>CM053786.1:635699916-636094345 GCA_028749045.1 Cupressus sempervirens | reverse complement strand
AGGGTTAGATTTAGGGTTGCAATTATGGTTACATTTATAATTAGAGTTAGGGTTAATATAAGGTAAGCATTAGGGTTAAGGTAAGGGTTAGGGTTTGAGTTAGGGTTAGAAATAGGGTTATGGTTTAGGGTTAGAATTTGGATTACAGCATATAATTAGAATTACCCTTTAGAGTTATTGTTAGGGTTTAATAATTATGGATAGAGATAGGCTAAAGAAAGTGTTAGGGTTAGGGTTAGAGTTTGGGTTAAGGAAAGAGTGGAGTTAGGGTTAGAGTTAGTTTTTTAATTTTGGGTTAAGGTTAGGATTAGGGTTAGGGTCAAAGTCTAATTATGATAGAATTAGATTTAGAGTGAGTGGCAGGGGTAGGGTTACAGTTAGGATTAAGGTTAGAGAAAGAGAAAACTTTCTCTAGCCCTATCTCTAGGAATTTGTAGCTTATATATTACTTATATATATAATATGCTGAGAGTCATCCTATCTCTCTCCTCTCTCTCTCTCTCTCTCTCTCTCTCATCTCTCTCTCTCTCTCTCTCCAACCCATCACCAAGCTTATCCATTCAATGCCATAACTATTATTTTCACTCTACCTCATCTCTTTTTCCATCCCTATTGCCTGTTTCTACCTCATCTCTTCCCCCTCTTCTACATTTTTCCTATCTCCTACCCCCTCATACCATATTTTTGCACTAATTACCATCTCTCTCTCTCTCTCTCTCTCTCTCTCTCCTCTCTCTCTCTCTCTCTCTCTCTCTCTATGTTAACCCCATTCTCTCTCCCTAATATCCCCTTGTCTCATTGTCTCTCACATCTTGTCTCCCACATGCCTCCTTTTCTCTAAAATTCTCTCAATATGTGTATCTCATTGTCTTTCACTCTCTCCCTATCCCTCTCTCTATCTCTTATTATTCCATCCTATTATTACCACCTACTTTCATAGTCTCATACACCTTTACCTCTCATAATCTCTCTTGGTGCCCTACTTTATGTCTCACCCTTATCTCTTTATCTTATTTTCTTTGAGATATCCTCTCTCTCTCTCTCTCTCTCTCTCTCTCTCTCTCTCTAATATATATATATATATATATATATATATATATATATATATATATAATATATATATATATAGGACCCTATTTATCATCGTTCTCTCTTACCACATCGCTTCCCCCCTCTCATTCTCTCTTACATATACACTCCTATAATTACCCCAATCTCTCTCTCTCTACAGACACACATTTATCTCTCCCCTCCCTCAATGTCATAACTATTATTTTCTCTTATATCGTAACTATTATATCTCTTATAACTCTTATATCTCTTATGTCCCCACACAATCTCTATATCTCTTATATCTCTTATAATTAACCTCTTAAACTCTCTCCCCTCTCACCATCTCTTTCACTTATTTATCCTCTTTCCTCCACCTCATTTGCCTCCCATCTCCTTATATCTCTTATGTCCCCACAACAATCTCTCTCTCTCTCTCTCTCTCTCTCCTCTCTCCTCTCTCTCTCTCCTCTCTCTCTCTCTCTCTCCTCTCTCTCTCTCTCTCTCTCTCTCCAACCCAATCATCAATTTTATCCATTTCAATGCATAACTATTATTTTCTCTCTAGTCATCTCTTTTTCCATCCCTACCTCTTCTACATTTATCCTATCTCCTACCCCCCTCATACCATATTTTTTCACTAATTACCATCTCTCTCTCTCTCTCTCTCTCTCTCTCTCGTCTCTCTCTCTTCTCTCTCTCTCTCTCTCTCTCTCTCTCTCTATGTTAACCTCATTCTCTCTCCCTATATCCCCTTGTCTCACTCTCTCTCACATCTTGTCTCCCACATGCCTCTTTTTCTCTAAAATTCTCCCTACTATGTCTATCTCATTTTCTTTCACTCTCTCTATCTCTATTATTCCATCCTATTATTACCACCTACTTTCATAGTCTCATACACCTTTTACCCTCTCACAATCTCTCTTGGTGTCTACTTTATGTCTCACCCTTATCTCATTTATCTTATTTTCTCTGACATATCCTCTCTCCTCTCTCTCTCTCTCTCTCCATCTATATTGGACCCTATTTATCATCGTTCTCTCTTTACCACATCGCTTCCCCCCTCTCCTTATCTCACTCTCTTTCTCTCTTACATATACGCTCCTATAATTACCCCAATCTCTCTCTCTATAGAAACACATTTATCTCTCCCTTCCCTCCTCTCACAATTTCATCCCCCCCTGTCTCTCCCTTAAATAATTACCCTCTTAAACTCTATCCCTCTCACCCACCTCATTCACACACAATCTCTCTCTCTCTCCTCATTTGTCTCCCATCTCCTTAATATCTCTTATGTCCCCACACAATCTCTCTCTCTCTCTCTCTCTCTCTCTCCAACCCATCATCAATTTATATCCATTCAATGTCATAACTATTATTTTCTCTTTATGTCAATCTCTTTTTCCATCCCTACCTCTTCTACATTTATCCTATCTGCTACCCCCCTCATACCATATTTTTTCACTAATTACCATCTCTCTCTCTCTCTCTCTCTCTCTCTCTCTATATACTATATGATATATATTATATATATTATATATATATATATATATATATATATATGTTAACCTCATTCTCTCTCCCTATATCCCCTTGTCTCACTCTCTCTCACATCTCTCCATCCTATTATTCCACCTCATTCGCCTCCCATCTCCTTAATATCTCTTATGTCCCCACACAATCTCTCTCTCTCTCTCTCTCTCTCCAACCCATCACCAATTTTATCCATTCAATGTCATATAATATTATTTCTCTTTACCTCATCTCTTCCCCCTCTTCTACATTTATCCTATCTTCTACCCCCTCATACCATATTTTTTCACTAATTACCATCTCTCTCTCTCTCTCTCTCTCTCTCTCTCTCTCTCTCTCTCTCTCTCTCTCTCTCTCTCTCTCTCTCTCTCTCCCTCCCCAACCCATCACCAAGTTTATCCATTCAATGCCATAACTATTATTTTCTCTCTACTCATCTCTTTTTCCATCCCTATTGCTGTTTCTACCTCATCTCTTCCCCCTCTCTTCTACATTTATCCTATCTCCTACCCCATGATAACCATATTTTTTCACTAATTACCATCTCTCTCTCTCTCTCTCTCTCTCTCTCTCTCTCTCTCTCTCCCTCTCTATGTTAACCCCATTCTCTCTCCCTATATCCCCTTGTCTCACTGTCTCTCACATCTTGTCTCCCACATGCCTCTTTTTCTCTAAAATTATCTCACTATGTCTATCTCATTGTCTTTCACTCTCTCCCTATCCCTCTCTCTATCTCTATTATTCCATCCTATTATAACCACCTACTTTCATAGTCTCATACACCTTTACCTCTCATAATCTCTCTTGGTGCCTACTTTATGTCTCACCCTTATCTCTTTATCTTATTTTCTCTAAGATATCATCTCTCTCTCTCTCTCTCTCTCTCTCTCTATATATATATATATATATATTATATAATATATATATATATATATATATATATATTGACCCTATTTATCATCATTCTCTCTTACCACATCGCTTCCCCCTCTCATTCCCTCTTACATATACGCTCCTATAATTACCCCAATCTCTCTCTCTCTACAGACACACATTTATCTCTCCCCCTCCCTCCTCTCACAATTTCATCCCCCCCCCCTCTCTCTCCCTTAAATAATTACCCTCTTAAACTCTCTCCCTCTCACCATCTCTTTCACTTATTTATCCTCTTTCTCCACCTCATTTGCCTCCCATCTCCTTAATATCTCTTATGTCCCCACACAATCTCTCTCTCTCTCTCTCTCTCTCTCTCTCTCTCTCTCTCTCTCTCTCTCTCTCTCTCTCTCTCTCTCTCCAACCCATCATCAATTCTATCCATTCAATGTCATAACTATTATTTTCTCTCTACGTCATCTCTTTTTCCATCCCTACCTCTTCTACATTTATCCTATCTCCTACCCCCTCATACCATATTTTTTCACTAATTAGCATCTCTCTCTCTCTCTCTCTCTCTCTCTCTCTCTCTCTCTCTCTCTCTCTCTCTCTCTCTCTGTTAACCCCATTCTCTCTCCCTATATCCCCTTGTCTCACTCTCTCTCACATCTTGTCTCCCACATGCCTCTTTTTCTCTAAAATTCTCTCACTATGTCTATCTCATTGTCTTTCACTCTCTCCCTCTCACTCTCTCTATCTCTATTATTCCATCCTATTATTACCACCTACTTTCATAGTCTCATACTTTACCTCTCACAATCTCTCTTGGTGTCTACTTTATGTCTCACCCTTATCTCTTTATCTTATTTTCTCTGACATATCCTCTCTCTCTCTCTCTCTCTCTCTCTCTCTCTCTCTCTCTCTCTCTCTCTCTCTCTCTCTCTCTCTCTCTCTCTCTCTCTCTCTCTCTCTCTCTCTCTCTCTCTCTCTCTCTCCATCTATATTGGACCCTATTTATCATCGTTCTCTCTTTACCACATCGCTTCCCCCTCTTATTCTCTCAATCTCTTTATCTCTTACATATACGCTCCTATAATTACCCCAATATCTCTCTCTACAAACACACATATACGCTCCTATAATTACCCCAATATCTCTCTCTACAAATATACATTTAAAACTCTTTTGACTTAAATCCACTTCTTGTAATAGTTGAAGTTGCTATTATAGATATAATTTTTACAATCTATAATGGGATTTCAGAACAAAATGCAAACATCAGATTCCTGCTATAAATCCTCATCTTCGATGAAGTTAAAATATAGAGGGCACACCCCGACCACCCACTACTCCTCGCATTTCTTCATTAATCTCTTCCCTCTTTTATAAGAGAATGTCGAATTACTAAGATTAGAGCTGCCATGCTGTGCTTGGAATATAGTCCATGGTTGTGTACCCACTTCCAAATGGGTACTTAGCCAGCAAAAGACACGTACCTTTAGAGCTTTTAACTACTGTCGACAAAAGATCATTTCAATACAATCTCTATGACTGTTAACATATGTGAAACGTAGTATGAGCCCACCGTGAATTGATTTTGCAATCATTAAATGTACATATTAAAGACTAATGTGTTATGGTGTGTTGATGGTGTATAATAAATTTCCATTTCAATCATTTATGACAGTTGTGCAGAACCAAATTTAGACAATGGAATGCCTTCTTTCATACGCAACATAATGTTCTGTTCAAGTTTAGAGTAATTAGTCCTTTTAGCTTCCCAATTTCCCTTGGAATTTCTCCTCTGAGATTGTTTGCAGAGAGGTCAATAACAGTAAAAGCCGCAGGAATTGAAGAATAGTCCAGCTATCCTCAAATGTAAGAATGAAAGTCTTGGTCGTTTAAGGGATTCACAGTTTGAAATATTTCTTCATGGTTTCCATGCATAACAAAGGTGGCAATTTATTAAAAGAAATTGAGAGTTAAAATGTCAATGAGAATACGAACCGATTCTTTTTTATGTACATTGTAACTGTCGTGCTTTGGCTGTATAGAACGCCTCTCGGCGTAATAAGTTTAACTTAAACAGACTATTTTTTTTTTAATTTAATATTTTTAAATAAATTAATAATAGTTAAAACTATTATAACTAATAACTAATAACTTGCATGGCTCTGGCCCTTACATTCATATATTATCAAATTTTATGGGTTTTGAAATTTAAAGGACATACATATATACATATTACAAATTTATAAATTTTCATTGGATAATTTTCAATTGAATAATTTTTTACTATAAATTGTTAATCAAATATGACACCATAAAGGGATTCTTGAGACCCTTTTTTTGTTTCTAACTTTATAACTACTAACAGTTAATTTTTTATAACAAAGACATAGACTAACATTACAACAGTGCATTAAGAAGCCAAAAATAGTGTTGTAGACTAACAGGAACAATGATTTAAGAAGCCAAAAACTAATATTTTCATTGATAATACTTGAGAGCGTACAATGTACATACTACTGATTCATAGCATAGATATTCAAAATAGCTCATTAAATCAACCTAGTTTAACTATTTTGTAATTTACATTAAAGGGCAATGCCCAATCCAAAGAAAAATAGATATCTTTAGAACATTTTTTTGCCCAAAGGGCAAGGGTCAAGGAATCAGGATTTAGGAAACAGGGAACAAGGAACTAGGGAATAGGGAGCATCAACAGGTTGAGAGGCCAATGGCTTGAAGCCTTCAATCAAAAAGGTCAGCTTCAAGCCCCTCCGTGAGGAATCTCTTGGAGAAGATGACATCATTGAACTCATTCAGCCATGTGAAGTCGGTCTCACTAATGTCGTCCAACAACAACCACTTCCATAAAATATCCCTTTCAAGCCATGCCCACTTCCAATGGCAAGTCAATTGTCATTCATTCACTCCGAGTAGGAAGGGATGCTTCTGTACAATTCTCCCTATGCCTTGCTCCCAACACTTGTCTGCTACATCTGCAAAAGGGATGCCAATGTTGGCCCTAGTACCTGCTTGACCAATACAAGAATTTTGATGTCATCTTCTTGAAATGTTTCCTTAAAAATTATGTAGAAGCATTAGAATGTCTACTTGACTACCTCCAAGGTTGAGAAGAGACACAAGGAAACGGGATGTAATATTTGTGGACATGTGGTACCTTTTATCATTTCTTAAGAATTCATGGCCAAGGACCATGAACAAAGCATGATAGATAAAAGGACCTTGAGTGTCTTCCTTGCAAACTATGTCTAGGACATTGTCAGGTATCATGCCCAAAAAGGGCTTTTGCAGACCCATTGTAGTGCATTTCAGGTGAATTGGTGTATCCATGACAATTAAAACCCTAGTCCCTAAGATTCTAAGAAACTCTACAAATTAAGAAACTCTCCAAACTAAATTGAGATTCAAGAATTTGAGAAATGATAATGATTCAAGAGGAATTGAAGAGGCTATTTAATGGTAGTTGCATTGAATTGTTTGGCATTCACAATCTTTCATATCTTATTTTTTCATATTCCTATTAATTTTCAAGTGTGTGAAATGTACTTGCATTAATGTTAGACAGTTAGAGTGCTTTCCAAGGTGGCTATAAATGGAATGTAATAATTGTAACTGTCAATACCACATTTATGATTTTAATCTTGATGTGATGTTCACTACATTTTAGTTAATGGTTTCCATGTGTCTCCATTTCAGAGAATTTCATGTGACTCCATGTCTTTTCAAGCAACTGGCCCCGAAATGCATCTTATGTCATTGATCTCTAATTAATCAACGGTTGATAAAACTATTGTATTAACAATATGAAAGTGATAGTAGCCAACTTGGCAATGGTGACATTGATGTAACGACATTATTAATAATAGACCTAAGACAATACACAAGTTGAAGTGACTACTCAGTAGTCAGTACAGTCACTAGCCAATACACATGCAAATTCACTTTCAGATTAAACAATTTTTTAGTTTACCACTAAATATTAGCCAAGACCATTATTATTTATTTTCCTAAAAAAAAAGTAATTCCCCTCTGACATTACAATCTCATTTATGGAAAGGAAACAAATAGCCATTGTTTATTTATCTGTCAGGAAGGAAAAAAAACAATTCACCACATTTTGAATGATTTTGCTAGGGAAAGAAAAAAAATTACCAACATATAATATTTTATTTCCCTACATGGAAAAACAATTGCCCTCTACATTAAAATTTTCCTGCCCACAAAATGTTGGATTTGCTAGCATTTTAGGCATTTTTTTTGGGAGGGGTTTCTTAAAGTTATCTCTGTTGGATAGGGTGACATTGACTTCATTTATTCCACTACCTCCAACTTCCACTTTTTTCTTCTAGGTTTGATTCATCTCGTTGTTTGTTTGTTCAATATCCACTTTTCCTTTACCCTTGTTGTGTTTATTATTTGGTACTGGTGCTCAATTCTTGCAATTCTTTTTTACATGTCCAATCTTGTGACAATTAGAACAAAATTTCTTAGGTGCATTCTTGTTTTTCCTATAGGGTTTTGTCTTTGATCTACAATCATTTGATCTATGTCCAAACTTTTGACAATTGTAACAATAACCTTCAAATATAGGTGCAATAGATGTATTCTTCATTCTTGATCTACACTCATGTATTTTATGTCCTTTCTTCTTGCATTAAAAATAATAATTAATAAACTTAGGTTTAGGGTTTTACATACCATTTTTGCTTCTACAAATGTTTGTAGTATGACCAAGTTTTTCACAATGATAACATGTAGGATTTCCTTTTGACTTTTCATTCTTTAGCTCTCCATTCTTGGATGATTCTCCTTCTTCATTGGATTTATGTTGCTTTATATGTTCTTGTCCAAAAGTATTACTGGATGACCTATTTGATTTTATCAATTCTTCAAGGTACTTTATTGCTTCATTAGGCTGATTCAACTTCTCCACAAGTTCTTTCTCATTCTTCAATTCATTCCTCAACAAGTCAATTTGTGATCTTAGATTTTCTATTTCCATGTCCTTCCTATTTGATTCCTGATTTGCAAGCATCAATTGATTCATCATGTCTAGTTGAGTGTTTGTAAGCTTTTGCACATCATATGACCTTTATTAAATTTTGATAGTCATTTGCCTTTTGTCTTCTTTAGCCACAACCTTATCTTCTTCAGTTTTATTCTTTTGTTCAATCACTTCACATAGCATTACTAATTGAACTTCATGCTTCTTTTCTAATCCTCTAACTTCTTCATGTAGGATAATGTTCTTCTCAAGTAGATCTATGATTGTTGCATCACTCTTATTAGAATTTCTAGTTTCAAATAGTCCTTGAGTATCAACTTCTTCATAATTCATGTCATTTAGCTGAATGGCCATATTCTTTCTTTTTTTCAAAGATTTCCTTAGTTCCTATCTTTCTACCTCAAGTTCCTATAGTATGAGTTGGATGTCAATAACCTGATTGCCAATAACCTTTCCCAATTTGTAAGCCTCCATCTCCAAGATTTGAACTCAAAAGTTGTTAGACTTTCTCAAGAGAACCAATGCTCTGATACTAGTTATTGAAAGTCTTAATTATAAAACAAGATACTAAGAGGGGGCAAGGGGGATGAATTAAGATCTATAAAAAATTTATCCCTTAAAATAAATTTAGTTTATTCACCATATTTTCCATCTCATATCTAATTCATGCACAATAGAACTTGTAAAATCAAATCCTATAACATGTAGATCTAACTATCAATCACATGCATGAAATGTAAGCACATCACACAAAAAATTTGTTACCTAGAAACCCTCCAAGGTGAACGTAAAATTGTGGTGGTGATGACACCCACAAATCTTCACTACTGTAGTAATAAAGTTAACCTATTAGGGTTACAATTTTGATTACTTCCAATGATCTACCCTGTGAGGGTCTGTTCCATTAAAGGCTATTAAGACTCTTAGGTCTTACCTTGTGAGAGGACTTTACACTTACAATAAAGTAAGAACTTGGTTAAGAGATTTAAAAAAGGTTTGTTAAAACCACTCTATTGAGAGATTATCCCTGACTCAATTACGATTCAATACCTGATCCTTCAGTCTACACTCTACTGCTGATTATAGATCTCCTCTATTTAATTTTGATTTGATCTTCAATTTGATATATTTTTGTTCTTTCCTTCACTTGATAAGGCTGCTATCTCTGTTTTGCAATAACATAACTTAACTCTTTTGCCTTCTATGCAATGTTCACAATTTCATAGTTTGATCTACTCTATGATTGCACACATAACTTGCTTTCTTTTCTCCTCAGATACTCACACATACATGCTCTCTCTTGAAATAGGGTTTAGATGTGTCTATTTATAGACTTCTAAAGAGTTTTGTAGATGCTTCCCTCTTTTGCCTCTTCATCTGATTGGTTGATTGCCGCTTATAGGGACTTGTGATCCACATCATAAATGTGTAATATCCTCTATAACAACCTCTACAAATATTAAATGTCATTTTTTTGTTAACTTGAAATGGTTTGCCTAAAAGTTTGTATCATTTTTGACTTAAATGTCAATTCTATGTTTCTCAACACTTACTATCTTTGATACTTGGCATTTACTGTTCTTGCTATTGAAGCTCGGTCTCAACTATAATCAACACCTTCTATATAACTTGATATCAATATACTCTTTCTATTTGGCAATCACTAGGCTTGACTTATGACCAAATACTTGCTTGAATCATATAGAACTCAATATATACATATTTATTTACAAGTCTTTCACATGACTCGACCTATATAGAGTAGCTTGGTCGTAGTGATGACCATCTGACTCTACCTTGTATATGACTAAGTGTTTGATATTAATCAACAACAAGACTTAGAGATACCACCACAACTCATAGTAGAGTGATTTCAAAGAGTTAAAGATCACCAGAGATGATCAATGTGCAAGCCACCCTAGGAATAATACAACAAGATGAGGACTCCAAATAGTCAAACCCACCTCAAGTAGTAATTATAGAAAATTAATGCACAACACAATAGAAAAAACAAAGGGATGAAGGAGCTACTCAACCAAAACATGATCCATGGATCAACCAGCTAATCAAAATCCCATAGAAGTTATGACAGAAATAACCAAGGATGCAACAAATGTGATGCAAGGAGGAAACACCAACACAAGAAAGAAGAGTCTAGAAAAGATCACGACTAAAGATGAATAGAAATATTGAGGGAAATAAAACATGCAACATGAAGTTGAGCAACTAATCAAGAAAGCTACTCAAGAGAAGTCTGGAACAACCATAAGAGAAATTGAATAACCTTAAACATTAACCAAGACCAAAAAAACAAAGAGGAAACTATAGTTGGAAGTAGAGGAACCCGCTAGAGGAAGAGAGAAAATTAGGCAAAGGAGAAGATTTCCATCCTCATCTACATCATCTTCAATCTTTAAAGATGAAGGAGCATTTCTTGAGAGACATGCTCAAGAAGTAGAAAATCTAGAGACCATTCAAAGAGAATTGGATAAGACTAAAAGAAAAGTAAGAGAGATGAGAAGTAAAGAACTTGATCATTGTCACAAACAAATATGAAAGCTCAAGGTAATCAATGAATCTCAACTAAAGCAAGAGCAAGAAAAAATAGTGATAAAGGAACAAGAAGTGATCAAAAATATACTTATAGACAACAAGTCTGATGCAAATATTTATCTTATTGGTAAACTTGAGCATAAACTCTAAAATTCAGGCATCAAGAAGTCAATCGATAGAGGCAAGATGAAACAAAATGAGAATCTTAAACAACTTATGTAATGTCATTTAAAGGAGCTTGCTAGAGAAAAGAACAATGCAATAGAATTGCTAAAAAATATCTCATCTATTGTAATGAAGATGTTTGATTCACAGACCTAAATGAAAGATCTAGATGACACTTTGAATAGAACTCATGATGCTCTATAGGTCACTCAAACATCTTTTGACATCACCAAGAGCTCAAAAATTGCATATACATGAAATATCCAAGAAAAGGTACATCTAATCAACAAGATCATTGTGGAGAAACATAAGAGAACCTCTAAACCCTTTGAGCTCCAATGATTTCTATACCCAATGATAAGAGTCATTCAAGCATGTTTACAAGAAGTAGAGACATTTCTATTTGCATCCCCATGAATATCATTTACAATATGAAGATTCAACTACCAGAGATTACATGTCTCATAATTGCACTTAGGAATCTTCCCAAGTCATGGAAAACACACTTGGATACAACAAAGGCCAGGTATCCTAAAATACTTTAATCTTTTTTCATTGATGATAAAAATGGGGATAATATTGGAGAATAATGGGGAGAATACACAAAAAAGGGAGAATAATAAACATTAATAATAGGAAGAGATAAAGTTTATATTAAAGAGAAGATGACCTATCATGCCGATATACAAAAGGGAGACCTGAACATAATAGAAAGAAGAACAAACTCATGGTTGTTATCAAAGAAAATGGATGAGAATTTGGCCAAGTTCATTTACCATGAAGATTCTACTAATAAGTTTTAACAGTGGAAGCACATAGGTGATCAAGTCAAGAGGAGTCATAAGTTTTTCCATTAATGCTAAAGGGGGAGATTATTGACCCTATAGGTCTCATTTTCATTTTGAGGGATAATTGGTGTTGCAAATTCCTCACACACCAAAGTGTTTTCATTGATTGGAAATTGTTCAAGGACAACATGTCATCTTGTGAACTAGTAGAAATCTACATCGATGTGCACTAGAAATGGACACAAGATAAAGATTGTTAGAGTTAGCATGAAGAGTCATATGTGACCATGGAAAATGTGGAAATGAAAGGTTGGGGACATGAAAAAAAATTCAAATGGGGTTAGTATTTTGATAGAATGACAAAAATAAAAAAGGATAGAGAAGTTGAAGTCAAAGAAGGAGAAGACTAGCAAATGTTAGATCTTATGATGTAGGTATCACAGATCTCTCATGAACCACTCAGTGACAAAATTCAAATTTTATATCCAATAGTTTGAGTGGGATAATTTTCTAGGGTTTTGAGACCCATAAACAAAAAGGGACTTCATCGATCAAAGGTAGAGAGATTTAGTAAGAGCAAGAACTAGTGTGTGAGTAGTTGCACATAGCTAGTGTGAAGAGAAGGAAGGAGCACATAATAATGTGTCGAACCATTTCAAGAAAAGAAAATAGAATGAATAGCATATTGAACTATTGAACTAATGATCCAAATGAAATGCAACATAAACCCAAAAGAAGAGTCATGCACTGAAGACATGGGAATGCAGATTAAAGAGTAGAAGAGAGATACATAGTATATCAACAAGTTCACTCAAGTAGCAAGAGAAGATCATGCAATCTTAGGAGTGCTAAAATCCTTTAACAAGGTAACCCTAATAGGCTGCTTGTACTCCTAACAAGCTGCAAACATTCTTATCAAGATGTGTTCCCAGAAGGAACAAGTTGCAGCTCTTAACTGGACAACCTTTTATCTATAGTAAAAGGCTAGTGGGTATATTATCCCTACTGTGGTTTTCATCCTCTAACCAATGGTTTCCAAGTATAAATATGTGTGTTCATTGATGAATGTTTTTTTTTGTGAGTTTATATGGTTCTCTCTTATTGTATTCATAGTTGTATTAGTGATTAGGTAGTCAATGTTTGATGTGGTTGAAGAGGTTAAGAAATTAACCAAGTTTGGAGTCAGTAATGATTCAACCCCCCTCTGCCCCCACCCCTTGCCTTAGTACTAGCTAGGAACAAAACTCTGAACAATGACCTTAGAATATCAAGTCACATCAATTCTCCAAATATCTAAGTAATGAGCTCTTGAATGTCGAGTTGCAAGATATTCACCAAGTATTCTAAGTAATGGCCTCTTGAACATCAAGTTGCATGATATTCATTAGGTACTCTTAAGTATGGCCTCCTAAACATCAAGTTACATAACTTTCACTAGGTATAGAAAATGTTCATAAGGTATGTGCACACATATCCTTAATAATAATTACCATAGGAACATGAATGTTTTGTTTAAGGAACTTAATCCACTTTGCAAAATATAATCTATCATGATCTTCTTAGACATCATCACATATCCATCATAATAGAAGACTAAGTTATTATAAGATCGTCACCTTTTGATAACTTCTATAGATACAAGTGATCATCATTTGGAAGTCATCACTTCCTCTTAAAATACACAAGGGAAAGGCCCATTATAATCTTGCAGTCACACACATAGATTTTTAGATTCCCTCTGAATATCAATCTTTTGATCTCCTCATCCAACATTGCCTTTGATGAAGTTTTAGACTTCCTTTGAATCTAATATCAATCTTCCTTTTCTTGCAAGAACATCCTTGGAAAAGATCAAGGCAAATGACTCTTATAGTATGTATAGAAATACAAATAAGAGAGAGACAAGAGTGAGTAGATAAACGAAATACTTAAGGATAATCAATACATATCTATACATCAATATCATTGATTGTCCTTGTCATTGTTGATGTGTTCTTCTTATGACTTTAATGTAGTTTCCTTCTTTGTTGTAGTCTAAATCAATGAAATAAAATAGTTTAATAATTTAATTAATTTCTATTTTAATATCAATACTTCTGTATTGACAATTAGAAATGGAATTTTTCTCCTTTATATTATCTTCAGACTTCAATGAATTGATCTTGAAACCTCCATATTATCGGTTTTTGTCTTTTATAACTCAATGTCCACTTGCCATTCTTCACAACATAAAACTCATGTACTATGCACATTGCACTTCACCCTTTTATTTCATAAACTCTTTTCACATACAAAAATTATACACATTTATTTATGTACCTTTCCCACTGTCCATTAAACCATCTCATCATTTTAAATAGAGAACCAAAATAGTTTAAGAATATCAAGAAGTTGAACCAAACTTTCAACTGCCCGTACTTAAACACTTGACATATTTTAACTAAACGATAAAGAACTAACATCCATAGTAACTTCCACCCCTTCTGATAGTTTGTTTGAACACTTTGAGATTCATTTGTATCAAACTAGAACTATTGTTTAGCCATGCACAATAATAAAAAATATTTGAATATTATCTTTGGTCAAATTAAATATCTTTTTTGTTTAATGGGTTGGCAAATAGACAACTCCCAATGCGCTAAATGAATTAATTGTGAACTAATGTTGGTCAAGTTTAGTATTCTTCTAGTGATATCCTTATTATTGGTCTGCAACAAATTTTTCTGATTAAATACATGAACTATTATTGTGTTGAATACAACTCCTTTCTTATACATATTATACACCATGATACTAATTAGAGAAAAATCCAACACCTTTCAATGAATTATTAGCAATTTTGCATATCACTAGACTATGAACAACATACACAAACATCTCCTTATAAACACAAGCACCTCTTGATAAATCCTTTTTAGCTCATTGTTTTCTTGTGTCATTTAGTTCTAATTGGAGAGTTTGTTTAAACCACATATTAGGGTACTCTGAATTTTTAGGATCCTCCGAAGGTCCATGTTCTACATACTCAATGCACATATCCAACTGCTTGTCTAATATATCAACACATAGTATAAATAGTTTGTAAGTATGTCTCCTATCAAATATGCCATTATCACCTTTAGAGGGAGAACCTATTGCATTGAATGAAACCCTTGCTCTGATACCATGTTAAGTTTTTAGGATCGATGCACATGTACTAGCACTGCCATGAATTTATGTGTTTTTGAAGTGTGAATCTAAATATATATATATAGGAGTAGAAGAGACATGTCTCTTTGTTAATCAATATTGATTATTGTAAGTTCATTGTTCTCTCTCTCTCTTTGTCTCACACACACACACACACACACAATGATTAATCAAATGCAATAATGTTTAACCAATAACTTTAGAAGGATTGTCTCTAGATCAATTTGACTCAACTGAAACTACAAAAGGTTTAAAAGGAGAAGCTTAATTTTTTTAATATTCTTCTTGCTTTCATCTTCTAAACATTGCATTATCAATATTTTATTAACATATTGTCTTTACTTTTTTCTTTTAAACATTATATCTTCGTCAATATATATATTTTCTTTGCTTTATTCTTTGAAGCATTACAATTGTGTTTAAGGAATTTCTATACGAGCATAAACTGTCCTATTTTAAAAAAAATTTATGGAGGTCCTTCATGAAATATATGTAGCTACCTAATACGGGAGTATGAGACTTACAACTGAGCCTCTTTAGCTAAGAGCCAGGGACTAAGGGGTATCCATTCCGCCAAATTCACTTGATCCTTGGTGCACTTTTTAAGAACCTTTCAACTTAACCCATAGACCAAGGGTCCATTGACAAGTGTCCTAATTTTCAGTTCATGAGTGAATCTTTTGAATTGGCGGTTTTACCGTATAAAGATTTTAGTTTTACGGAACCCGACTTAATCACGTCACAAATCTTTTTACCAAGTCAGGTCCCGTAGCTCAGTTGGTTAGAGCGTTGGTCTTATGATTGCCTGCAATTGGGGTAGCCGAAGGTCGCGGGTTCGAGCCCCGCCGGGACCAAATTGATGTGTTTTTAAAATACATGTGAAACCTTTTATGGAAGTCTCGCAACTAATTTGATTCACTAATGGCTGCTACATATTGTCTTACGCTTTGAAACCCCGACGTATTTTTG
Organism: Cupressus sempervirens; assembly: GCA_028749045.1. Lineage (NCBI taxonomy): Eukaryota > Viridiplantae > Streptophyta > Pinopsida > Cupressales > Cupressaceae > Cupressus > Cupressus sempervirens. The sequence continues at coordinate 636,078,190 of CM053786.1, read as the reverse complement.
TAGATCTCATTTTCGTTCAAAGTGAATAGATTGAAGCAGCCGCTGAAAGGAGACGAGGGTTTTCGTCCTTGGCTCCTAAGGATCCAGTGACATCATGAGAAAGACATCAGTATTTTCACCATAATCGATGCAGTACCTGTAGGGAGATTGAGATTGGTTTTGGTTCGCGTCTTTAAAAAAAAAATTCTGCTGGATTAGGGTTTCGAAAAAATTTCCTGTAAAAACTGCTTAGTTCCCGTCGGCATTGTTGATAGCATGATGACAATTTGTGCACAATTTTGAGTTGAGTTTTATTTTTGGAAATCTCTACGCGATCTGATCGACTGTTAGTGTTCCCTGGACAGGGAGATTTGGTTGAAGCAATGGTTCCAGCGAGATTTCTACCAGAAAAGATTGTAAGTTTTTCCAAAAATTATTTCTGAAAATAAATGAGTCAGTATTGGTGAAGCAGGTTTAAGAAAACAAATTTCCAACACAAATTGATTGCATGTGAACTGTTTGACAAAATGCTTTACTGTTGCACGCTGAAAAAATAAGTAATTATAAGTTCTTTAAAGTGTGGCAACATTTGAGATTTAGTTAAGTCATCAGCTTTGTTCTTCAAGACAGACATTACAATTTTGCTTGGTTGAAGTTCAATGTAAAGAAAACGATTTTGCACAATTTTTCCATTGGTAAGGACCTTGTATGTATTACACATTTCTGCTTTCTCATTATTTTCTCTTTCTAATAAGAAATTTGAGTGTACAAAAAAAGCTGAAGAAAACATGCACATTCGTTCGACATATTCATTAAATAATTGATTCAATTTTTATGTTTTCTGATATGATCATTTTAATTCTTGAGCATTATATCAAGTAATGAGCTTGCAATGTTACATAAGCACTATTTGTTCTCAAAGATTGTTATTATTTAAACTACACCACATTTTACTGTTTAAAGGACAAATGGGTATGCTATCACCATTCAAACTATAACTTTCCTATCTTTCAGGATCGACATTTGACTACCGCTTTATGGTTTGACTTCGAGATGTTATGTTTTGGACGCGGATATCCTCCATCCAAACTGTACAATTAACCAATTTTCAAAAAATCGAAAATATAATGGATCTTTCTGAAAATTTCAGCATTTGATCTTCTTGATCTGCATACTTTGTTATAAAAAACAACAAAAAATTTGGAAAAAAATCACTAAGTTTTTTTGACTTTGTTTTGTTTTGGTGCATTTTGGATAAGGATTAGCCTGTCCCTTATGTTTTAGTCGCCTTATGTTAGACTTGTTTGTCGATATTGTTAGATGATTCGGCTTATGTGGGGGATTCATTTTCATCTCCTTGTCTAGACTTTTGGTCGATGTTGTGATGTTAGTTATCTTAATGTTCAACTAAATGACATTGATAATAATTAATACTATCATTATGATGATAATTGGTTACGTATGCAGGATGATATCATGGTTGAATTGTAATGATGACATGGTTATGTTGTGAGTGTCTCTAAGTTTGTGCAGGATTAAAGGGGAGGGTGTGATTGAAGTAGAAGAGATTAGCTCTTTTGTAAGGTGAGACTTGAGATGATTTAATTCACACACTATACACACTTTAGTAGAGTTCTATTTTTTGGGTTGACAAGGTTTACATCCATTTGTTTTTAGCAGACTTTGTAACATTATTGAACTAAATTTTTCTAATCTTCTGTGTTGAACTATCTATACTTTAAAACCCAGAGACACTGAACTTAGTTGTCTGGTAAATGAGATCACACAAATGTTAGAATGGACTTGGCATATCGAACAGTGTTTTTTAAAAAACTAAAATAAAGTAACCAGTAGCTCAATCAATCAAAGATTAAAGCTACAATTGGAACATAGGATGTCGTAATATGGTGATGATTAAGACATAAGTTTTACTCTTCAGTTTTTCTTGAACAAAATCTGCTATGGAATGAGTATGTGGTTAATAGAATTTGGAATTCTGGGTTTTTGAAAGTAATTTGTAAAGTTTTCTCTCGCTGGTATCTTTAAAAGGTGTATGTTTATATTCCATTCTCTGTCTTCACAGCTTAGAGAACAAAACATTCAGCGTAGCAATTTTTACCCTTGGAATTTAATAGGCTAACTTCATTTGATGGCTCAATAGTTTGAGAAGTCAATTTCTATTTGTTCTCTTGTCTTGTTAATAGCTGTCAAGTGCTATAAATTAATTGGGTATTGTTGGTGGTTAATGTGAACATCAATTGTTAAACTGAAATGCTAACTTCAGCCACTGGATACATATGCCAAACACATCTTGAGCAGACTATACTGTGACATTGGAGTTTGTATTAAATTCTAAACTTGTAAAGCTGTCTGCTGTGCCTAAGATTATTTAATCGTCATTGACAGAGTATTGTGTTAATTCCACTATTGGGAAGAAAATGAAATCTTTGTATACTATTATACGGATGTTCTAGTGTTTCAACCTATATTAATGAATCATAATAAATGTGATTCGGGTGATCATTAGTGTATTGGATGGTTTAAACATCACACTAAGTTTGTTTCTTAGATTAAAAGTGTTAAACAGTTAAAGTTGACTTATGTTTTCCAAGCTTAATTTTTCCTTCAGTGTGTGATGTTTAAGGATGACCATAAGTACACAACAAACACTAGTAAATTTTGTTACTCCATAGTTTGAATGGGTTGTATAATGGTAGTGCCTCTTGAAGAAGGCTAGTGTATGATAAAAAAATTTCTTATGAGAACTTAATAATGTGAGCAAAACACAGTGAAATATTGTCCAAAATATCTTTCTTTTTTAGCTTGAGAATTACCTTGAAAACTCTTGCGGTGTTTGGATTAACTACTTGTGCAAGTTATTGATTTTGTTTAGAAGCTAAGTCTACTGACTTCATGATCTAATTCTTTGATTATAGGAAGGATGGCTACAGTCATGTGTAATTAAGATTTAATATGAGATGGCTCTTGAAATGTGAATACAGGGAAGGGTAGTTTAATTGAAAGGATAAATGTTTCTTTTTCATACTACCTATCACTTTTATGTTCTTTCAAATTGGTGTAAATTCTTGGTCAAGCTATGATTTATTGCATATGTTGTTATGCATGGTTAATATGTTATATTTCTCCTTAGTTTCTACATTAGGCATATGTGCACATAGATTAGTCACACACTGCACCAGATTCATCCGATCCATCTGTCATAACTTGCTAGCTTCCTTTGGTAGGTTCGAGAAGTTCTTTGTGTCATGAAGAATCTCAAGGGAGCTAATTGCTCCATGGTGGGGCGGTAAAAGTGCCCAAGCCACACTCCCATCTCAAGATAGAATATGGACTTAGATCCAAGGGCTTAGGAGACATGAGCTTGCAAATGGACCATAGTTCAATGGTCATTCAAATCTCTTACATGTTGTAGAACTTGTAATTATTTATTTGTTCAAGATGTTTGACATGTAGATCAACATCTCATGCATAAAATGTATGTATTTGCAACACAATGGATTTGATATAATTGTTTTGATAGATTTGTTGACATCTTATTGAAATTTGATCACATATTTAATTCTAATGTATTAACATGTGTGTCAAGATTGGTCGACAAATGGACTTTATTAGTTAATACTTATAATTTGACAAGAGGTTGAATTGTATGACTCTTTTTCTTGATTAAATTAAATGGAAAAATATTTTCTTTTCGACTAATATGTTCAAATGACTTTGATTTCTTAAATGACTCTTCTTAAAATTTTTGTGATATGCTTATGTAGCAATGTTGTAGAAATGCAATCTTTACATGTGGTATCAGTTGTTTTTTAACTCTACAACCCATGGTACAATTGTTGCTAAAGTTGTGTGGTTTGATTGGTGCAGGAGAAATATTGACACCATTAATACCCAAAGCAATAACACGGTTGGAAGCAACAATGGTACACAAGAAGAGTTTGGAAATCAAAGGTTGGACTAGATTCTTGCTCTTTTGAATCAATATGGAACTCTCTTACAACAACAAGGGCCCCGTATGGAAAATATTGAAAATGACCTAATATGTAGGTGGAACAAAAACCATACTTCTGAACAGTAGGGAAATTGAGAATATGATGAGAGAGATGAACAATAAAGAAAATTGAAGAAAGATAAAAGGGAAGAGGAGTAGCTTAAGGAGGCTGAGCTTATGGCTATTGAAATGACAAACACTTGAATTAAGATATTTGAGGAATTGAACAAGGACCTAAAAAAGATTGTTCCTCCTCATCAATGGCACCACCCATGGAGAAGATGCAAAAGCTTGAATAATCATTATGGAACAATACTTCTAGGTCAAGAATTTCTTTGGTGCTTTGAGGATCATTTGGGCTACTTTCTAGTTAGTTGGTGAAACAATTGCATGGTGGGATAATACTATGGTGGATAATTTTTTATTTCCAACCCAAATCCTAATCATTCGTCTAATAATATATGTAACCTTTAGACCTAATGCTAAACATTAAGATCTAATCCTAAGTTATTAAATCAAACTAGAAAAAGAGTCAAACTAGAGAGAGAGAGAGAGAGAGAGAGAGAGAGAGAGAGAGAGAGAGAGAGAGAGAGAGAGAGATTAGTATTTTGTCAATTCAAGCATGCCTATTGTTAACCCCACTTTTCTTGCAACCCTAATCTTTAAATAGATTATCAATTTTCAAACTAAAAAAAGAAACAAATTAAATGTAAGACCTAATAGTAAATCAAAATACATTCAATCTCCAAACTAAATTAAACCCTAATGCTAACACTAAATCATTTTAAACTTAGTTACCTAAAAATAAAGAAAATTAAAACCTATACCTAAACCAGTTTAAATTATAATCAACATAATAAAAGACACAAAAGGATTGAGAAGTTGATAGGGAGTTAGAGGTAGATAAATAGTCTTAAACCCAATAAAACCCTTGCCGCGATCCACAAGGTTAAATAAATAACAACCTTAACTTTGAACCTTAACAACCTTAAAAAGGAGAGAGAAATAAAGTACATATATATAGAGGGGGAATACAAAAAGTGAGATTAAATGAAAGCAAGATAGAGTTATGAAGGAAGAGAAAGAGAAAGATAGAAATAGAATGGAAGAGATAAAAATGAGGTAAATGTAGAGATATGGTTAGGGGGATAGAGGGAAGTGTAAAAGGACATAAAGATATGATATATGGAGAGGGAAGAGAGACATTGTTAGAGGTGGAGACAAGAGTAGATGGGAGGTGGAGAGAGACAAAGAGTGGGGATGAAATAAGAGGGTGAAGAGTGGGAGATATATATAATAGTAGTGGGGGACATCATAAAATATATAGAGGGAGAGGAAGATAGATAAAGAAATAAGGATATTGGGTAAAGAAAGATATGCATAGAAAGAGATAAAGGGGTAAGTGGGAGGTAGATAAGAAGATGTAAGTAGAGATAGAAATATAGAGTAGAAGAAATTGAAGGAGATATGGATTGTACAATATAGATATTGGGGTCTAGATAGAGATGGGGGTATATAAAGAGAGAGAAATGGGGAGAGACAAAAATTTCATTGTATAAAACATGTGAGATAATTATAGTGGGAATGATATAGGATGAACGAAGATGTAAGAAGAAGTGAAAAGATATAGTCAAATCAAATTAAAACACTTATAAGAAAATAATCTTTAACCTAATTAAATCCTAACCTTGATCCATAAGAATAAATAAATAAAAAGCATCACATTGAACATTAACAAAATTTAAAAAGAGAGAGAAGTAGATTTTGTGTGTGTGTGTGTGGAGAGAGAGAGAGAGAGAGAGAGAGAGAGAGAGAGAGAGAGAGAGAGAGAGAGAGAGAGAGTCAAATTATAACACTTCTAAAAAAATAATCTTTGACCTAATTAAATCCTAACCTTGATCCATAAGGTTAAATAAATAAAAACCATCACATTTAACATTAACAAAATTTAAAAAGAGAGAAGTAGATTGTGTGTGTGTAGAGAGAGAGAGAGAGAGAGAGAGAGAGAGAGAGAGAGAGAGAGAGAGAGAGAGAGAGGATAATTAAAAAATGAGGTAAATGTAGAGAGATGTTTAGGGGGATAAAGAGGAAGTGTAAGAGGGAGAGATAAAGATATGGGACATTTGGAGGGAAGATAGGTATAGTTAGAGGCAGAGAGGAGAGTAGATGGGAGGTGGAGAGAGAGATATCAAAAGGGGATGAGAAAAGAGTGATAATAATGAGAGATATAGGTAGGGGGGAATACAGTAGACGGAGGTGCTAGATAACTAGATATTGAGAGAGGGGGAGATATAGATATAGAGGACAATGACAGATAGGAAAAGAGATACAAAGTAGGGAGATGCATAAAGAGATGAATATTGAGGTTGGAGAAATTTATGCATAAGAAGAGATAAAGAGTGAAGTGAGAGGTAGAAAAGCATAAATAAATAAATAGAGATATAAATCTAGATTAGGAGAGATGCATATATATAACTATATATTAAAGATAAAGAGACAAAGAGAAATAAATATTTGGAAAGAGAGGTAGGGGAGGTTCTGAGTGAGCAAGATGGTCACACGTATGCTTGGTGACCTACTTAGGGGACCCTATAGGAACACTTACTCACATCCTAGGCCCTACTATTCTATAGGTCTGCAGGGTTTCAGTTGTAGCATGACTAGGTTGCATAGAGTCAAGAGCTCGACGAGCCATGAGAGAGAGAGAGAGAGAGAGAGAGAGAGAGAGAGAGAGAGAGAGAGAGAGAGAGAGAGAGAGAGAGAGAGAGAGAGAGATAAAGGCTAATAGGAGAAAGAGATCATAATAGGGTGTAATGAGTCATATGGTAAGTCTATTCAAACCATGTATTCAATCCAAATACAACCTTGACTCTAATAGGATACAAAAACACTAAGAAGTAAAATGAATCCTTTCTCTAGACATAGCTAAACATTAAACATAACCGTAAGCTAAACTATATTGAACACAAACTCTAGCTAAGCTAGATTCAATTAAACCACAAGACTAAATTGAACCCATGTATCATTAACCATAATGATTCTTAAAACTAAATTGAACCTACCAATAAGGTAAATTGAAATCTTTTTGTGAACCTACTTAAACTCTAAATCAAGCCAAGTTAATACATAACTCTAAAACTAATATTTAGCAATAACCCTAGCCCTTATTATAAACCTATGTAGAGTTTACCCATAAACATTTTTTTTCAAAAAATCTTACAGTATTTGTATTCAAATCACATGTTCAATCCAAATGGAACCTTGTCTTGAATAATGAATAAAAATTATACACTAACTAAAGCTTCACCCTAACCAGATTGAATCCCCAGTTAAAAGTACACTATAATAAATCTTGGCTCAAAACTTAGTCAAACATTAGAGATAACTAAAATCTGAACTATATTGAATCATAACCCTAACCATAAATCAAGGGCAAAATATGGTAATAGGTTGAGATAGTTCTTATGGTACATCTTTTCAAACGCTCAATCCAAATAGAACCCTAACTCTAATAGGAGACAAAACTATATATTGAATCATTGAAAATGAGTCCTTACTCTAGACTTAACAAAAACATTAAACATAACTCTAAAGTAAACTATATTAAATGTAAACCCTAACTAAACCAAATGAAATCAAACTAAAACATTAAACTAACTTTAACCCATATCATTAACCAAAATAGATCTTAAATTTGAATTGAACCCTTACCCTACCAATAAGGTAAACTTAAATATTATTGTGAATCTAATTAATAGAACCTTAAAAAAGAATATTAAACCAAAACCAAAACATAAACAAACCCTACCACACCAAATTAAATACCAACTTTGAATATAATTGATTAATAGTATGCTAAAATTATTGGAGTTCATTATATCAAGATAGATTGGATATGGCATAAAAAGGTTAAAATGAACATTATCAATAGATTCTTTCAACTCTCACATTCATAGGCCTCTCAAATAATAAATTGGAGGATAAAAATCCTTTTGTGTAGAACAAAACCCTAACCATATTAGAGCATTAAACTCTAATCATAAAAATACATTAAACCTAATGTACTCTTATGAAGAACCCCAAATAAATAATATTAAACCCCAATCCTAAATAGAATGGAATAATGGGTGCTAAGTTCAATCCCCATCCTAAATAAAAAATGACACGATTCATTAAATAAAATCAATTTCTAACAATAATACTAAACAACATTGAACCCAACCATTAAATTAAATCTACCATACCAATGAAAAAAGTTAGTACCAAGCCCACTCAACATAAATAAACAAAATTTCCAAAGTTCTATTTGTAATATTATATTTATAAATTACTTGAATTGTTAATTATATTTATTAGATTAAATTGTTTAAAGTTATATGTCACAAATCTAAATAGTTTGATGTGAAAGATAACATTTATTATGAATTGGATTTAACTATAGCTAATGTACCTTTCCACAGTAATAATGGCTCAACAAGGATTTAAATCTTGGTGGACACAACAAGAGAGCCACCACTTGACCACCACACTATGCAATGAGCTTTTTGTAAAATTAATTTCAATACTTAATAAGAAAACAATTATGTGACATAAAAAATTTCAATAACTAATTCTTTGGTTCTTCTATGTTGACATGTCATTGCTATATAGGAAAGATGAGAGTTCTATAAAAAAAATATGTTTTTGAATAATAAAGCAACCAAAACAAGCGAGTTGGCCCTTAATAAGACAAGCTAGCCTACAACCAACAAATTACCATCCAAACAAAAGATTATCCCCCAATACTGCTTATCAAAACAAAAACATCATTCGAAAGAGCGTAATAATAATATCTATCAGACATCCTATTAAGATAACCTGCAACAATTTTGCTTATAAGAAATGAGTTTTTAAACAAAGGCAATACAACCTTTGAACTGACTAAGACCAAACACCAGCAAACCAAAAAACACATAAAACATAGAGGAGTAGGCCCCAATTAGGCTTCTTGTTAACATTCCCTTTGAGGAGGGTGTTCACCGAATCTTCTGTCAGGAAATCGAATAGCATCTTGGAGTCCTCCTGAGTCAAGTCCTTCTCTTGCTTGTCCTTCAACAAGTGCAGGGTAGTGGCCACTACATGATTCACCTTGATGGTGAGCTTTGAAAAAAGTTTGACCTTCTCCTCCAGGGCCTGCATCCTCTCTCCCAGCTCTTTAACCACCAAATTATGGGTCTGCACAATATCCTCTAGCTTACCACTTGAATTTTCCTTCACCATGTCCTTCTTGTTATCCTGCAAAACTAGGGGGTTAGAAATAATTTTTTCTTTAGTTATCGCCCTAGCCAGGGAGGACACCATCATAGGGGAGGGAGCCCTTTCCACCGTTTCTGAGAACTGATCCTATGTGAGGTCCACTCTACCCATAGTAAGTGACATAGAGATGTGGGTCACCTCTTTGCTCCCCTTTTTCTCACCAATCGAGCCCAACATAGAGGAGTCTGAAATTTCCACCTCCTTATCCTCCTCATTCCCCATATGATAATTCGATGTCTTCTATTTCATTCTTTTTTTGGGGTGGGGCATCTCTGCAGTGGTCCTCATTTTCCTTTTGGCATTCATTTTTTTCATTTTCCCAGACCTTCGTCTTCCACCTCTAACCTCTTCTTTTGACTCCTCGAGATCCTTCTCCTCCCCTTTCTCCATTTTCACTCTTTTCCCAAGAGGGGTTGTCTTTCTCTCTTCAGGGGACCCACTTGGAGAAGGTTGAGGGGTAGGGGCTCTAGGGCCAGTAATTTTTAGACGGACATGATGGGGGTGGGCTTATTAAGAGTCGAGATATCAACTTCCACAATCCTAGGGAGTAACAGGGTTAGATGGAATTGGTATAGGTGAAACATCAAACCCTGGTGAAGGATTGTATAATTAACACCCTTTTTCATTTTTTCCTTAACGTCTGAAACAATATCAACTAATTCATGTAACAGAAAGAAAGGAATGGAAATACTATCAAAATGACATAAATGATTTAGGAGAGGAAAATGGTAATAGTGGCACACTCCATACCTCCCTTCTAGGGTGAGATACTTTATCAACACCAAACACACTTCATTTTATGGCTACGGAAGCTTTTCTCTCAAAAACCCACCATGATGACGAATGGGTTCTTCACCCTCCTAAAAGAAGTGATTCAGACTGGCTTCGTCCACAACCCTAGTCACCTTCTCCCAGTTTCTCCCCTTCATCACGAGGCCTGTCACCAAAGAAATAATTTCCCAGACACCTAGAACGTAATCCCATTACCTGTCACCCTTTTGTCATCCTTGAAATTTACAAATTGCAGAGAACAATTCTCATCAAAACTATTCATCGCCTCCATGAACGGGACCAATCTCCCCTCGTTTAACATGTACTAGTTAGGTTAGGGGTTTATGAGCACTATCCTCAATCAACGAGGGCTCAATATGCAATAGGTCTCCCCCTATTGCAAAAACCTTGACCACAATTCTCACACCTTTCAAAGCTCTAGACCAGGGGCAAATTTTAAAATCATAGTCACACTTATGTGAAAAAAGAAGTTGCACAAAGTACCCATAAAAGCCTTTATTGTCATGAATGCACATGTCACTTCTTAAATTTTTTATCACGTGCCAACTACCACTTCCCCTACTCTTCTCTATCTCATCATCACCAAGAAGCCAAAGCCATTTGAAATTTGATTTATTACTCACCATCTAGTATGAAATTATGATAAAGTAAATCATAAAATAAGCTCAAATCATACTTCAATTTTTATTTCCCTCTTGAACCATGCGTATTTATTATTGGAATTACCCTTTCCATCATTTCTTGTCATCTATCCATAGTGATTTGAACCCATTAGTCAACTCAGCACTAAGTTGTCACCAAGAACCATATAACTAATCGAAGTACACCCAATCATAGGTATTTGTTTTTATTCACTAAAGGTCTTATCGAATTTGGTATCACCCCTATTTCTCTCCAACAACGAAAGCCATGCACTCTTAGCCCCAACACCACCATTGTGCTTGGGCCACCACATTACCCTCCTAATAATATGTTGTAGGTCATATCTATTTAGGATAGTTAATAAATGCCAAATTTCTTCAATCACCATTTTGATCGTCCAACCAGCTTTCATGTTGCCTTTCACCATTTCTATGACAATCTTCGAGTCTCCTTCTATAACCACATTCTCCCATCCCATACCAATTACTAGTTTCAAGCCCCAAAGGAGAGCCATATCCTCTGCAACATTATTCAAGGCTTTTCCTAAATTACCAACATAGGCCAATAACATTCTTCCATTGCTATCTCTAGCTATACCCCCTCCGATCGATCCTTCTCTTCTCGCCAAGCCATCAAAATTAAGTTTAACCCAACTATCCTTAGGAGGGCTCCATCTTGTCCTTATTCTTGCAAGTTGTTTAGAATTTTCAACCTCCATAAATCCTTCCTCAAGATTCCAACACCTAGGAATCCTTTGTTCACTCATAGTGGGAAGTACCGACATTTTCTGGCACTTGAAATTATGCATATTCTCCACTACCAGCTTGAAGATCAAACCTGTAACAATCTCCTCACTTCTTTCTTCATTCTGAAAACAATATTATTCCTCTCCTTCCAAATACCCCATCAGTCATGGGGGGGATTGTGTTCCACATTTGGATAAGGAGAGGGTGGAGAAATGGGCATTGCCAATTCACAGCAAATTGATCAATCCCCTTATGGAACACACACACCATCTCCAAATTCTAAAGCATTCTTCCCAAATGTTAATAGAAAAGCTACATTCCAAGAACAAATGATGGATACTTTCTTCCTCTTCTTTACAAAGATAACATCTATTAGGTAATTGGAAGCCCCTTTTTCTTAGGTTATTTATTGTTAGGATCTTCCCATGCATAGTGACCCACTAGAAAATATTGACTTTCAGATTTAGTTGGCTAAACCATATTTCTTCCAAAAATTAGGCTCCATTTCCTTCTCAAAAATCATCCTATAAGTAGAACCAACTGAGAAATCCCTAGATGAGGTTTCCTTCCAAATGAAGGTGTCTTCCTGAGCCACCCCCAGAATTCTATAACCTTTAAGAATCTCTTCAAGGTCCCCCACTAGACTTCCCCCATCTAAATATCTTAGAGGTAGTTGAATCTTCCTCTACTTCTTGCCCAACCCAATGAAATCCATCACCTTACTTCCCTCTTGTAGTTGTAGATGCTCTCTAAGAATACCAAACTTCATTCAACTCAACAATTTTCCCTTTATCCAAGTATCCTCCTAGAATCTTACTTGACTACACTGACCCACCAACTACCTCACTCCTTTCATAAGAAAAATTCTATTTTTTATGATGTTACCCCATATCTTGGGCCCCGAAGGAAGATCATTCCTCTAGATATAGTAAATATATTTCATATTCCCTAGGTACTTAGCTGTGAGGATCTTACACCAACTTGTCTCATCCTTTGCCAGTTTCCAATCAATCTTAGTGAGAAGAGAATTATTCAATTTAGTAATCTTTCTGATTCCTAAGCCCCCTTTACTCTTTGGTTTACACATAATATCCCAAATTACCAGATTCAATCGGTTCTTATCGCCCCTAACCAAAGGAAGTTTTCTTGGATTTTCTCTAGCTTCTTAGCCATAGCTTGAGATATTTTAAATAGGGAGAGGAAGTAAACATGAATACCTTGGAGGGAAGATGTCAGGAGTTGGAGCTTTCCCACACTACTCAAAAGCTTACCTTTCCACCCGATCATCTTCTTTTGCATATTTTCTAGAATAATATTCCAAAAGTGATTACTTACCTCTTTAACAGTCAATGGTAGCCCCAAATATGTGTTAGGGAGGGAGGCAGTATTGTATCCTAGAATGTTTAGCACTCTTCTTTGAATATCTAGCTCAGTGTTGAAGAAAAACTCCTTACTTTTATCCAAGTTAATTTTCTGGCCCACATTAACAATGTAGATCACCAGGACATGTTTCTAGACTCTAGCTTCTAACACCGAACTATTGAAATTATTTAGAATAACTGAGAGAGGGGGGTGAATCAGTTATCCAAGGTCTAAATGTACAAATAAAACTTTTCAATGCTTAGTAGACCCATATCCATAAAACCTTATTTTGCATGCATCCATTAGATCATACAATACTTAAACTTTGTAGGTTACTATCCTAAGTCAAAACAATTTTGCATAAATGTAAATCATGCAACATAATAGATTCAATAACATATTTGACACAAGGATTTTACATGGAAACCCAATTTTGGAAAAACTACCAATAACATGCTACTAATTCTCACTCTTATGAAGTGATGCCCTATGAAAGGCAAACCCTGTTAAAGGTTACAATACACATTGTTCAAAGTGACCTGGTTAAAGGATTTCAATCACCCTATTAGGAGTGAGCCTTGTTAGAAAATTTTAGATCATTCACTTGGAATGTCACCCAATTAAAGGATTTACAAATGACTGTTAGGTCAACTTTAATCCAAAGGATTTACCTTAGAGTGATATAATGATTAGAAAGTAATAGTAAGCCTTGATTTGATAACAAATTAGAACTCACTTGTAGATTATAGAGCTTTGTTTCAGTCCTCCATTCTTCTTGGATTTCATACACTTCAACTCTGATAGCTTGTTCACCCTTCAAGCATTCATATTCTTAAGCCTTCTTGCTTTGCATGCCAATTGCAGTCTCTTCAGGTTAGCCACTGAATGAACCAATACCCTAGACTCCTTGTCTTCCTTAGGTTCTCACACATGACAACCTTTTCTTTTGACTAACTCTCTCTATAAATAGATATTTAAGATCTATTTTTTCTTAACCACAATTGTCCATTTTAGGGTAAGGTAGGATTAGGTAGGATACAATGAATCTACCCACTTTTCCATTTGATTTCTCTAGAAACCTATTATACAATCTTCCTTGAATTTTATGCCACCAACTAATCATAGTTATCTTACACACACTTCACAAAATTCAATAAAATAAAATAAAATAGTTAGCTCAGATTTGTCAAATCTACAATTTAATATGAATATTTGCATTTGACATCAATATGCTATCACTTAGCTTCCATATTGTTCTTTCACTTGACAAACACTAGTTTACTCGGCAAATACTAAAGTTTACTAATGCTTGCCATCAACTAAACTTCACTCGACTTACACTATATTCACTCAACATACACTGAATCTTCACGTTTCTTGTCTCCAACTAATTTTTTGCTTGGCTTGCACTAACTCTGCTTGGCACACACTGTGAAATCAGTCAATCTTGGCAGACACAATTCTTCTTACTTGTTCTTCTAGACTTAATTAGTGTATCCAACCTTTGCAACCTTAAGTAGATAAATAATACACCATATCATCATTGTCTTAACTGATCTTTGCACTCCTTTTTCATACCATAAATTATCCTTTCCTCTAGGTTCTCTTGTTATTTCATTTGACCAAATCATCTTCATCAATCAAACAAATGATAGTTCTCAAATCAACTAAGTAGTTGTTTTATTGGCAAGTAGCAGGTTTAACATCAATGACAAAACAATTATTGTTCCATTACAAGTTCTTCACTTCAAAAAAATCTCATATCATCAATCTCCCTCTTTGGCACTGATGGCAAACCAATACCAACAACAATACCAAAAAGAAAATAAATCTTTGAACTTTCTCCTTCTATTAGCAACTTTCATCATTTGTACAGGCTACAAAATTCTGTTATGATAAACACACAATAAACTCTTCCTTATGACTCCCTTCATCTATCATCTTGCAGGGTTTCTCCTTTTGACTTTCTTTGATCACTCCCTCTTTCTGATATTTAGGTATCTACCTCCCCATCTGTACTTGTTTCTCCCTTTGAGTAGATATTTCATATTTCTTTCTCCTTCTAAAGTATTTCTCCCTCTTTCTCACTTTGTTTGGTATTCTTTAGTTCTCCCTCTTTGATAACAATACCAAAGACTTGTCATCCCAACATGAAGATGTTAACAATTTTAGTTTCTCCCCCTATCACCTAACTTGTGACTGATCTTCAATTCCAACTCTTTGATTACTTTAGGTAGCTCCTAAATTAAGATCCATTGCATCAATGCGTAACATATGTTATTCATCTTAGTTGATGCAAGGCACTTCTCATGCTTCTTAAGCAGCTTGGGATAGGGGTATCACCCCTAATTTACTTCTTAGATACTCATGAGCATCCTTAGGTAAAACTTTTGTGAAGATATCATCTATCTACTGTTTTGTATTCACATATTCCATCCTCACTTCTTTGTCTTGAATTGACTCTCTCAAGTAATGATACTTGATTGCAATGTGCTTAGTCTTTGTGTGCATCACAGGGTTCTTTGATATATTTATAGCACTTGTATTATCACAATAAAGTACCACAAGTTTAGTGATTTCCTCCTTCATACCTTTGAGTAGTTGTTTGATCCATACAATGTTTGTATAATTTACTGCAACAACCACATATTCAGCTTCAACAATAGTTTGAGATATGCAATTTTGTTTCTTATTGGTCTAGGTGACCAACCTCTTTCCTAAGAAAAATGCTCCTCTACTAGTGTTCTTTCTGTCTTCAATGTTTCCAGCCCAATCAATATTAGTGTAGGCTCTCAATTCAAATTTCTCATTTTTTATAGTATAGACCATAGTTTTCTTTTCCTTTAGATATCTTATAATTCTCTTAATAACCATCAAATGATTCTCCTTAGGATTAGCAGAGAATCTTGCAACAATCCCAATAGATAATGCAATGCTAGATTTGCTATCTACTACATATTGCAATTTTTCAATAATAGACTTGTACAATGTTTGACTCACACTAGTTGAATCATCATTCTTTGACAACTTGTGTCCTATCACCATAGGTGTGCTAACTAGTTTTAAATCTTCCAATTCAAAGGTTTTCAATATCTCCTTTACATACTTAGACTGAGTGATGTATATACCATATTTCATCTTATATACTTGCAAACTAACAAAGAACTTGATCTCTCCAAACATAAACATCTCAAATTCTTTCTTCATCTCATTTGCAAATGTCTTATATAATCTATCTTGACCTCCAAATATGATATCATCAACAAAAATTTCAGCTAGTAAAATACCTTTACCTCCTTCTATCTTCAAGTACATATTATTATTATCATCAGTCCTCTCAAATCCAATCTTCACAAGATAGTTGTGAAACCTCTCATACCATGCTCTTAGGGCTTGCTTTAAACCATATAAAACTTTGTGTAGTCTACATACCATGTTCTCATTCTTTGTATAAACAAATCCTTCTAGTTTTTCTATGTAAACCTATTCTTCTAATATACCATTTAGAAATGCCGACTTCACATCCATTTGATAAACTTTGAAACCTTTGTATGTAGAGTAAGCAAGTAGAGTTCTTGCTCCTTCCAATTTTGCAATAGGAGAAAATGTTTCTCCATAGTCTATTCCTTCTTTTTGTACATACCCCTTACAAAATAATCTTGCCTTATTCCTTGTGACTTTACCATTTTCATCTAACTTGTTTTTGTACACCCACTTGGTTCCAATCACATTCTTATCTTCTGGTTTGGGAACTAGAGTCCATGTATTGTTCTTCTCAATTTGTTCAATCTCTTCTTTCGTGGATTTAATCCAATCCACATTTTCAAAGGCATCTTTCATTGTCTTAGGTTCATGCATGATTAGAAAACATGTATCACTTGTCAACATGTTCCTTGTCATTGGTCTAGCATCGTTATCTCCAATAATTTGTTCAACAGGGTGATGTCTTTTGACCTACTTTGACAATCTTGGTTCTCCTCTACTTTCCTCATTAGGTTTGTCAACTTTCGAATCACTAGGTACTTCTCTATTAGGTAATTCAAAATCTCTTTCATGTAAACTAATCTCAGAATTAGAATGTGCCTTAGCTTCTGTCTACAACTTGATTCCTGATTATAGCTTGGTTCCTGAATGCAACTTGACATTCATTGAATGTGACTCGACAATTATTGAAACTTGCTATTGATTTGTAATTTTATTTACAACATCTTCATTAGTAGGCATACCTTCATAAAAATATACAAAGGATTTGTATTCCTTTGGTTCCTTCATAGGTTCAGCCTCATGTACCTCTGTATATTCATCAAATTTCACATTTGCACTTTTCACAACTTTTTTATTGTTAGTATTTAAACACTTATAGACTTTACTTCTTTTGAAATAACCAAGGAATATACCTTCTTCACTTTTAGTATCTAATTTACCATTCTTGAAATCTTTAAGAATATAGCACTTGCTTCCAAATACCTTAAAATATTTTACATTGGGTGAGTATCCATACCATAATTCAAAAGGTGTTGAATGAGTGCCTTTCTTGACTTGCACATGGTTCAAGCTATAAATAGCTATACTTACAACCTCTCTCTAGTATTTCAAAGAAAAATTCTTCTCCATCATGGGTGTCCAAGCACAGTCCATTGCAGATTTGTTCCTCCTTCCACCAATTCAATTTTGTGGAGGGGTCCTAGGTGCAAATGTCTATCTTTTGATTCCTCTGTCATTATAGAACATCTGAAACTCTTTTGATGTAAATTCTCCACCTCTATCAGATCTCATATATTTTAGGATTTTTCCCATCTCCTTCTCAACTCTAGCTAAGTACCACTTAAACATTTGGAAAGCATCATATTTCTATCTCAAAAAAAAACTGTCACCATCCTAGAATAATCATCAACAAATAGGATAATATAATTGTCATAGATTTGCACATTAATTGGTCCACACAAGTCAGTATGAAAAATCTCAAGAATTTCTTTAGAGGTGTGAGTCTTGTAATTAAAACTAGATTTTGTCATCTTGCCTAACTAACATTGTTTGCAAATTGTATTGTTAGGTTTCTTCAATTTAGGCAAACCTTTGACTCTTTTCATGTTACTGATATTCACTAAGTGATCAAAACTAACATGACATAACCTCTTGTGTCATAACCACACATCATCAAATTCTACAACATGACAAGTAGTATCATTCATATCAAGATAAAATAGATTACCTCTAGTTTGATCACCTTTCCCAATTAGTTTCCCATTAGTGTCATAGATCTTAGTTACCTTGTTCTCAAAATCAACTCTGTAACTTGAACTATTTAGTTGTGACACATTCAAAAAATTATACTTAAGTCCTTCAACATAATAATCATTGACACACATGATCTTTTATGCAAGTTAGATAGATCCTTTTCCTTTTATTAGATAGGGTGCATCATTACCAAACCTTACACTATTTCCATCATAATAATTCAAGGTAATGAATTTACTTTTATCTCCAATCATGTGATGTGAACACCCACTATCAATGATCCATCTATCGCTCTTGTTCACATAAGACACTAGTGTAGTTGCCTTAGCCTCATCAAATTCATCCTTCATTACAACATACATGACTTCATCATCATGGCCATCAGATCCATCTTTGATTTCCTCTTCTGTAATGTAACAAGACTTCTTGCCTTTGTCTTTGTAATCTTGGTTGTCCTCATCTCTTTTACTTTTGTATTTGTTTCCACTTCTATTGTTTTTCTTCTCTCGACATCTAGCAATAATATGACTGACCTCATTGCAATTAAAACATGTGATAGGTAACTTACCTTTGAATTTTCCTATGCCACTGTGAAATATCCTTGCCAATAGTGCTTCAAGCTATTCTACATCTTCCTCATCTGTGTCACTATTGCTAGAAACATATTTTACCTTTTTATTCTTCTCCTTAGGTTCCTTTATGAAAACTTAGCTTTGAAAGCATATTCAACATTGTCAGATTTGAAGTTATCAAAATTAGAGAGCTCAAAGGTAGTGAGCCTACCTACCAAACCTTCTAAAGTCAAATTAGAACTTGGTATACATCTTATTCATGTATGGAAGAAAATCTAATAGCATAGATGGGTAGTAATGTTCTCAATACTTTACTTAATATAGTATTATCATCTATCTTACCAATAGCTCCTCTTTCATAATTAATTATATATTTTATTCTAGAAAAATATTGAGAAACATTCTCACCTTCTTGCATCCTCATATCATCAAACTTACCTCTAATACTTTCAGATTTGGCTCTCAAAAAATTTTCATCTCTTCCATAAATAGTTTGAAGAGCATCCCACATCTTCTTTGCAGAATCACAACCCTTGATGTAATCAAACTCAACAAAACTTAGCTAGAGGCAATCTCCAACATTGCTTGATTCTGGTGTTTCTTCTTTTTCAAATCATCAATAGTTAGGGCTCCAAAAGGATTGACATGCTTAGTGGTGATGGTAGATTATGCATGGTATCCAAGACCTTCTAGGTGTAGCTTCATCAGACTTTTCCATGCAGGGAAGTTCTCCTTGTTAAGCTTGGGTACCTCTCTTTTTGGCATCTTGATCTTTTGCTTCTAATACCTTCAAACTTGTCCTCTTAAGTACTATCGTGCTCTGATACCAATTGTTAGAATTCTTTAGAATAACTTGAGGGGGGGGGGGGGGGGGGGGGAATCAGTTATCCAAGGTCTAAATGTAAAAATAAAACTTTTCAATTCTTAGTAGACCCATATTCATAAAACCTTATTTTGCATGCATACATTAGATCATACGATACTTAAACTTGGTAGGTTACTATCCTAGGTCAAAACAATTTTACAAAAATGTAAATCATAAAACATAACAGATTCAATAACACAATTGACAAAAGGATTTTATGTGGAGACCCAATTTGGGAAAAACCACTAGTAACATGCTACTAATTCTCACTCTTCTAAAGTGATGCCCTGTGAAAGGCAAACCCTGTTAAAGGTTACAATACACACTATTAAATGTGACTTGGTTAGAGGATTCTAATTACCCTATTAGGAGTGAGCCTTGTTAAAGGACTTTAGATCATTCACTTGGAATTTTACTCGATTAAAGGATTTACAAATGAATGTTAGATTAACCTTAATCCAAAGGATTTACCCTAGACTGATACAATGATTAGAAAGTAATAGTAAGGATTGATCTGATAAAAAATTACAACTTACTTGCAAATTATAGATCTTTGTTTCAGTTCTTCATTCTTCTTGGCTTTCACACACTTTAGCTCTGATAGCTTGTTCACTCTTCAAGCATTCATATTCTTAACCCTTCTTGATTTGCATGCCAATTGCAGTCTCTTCTGTTCGGCCACTGAATGAAACAATACCCCAAACTCCTTATCTTCCTTAGGTTTTCACACATGACAACCTTTTCTTCTAACCAACTCTCTCTATAAATAGAGATTTAAGATCTTTTTCTGCTTAACCATAATCATCCATTTTAGGGTTAGGTAGGATTAGGTAGGATACAATGAATCTACCCACTTTTCCATTTGATTCCTCTTGAAACTTCTTCTACAATATTCCTTGAATTTTCCACAAAATGGTTTACCTTGAATTTTGTGCCACCAATTCATCATAGTTATCTTCCACATGCTTCACACAATTCAAGGAAATAAAATAGTCAGCTCTAATTCATCAAATCTATGATTTAACATGAATACTGACAAGTTCGACATCAATATGTTGTCACTCTGCTTCCATATTGTTCTTTCACTTGACCAACACTAGTTTACTTGACAAACACTAAAGTTTATTGATGCTCAACATAAAATAAACTTTACTCAGCTTACACTATGTTTATTCAGCATACACTAAATCTTCACTTTTCTCACTCCAACTAATTTTTTGCTCAACTTGCACTAACTTTTCTCGGCACCTACTATGCACATGGTCAAGCTTGGCAAACACAATTCTTCTTACTTGTTCTTCTAGACTTAATTAGTGTATCCAACCTTTGTAGCCTTAAGTAGATAAAAAAATACACTATATCACTATAGTCTTAACTAATCTTTGCACTCCTTTTTCATATCATAACTCAACCTTTCCTCTAGGTTCTCTTGTTATCTCATTTGATCAAATCCTCTTCATTAATCAAACAAATGATAGTACTCAAATCAACTAAGCATTTGTCTTACCAAAAAGTTGCAAGTTTGACATTAGTGACAAAATGATGATTGTTCTATTATAGGTTCTTCACTTCAGAACAATCTCATCTCAACATGAACAATCCCCCTAAGGAAGGTATCATCCACAAACCGTTGTATGACCTCTACTAGGAGGGAGGTGGCTGGTTTAATGCCTTTCATCTCTTCCCTTTCCACCTTTCTCAAGAAATCTCTTCCCAACACTTTTGCAACCATGATGAATAGGTAAGGAGAAATAGGGCCCCCTTGCCTTAGGACCCTTTCCTCATTGAATTTTTCCCAAGGTGAACCATTCACCAGCATCGAGTAGCTGACTGTCTCAACCACCGTCCTGATAATTTTAATAATTCCTTGAATGAAACCAATCTTCTCCATGACCTCATATAGGAAGGACCAGCTAATCCTATCATAAGATTTGGAAATATCTAAATTTAAAGCCATACTTGCATTACCACTCTTATCCATCGAGTGAAGTACCTCATGAGTAGTGATAGCAACATCTTGAATCTGGTAACCTAGGACAAACCCAATCTAAATTTTCCCTATGAATTTGTGAAGAAGTAGCTTTAGATGATTCACCATTATCTTAAATAATGTTTTATAGGTAGTATACATAAGAAAATGGGCCTAAAGTCAGAAAGAGTCCCGAGTCCTTTATTTTGGGACCAAGACTATAAACATTCTATTAATTCTCTTGAGAAACTTCCCACTCTAAAAATGTTAGGTGTTTCTCTAACCAAATCAACCTTTATAACATCCCATAAGTGTTGGAAGAAGGCTAGGGGAAAAACCATAGGACCCATAGATTTGTAGGCCTTCATAGATAAAACAACTATGCACACTTCCTCCTTTGTGACCTATTATGTAAGCTCATCATTCTCCTCTGGCATGGAGTCAATCAACCACGTTAATGACATTCTAGGTATCCTCATCCTTCTTATGCTCAATAATAAGGTAGTACTTAGAACTATGGATGAAATTTCATTTACCAACACTAGGGTTCCAAAAGGTGGCCACACCTCCTGATGCCCCCTCGGCTTCACTATAACAATATTTATCCCATGGCAAAATATAACCCACAATACTATCTAGATTTTCAATGGTCATTTTAACTTCCCAAATTAGAAGGATATCTATCCTTGTATTAGATAGTTGTTTCTTAAGGGCAAAATTCTTCTAAGGGCTATTCATCCCCTTCATATTCCATGATAGTATAATTATTTCCTACCCTTGGCCATAGCCACCAAGGTTGGTTTCCTACCACTAGCCACCTCCCTTGCCATCTGCTTCATCCTTCTATTCTACTTTGTCTTCTTCCCCACATCCAACTTTATTTCCTTCCCACCCTTTGGTTTCTTTGAAACTTTGGTATGTCTTCTCTAGGTTTTCCATTTCCCCTCATCTTCACTTGGAAGGGAACACCAATAGTTCTTTCCATCTTCTTGACTCCCAAGGGAGATTACTCACTCCAACTAAGCATATGAGCTACCTCTTTGTCTACCAAATCATTCCCCTTGACTTCCAAAATCTCCTTACACTTTTCCTTCAAATCCCCACATACCTCCTCAATCACCATATTCCTCATGGGGGTTTTTAACAGATCCTCAATTCCTTGTAGAAAGGGGAAGGGGTCTTCCCCATCAATGTCAACAATATCACCTTCCTCCACCATTCCTAAGGATTCTCCTAGCTCTAGTGCCCTCTTTGAGAGCTCAATGGACTCTACTACTCATAGCCTTTCCCCACCAAAAGGAAACATATTCACCCCCTCATTTCCCTTCACTAGAACCCCTAGAGTTGTTGATTCCTTAATCACCTTCCCAACAATCTCCTCATTCACCTTGTCCTTAGGTGGGTCCATTGCTTCCTTTTCCCTCACATTTGCTTCTCCCTTCCTAGAAGGCTTATTATTCTTTTTATAGTTGACAAAAAGATGCCAAAAATTGAAGAATTCTTGCAAAATAACCTCACATTCTCATAAACAATAGGTTGAATCTTCATCCCCCAATTAGAGCTTAGTACAATGGATTCAGGTAGTTTAGCTCTAATTGCTACATTCACACTAAACCTCACAAAAACTAGCTTGAGCTTTTGAAGGGTGACCACATCCACAACAATAAAGTGTCCAAAGGAGTTCCCAATGGACTTAAGGACCCTTTCATCACAAAAATCTAGGGGGAGTCTCAGGAGTTTGACCTAGACTGGAGCTAGCCTATTTAACTCCTTCACTAGGTCTAAAGCAAGGTGTCATTTAGTCACCATTAGGCTGTGCTTACCATAGTACCATGACCCAGCCATAACCATTTCCATGTCTTCTTCCATTGTAAACTTGAAGTAAAATAGCCCCCTAGGCATCACCAAAACAACCACACTTCCTTTCACCTTACACTTCTGGCTCACCCACTTCCTCATCATCTCAATCAATGGGCGGAAGGCCACAAAATGACCCACTAGACACAGTCTTAGGTTGGATGACACACTGTCAATCAAGCTATCTAGAATAACAATCTCCATCCCCTCATCCTCACTTATCACTATGGGGACTTCCAGGGGGATTTGAGTCAGTTTCTCTTTGAGGACCACATCCTTCCATCCTAGGACCATGAGAGGGCTCACAAATTTCTCCAAAAAATCCTTAGAGAGCTGAACTAACACCACAGGGACCCCACTTGAGGAGAGCTCAGGATCTACTAACCCCTGGGTGCTCCCACTCGAGGTCAGAACAAGTTGTAGGTCTAGGAAAATCCCAGGGATCTAACCTACCTATGGGGGGCCACCTCATCCCATCAAAATTCAAACACAAAGAGAGCGGGAAAAGTTGTAGGAGAGTGAAAAGTTATGGCATATGCTTCATTTTCTTTCGTCATATGAATAAATATTAAGCCTCAATAACTCTCAGATTCCCTATACACCTATTCATTATACAATATATAGACACTAGTTATTCACTATTGAACATACCTACACTTTTCTTGTCCTTTTCACCACCAATTCAATTTGGACTCTATTGACACGAAGGCAAATTTCAAAAGAATTTAACTCCAAACTAGTTTGGACCATGTGCCATGAATTTTTTTTAGCATATGTTAGTTTCATTTTTTTAAAGATTGCATGATATATAACTTCGTTTAAGATAAGAAAATTTGGATGCATTTAGTTAGATTTAGTTAAGTTCAATATAATTTTTAAATTAGTTTGTTTAATTTAGATTTTTGTACATTAGTTTTGATTTATAGTTTTGTTCAAATTAGTTTTGAATTATATTAGTTCTAATTTATTTTAATTAGAAGAATTAGTTATTTTCAATTTTTCAGTTTATATTACTTTTGGTGTTCGAATGATTTGTTTTAGATCTAGGTTTTTTTTAAATTTAGAATTAGTTTATTAGTTTGGATGATCTTTAATTTAAATTTAAATTAAATATTTTGGTTTTTAATTTAGATTAATATTTTTAGATTACTAATTTAGAGTCAAATTTGTTATTAATTTAGCTTAGACTAATTTTTGTAAATTAAACTAATTTTTTTTAAAACAATTTATTAATCAAAATTTTCTATTCAATAAATAATTATACATACAATATTCATTGTCTAGTGCTCTATATATCTACAATATTAAATTTTATATCTCCAATCAACTTCATTTGAGGATCTAGTTTTGACAACCACAAATAGTGTAGATGTACTAGGTCAATCTTGAATAAATGTAACAATATGTTAAAGAGTTTGAACATTGTTCTGCAACTGCAATTCATACAATTTGGGTCCGTACAATGTCTGTGCAAATAAATACTAATTAATAACAATATGTATTTCAATATAGGCACCATTTTGTATAAAATCAAGTTCTACTTCAAATTTTTGTTGTAGGAAAAATAATCCATTCCAAATAGTATTTTTACCTACACCAAGCCACAAATATAGAGAAGTTGTTTCTGACGAAGTATATATGGACAATTTTTATTTTCAACAATCATAAACATTGGTGGTTTTCAATGAACAATAACCTATCGACTAATTACAAATGATTGAAAAGTTGCTTAATGTCCCTATCTACAACATGTGTTTTCTTCATGTAGTAATAGAAAATCTTGTAGGATCCATTACAATGTTGATTCCATTTCTTGCCTTTATTAGCTCACAAATTTCCAACTTCTTCAACAAGGTTTTATAGAGAAAATCATGGTGAAAAATGGAAGAATAAACCTTAGTCTTCTTTACATTAAATCCCAATCTCAAGTAACCTAAGAAACTAAAGACAACAAACTATAAAACTGCATTATAGTTCTCTTTCTTACTTCATTGCTATCTATCTTACTAGATCCTAATTATTTATGTATTAAGATGAAAGAAGAGATGAAAAATCAAATAGAGGGAGCTAGAGGTGATTTTTGATGTTTGTGATTGAAAATCCAATTTTATGCTCCTTTGTATGGCCTATTTTCTTTATGGCTTGATAGTTTCTCCCTATTATAGAATGTCACCTTAAGGTGGAGGAAACAAAAAGAGATTATATTTAAATCTTTCTAGAATCCTTTTAAGGTAAGATAAAATAAATAAGCATGAAGGTTAACTCCCCATTCTCATTATCTACTCTAAACTAAGTGTAGACACCTTAAAATTGGACCTGCTAAAACTATCACCTACACATAAATAAATTCTCAAAAAAACTCGTGGAGAGGTAAATGTTCCTACAAACTTGGAAGTGGATTAGCTTAAAACCATGGTTAAAAATTATGAAACCACATTGTTTTTCATTTTCAAAGAGAGATGATATGTCCCTTAATCATCCCTAAAATATTCTATTGCATATGAGGTCATAATCCACAAACATTGGATCAAAAGGTTCCTCATTGATGGGTTATGGGTCTGGTCTAAATATTTGTACCTTGAGTCTTGTCAAAGCCTTAAGCTTTTCTAAATAGGTAGTTGACCCTATAAGAAAAATTACTATTAATTTCTATGATGATGAAGAGGGATCCTTCAAAGGTCTACTTATCTTACCCATTCAAGTTGGTCCCATTGTTAAAGACACAGTTTTTCATGTTCTTGACATAAAGTTGACATACAATATTTTGTTAGGTAGACCTTGGATCCATGAAATGTAAGTGGTTCCTTCTACTATCATCAATGTTTGAAATTCCCATACATTGGTGAGGAAATTACTATTAGTGGAGATTGAATCTGTTTCAATATTGTAATAATCTCAGAACCACAAATGATTCATTTGTTCCCTATAATAGTGAAAGTGCTATCCAAAGTTCTTCTCAAGAAGTCACTCAAGAACCAGGACAAAGTACAAAAGAGAAAGAAATAGTGAAGCAAGAAAAGGCCATTGTTATATAAAAACCAAATGGAACTAACTCAACTACATCAACTAAGGAAAAGGAGAAAGATAGTTTTGTAGATTCCAAGGAAGAGACTAAAGATTCTAGCTTGACCATACCTTGACAAGAAGTACATATTGAACCACCTCCACAAGATAAAAGACAAGCCAAGGAGCACATTATTAAAAAATTGATGTATTGATGATTTTTTTTGAAAGACAATGTATAATTATTCAAAAAGAGGTGGGGGAATACTGAAACTACATGGTGGACTTACCCATGTGGCCCAAACTTAAAGGAAGGCTATCAAATAAACATCATCCAAAGAAATATAATGACCACTTTGTAAGAACTGATATTTTACATCCAAGGGTAGAAGAGGATGAAGTTGAAATCTTTAATTAGATTTACAACAATGAAGATGAAGGATCAAGTTCTAACTAACCAATGAACATAGATTCGAGTTCAAATGAATGATGGGTACAAAATGTAAACATCTCAACATGTATCAATATGGAAATGGAACCAAGATAATGCAAAAGATTAGATATGAAGGGAGAGGAAATTTGGGCATAAGAAATGAAGGCCTGCTTGAATGAATTGAATCCATTTGGAGGGATAGCACAAAATTCTTTGGAGTAGAACAAGCATAAATTTTCCTCAGTACCAAGTTCAAGTAATGCAAATGTCTTCTGCTAATGATTCATACAATTATGAGTGGGATTATTTAACCAAAGAGTATTTCCATGATAAGGAGTGATGTAATTCATACTTATGCTCTTATAGTTAAGAAAGAATAAGGATCAAACTCTAGTGAAGAAAGTAATTCAAATCAAGAACATAATATGACTTAAGAGTGAAATCAAAGTCAAGAATCAAGAAGAAAAACTCAATGAGTAGTAGAACACTATGTACCTTCATGGATAGGAAATTCTAATTCTAGGTAAATAAGTTACACAATTTTTTCCATTAGGAAACCCTAGAGGATTCAAGTGGCGAGGATAATGACCCAAGCTCCTTGGATCACCTTTAGCAAGCTCATGTCATTGAATTGCATATACAATATTAGAACCCTCAAACAAAGTCATGTCTTTAAATCCATTTGATCCAATATAATCCCAAGAAACCTTGTCCTTGATGCATCCAACACTTATTAATTGTGACTTAACCAAACCAAATGATATACCCTTATTTCCCAATGAAAAAAATTTATCCATGTACCTAAATACGATTGAACTTTCTCCTACTACCAATAAATTTCAGCAAGAAGACATGATGGAGGGAGATATTCAAACTCTTGGTCCCAAGAAAAAAGAAAAAATAAAAGAAAAATTTAAAATCTAGTGGTGAAAATCACTATGTGGTAGTCCTCAACTTGAAAAAAGTAAAAATAAATGATGTTTCTAAAGGTGAAAACCCAATTGTGGTACCTCAAGAAGGGATTTTGGATATTTTACCAGATCTCTATGAAGAAAGATTGGATATATTGATAAAGCCTATAGAAAAGTACAACATTGGAACATAAGCAGAACCCAAGATCATTAGTCTAGCTACATCTTTGAGCCAAGAAGAAAAATAAGAAATTGTCAAAATTTTCAAGGAAAGGTAAAATAAAATTGCATGGTCATGTACATATATGCCTAGTTTAGATCCAAATCTCATTATACATAATTAAATATCAAGCCAACGGCTAAATCAGTGAAACAAAAATCGAGAATATGCATCCATACATAGCCTTACTTGTCAAAGATGAACTAGAAAATTTGTTAAAAGTGGAATTCATAAGAGTTATTGCACATGTAGACTAGATATCCAATATTGTATCAGTTTCAAAATCAAACAAAGTCAATCAAAGTTTATACAGATTATAGAGATCTCAACTTAGCACATCCCAAAGCTAATTTTCCATTGCCAAGCATTGATTCTATAGTTGATTGACAACTGGATGCTTAATTTTCTCACTCATGGATGGTTTTAGTGGCTATAATTAAATAAAAATTGCACTAGAGGACCAAGATTAAATAACCTTTACTTGTACATGGTGTACTTTTTTACCTTAAAAATTTCAAAGCTATATATCAAAGAGAAATGACCACTAACCACTATCTTTCATGATATGATGCAGAAACTCATGGAGGACTATGTTGATGATATCTTAGTGAAATCCTACAAAATAAAATAATATTTACCAATTCAAAAAATATATTTACAAGATTAGAAGAATTTAAAGTCAAATTAAACCTAAAAAATGTTCTTTTGGTGTTCAATCATGCAAGCTACTAGGATACATAGTTTCAACAAAATGGATAGAGGTAGACCATGCTAAAGTATAAGCTATAATAGAAATGGGGGCACCTCAAAATATCAGCCAATTAAGATTTCTTCAAGGATGATTGCAATACATCATGAGATTTGTGTCACAATTAGTAGAAAAATGTCACCCTTTTACCCAACTTTTACACATACATAAATTTCAAATGGGATGATGTTTATGATAAAACATTCAAACTATTAAAGACCTATTTGGTGAATCAACCAATCTTGATTCTACCCATTCTAGAGAATCCTCTATTACTCTATATTTCAACAATAGATTGCTCATTGGGGAAAATTTTGCCTCAAGAAGATAAAATTAGAAAAAAGAAAGTTGTCTACTACATTTGTAGAACATTGGTTAAGTATGAGTTGAACTATAGTTTTATCAAAAATAATAATTTAGCATTGGTCTTTGTTACCCAAAAGCTCTCCTATGACATGCTAGCCCACAAAGTGGAGACTCATTGTAAAAATTAATCCTTTGAAATATTTGCTAATTAAGACATCAAATGGAAGATTACAAAAATGGGTGATGATATTGAGTGAGTTTGATATCAAATATATTGATCAAAAATACATTAAAGGACAAGTCATTATTGATCAATTAGAAGAGGAACCACTACAAGATGATCAACCTATTCATGTCAAATTTCTTGATGCAGAAATAATTGATCTTAAAGAAAAAACATGGAAATTATACTCAACATGAATCAAGGGAAGGAATTATTCTTATCATCTCTTAAGGTTACACTATTCCAAAGTCGTATAAAATTCCATTTTCATGGACAAATAACATAATTAAATATAAAGCCTTGGTCATTGGTGTTGTGGTTCCACAATACACACCCCATTTTTTATCTCACAAATAAGGACACCCTTCTATTTTATTTGCATTGCATCCTTTAGATCATTTATTTCTTAGATCATAATCTCTTTTGAGAGACCTTGACGACCATGTCAGGTAGGTTTCTGAGTCAGTGTTGTTAATTTGATTGTGTTGAGTTCCTTGCTTGTGTTTAAGTGTTTTGTTTTGCATCTTTCACTTTTTATTCCTAAAACATGATAGTGAACCTTGGGATTCACTAGGCCTAACATGGATTCATAATTAGATCACAACTAGGTTAAATTTCTCTTATTAGTTTATTGTTTTCAATAAAACACTGTTGATAATTTGATTGCATGTGTAGATTCAACACATGCATCTTCAGAGGTTGAGGTTAAATAAGCAAAAGGAATTCAAGTCCATGCCAATGTTGGACTATAAGGAGAGCATAAATAATCAAAACTATAAGAATTTGGTATAGCTCTGATACCATGTAAGAATTTGCCTAAGGCAATAATTAAAAATGCCAAGATCAAGAAGCTTAGTAGATAGCACAAGAGAGACAAATAGTGATCAAATGAGAATCTCAATAATGATCAAAATGATAATGGATATCACATAATTGGATGAATACATTATAGAAGTTCCTTTTATATAAAGGCAACTGATATGACTAGGAGTCAGAAAAGAGATAAGCATAACAACTAAGCACATGTCCACCAAGAGTGGATTATCCTCCATTGTGCATGAATGTACATGCAAGAATGAGATGATAAGAATGAAAAGGTGTATCTCATAAAGAGATGTAGTAGACAACATGTGCTCAATTGGAGTGCAAACTACTGTGTTGTCTACATGATAACTCATGTGAATATGAAAACTCCTACGTATCTAAATGACAATGCATATGAATATGTATTATCATAAGTAAACTTAAGTAAAGTGTAAATAGTACATACTTATTTAAATCATCACCCCCTCTTAAGTGCAACTTAGGGGAATGCACTTAAGCTCACAAAAGCTATATGAAAATGCATGATGGGTCTCAACTACTAGGCCATGTTAGATACCCATGTACAAAACTTTAAAAAGAATGCAAGCTCTCATAAAGTGGAGAAAGAGAGAAAACCTCATGGGAAAAACCCTCCCCCAAAAAGAGAGAAGAAAAAACAAGATGCATGGATGGATGGAGTATTTAAGACCCCCCCATTACAACATACATCATGTATATACAATAGAGAAGTATGAGAAGGACAAAATCCTAGAAGAGGAAAAGGTTCCCCCCATAAGAGAGAAGAAGTAGAAGAAGGAGAATAAATGAGACAAGGTAGTAATACATAATGCCCATTAGTAATAGCTGCTCCAAGATGAATGTAGAAGATGATCCATGACTGCTGAATAATATTCCTCCCCTTAGGAAGAAACAATGTTATAGATACATATGAGATGCTTCTCCAATGTGTAGAAAGAATCCTGAAGATAAATTGTGTCTCTAAAAATTGCTCAACTATCCCTGCATCGATACTGATAGTCACCCCTTCCAACACTACTAAAAAGAACAAGTTTGGATCTAGCAAGGATGGATGTAGAACATATCCCAAAGAACCAATTGTCTCCTTGAATGATAAAGAGACTCTAGAAACTATTGTACATAAGGATCCACAATCATATCAACCTTGTAAGAATGATCATTTAGAGAATGGACAAGAGGGTCAAAGTGTTCCCTCGCAACAATTGAAGAAGGATCGTCTTCATCAAAGAGAAGATTTATATCATCCATAATGTCTCCCAGATCTACTATGTAGGACTCCACAAACAAACATGAAATATCTATCATGTAGTCATCCCTTGATGTTGGAACTAGAAGACAAGGACATCACTGTAGTAATGTATGCATGTGGAATTTGTTGATGTTGTGACCACATCCTACATTTTTCAAAAGGATCCCCCAAAAGTGAGCCTTTTGAATCACTATCACTACTGTCACTATCAGTTTTCACAATGTATGAAGTATGGAGAGGATTAGAGGATAAGCTAGGTGAACTCTCCTCAAAGTGAACATTCCTCTCTATGAATATCTCATGAGTCTCAAGATCCATAAGTCTATATGCCTTAACAATTTCTTCATATCCAATGAAAGTACAAGGCCTTGGTGGTGGTGTCATACATTCCCTTGAAGATATGTGTGCCCATATTGGACAACCAAAAACTCTGAAGTGTTTCACAATTGGTTTCTTCTGCACCATGCCTCAAAAGGAGTCATTCCATCTAAGACATAATGAGGAGACCTATTAAGGATGTGATTGGCACCACTTATAGCTTCTACCTCAAGTGATGGATCAAGAGACTTAGCTTGAATCGTACAACTTTCCATTGACTTAAGAGTTCTAATCCTCATTGCTGCACTGCAACACTTGTCTTTTATGGACTAAATTCTACAAGATTATGAAGATCAATACCTTCAAGTTCACAAAAGTCTTTAAGTCTTGAGTTCACATATCTACTTTCATTTTCCATATGAAGAACCTTGATGGCTTTACATGATTGCTTCTCAACATGACTCTTGAAGGCTAGAAACTTATCAAACACTTCATTCTTGTGATCAAGAAAGTAGACCCATGTGTGGCATGAAAAGTCATCAATGAAAGTGAGGATGTAGCAACCCTTGCTAACTAATGTGATTGAAAAAGGGCCTACTAGAACCATGTGAACCAACTCAAGAATAATCGATGCTCTTGAAGACTACCCTTTGTCAAACTTCTCTTCTAGATGCATATCCATTGAACAAGTTGAATATTCACCCTTAGAAAAGTTGATTATAGGTAGACCTTTGACCATATTTCTTGAGCTAAGTTGATGAAGCTAGTGAAAGGCAAGATGGCCATACAACACATGCCATAATTTACTTTGTGGTTGTGAATGTTTCAACAAGGCATGTGAAGGAGACTTAGGCACAAAGTGGGAGAAAGATAAAGCCTTGTGTCATGATTAGCTGTACCCACTGCAACCAATGAATCATCCTTAAGATTTTACACCATTACTAAATTAGGAAGGAACTCAACTTTATTTCCATCTCCACAGTGACTGATTTGGTAAATTGAAAGGAGATTAGTGTTGAGGTTAGGAACATAGAGAACATCTTTGAACTCTCCATTTTCCATCTTAACTTGTTCTTTCCCTTCAACTTCCACTTGTGTATCATTCCCTACAAAGATGAGAGGTACCTTAGATTGCTCCAATGAAGAAAAGTGTCCTTTTGAAGAACCTGTATGATGTGAGGCACTTGAGTCAAGAATCAATTCCCTTGAAGAAATTGAACTTGCCATAAGTGCTTGCCCTTTTCCCTTTGAAGTGGATGGATTTGAATCCTTGGAAGCATTTGGCACATTAATTTTGTTCTTCCTAAGTAAGTTTTCCAACTCATCTATTCTCTTAGTCTTGCAATGATGCTCATCATGATTTGGTTTCTTGCAATATGCATAAAATAGTTTATCCTTGTTGTTGTTGTTTCCCTTCTTGTTGGAAGAAGAATTGCCTTTTTGTGAGGAGGAGGATTGTTGTGTCTCTGATTGTGATTTTGGCTTCCACTACTTTTTCTTGTTTTTGCTAAAACTTTTTCTGCCTTGATTTGTTTGGTTCTCATTACTAGCCACCAATTCTTTAGACTTTGATGAATTGAGAATGCCCATATTATCAACTTGGATTGTTCCAACATCAACATTTCTGCAAATGCATCAAATGAAGGCTTAGTAAAGGAACTTCCCATGGTTAACTTGTGAGTATTGTAACTCAAAACAAAAGATTCATACTCTGAAGGTAGCCTCTTCAAGATGTGATGAATCAATCTATCATCCTTCATGGGATTACCACAATCCTTAAGTAGTGCTCTTAACTCATTGGCTTTTTTGACATAGTCTTGAATTGTGTCAAAATTCTTAGGATCCAATAGAAGTAGATAATCCTCAATTTGGAATCCCTTTTCCTCATCCACCTTACCATACAACCCTTTAAGTTTGTCAAAATCAACCTTCGTATCCTTAAAGCTAGAAACATGGAAGAAAAGATCTCTATGAACACAACTTCTAATAATTCCTAAAGCCTAGTTTTCTTTAATTTTCCAATCAACTTGTGCATCAACATTAGTGGGTTTTACAATTGTACCATTGACATATAGATTTAAACCTTTTTCCATAAGTCTACTCCATACAATATCTTTTCATGTAGTATAATTGTGTGAAGTTAAAAGTGGAGTTTTAGGTGAACCCATGATGTAAAAATTTAAAAGGCATGAGAGAGAGAGAGAGAGAGAGAGAGAGAGAGAGAGAGAGAGAGAGAGAGAGAATATAACACAAGACACACCCCTCCTTTTCACTCAATCAAAGAATCCCCTCCAAAGGTGATGCTTTTGGCACTTTATATATAGTGCATGTATAATTGGCCACTTGTTAAAATAGACCAAAGTGGACTTCTAGTTTTGATGGTTACAACAGAAA
This sequence comes from Cupressus sempervirens, assembly GCA_028749045.1. Taxonomy (NCBI): domain Eukaryota; kingdom Viridiplantae; phylum Streptophyta; class Pinopsida; order Cupressales; family Cupressaceae; genus Cupressus; species Cupressus sempervirens. The sequence continues at coordinate 636,044,213 of CM053786.1, read as the reverse complement.
AGATGAAGCTATAGTAGACTCAAGTAAATAAGACACTAGATATCCAAAGGATCTAAATTAATTATAAGTGATAAAATAGGCCAAAAATGACCAAATTATGAAAGTACTATGTCTACCCAAAATTACTCCAAATTGATACCAAACCTGGATGTTGGTCTCATATCAGTTTTGACAATTGAGTGTCAACACACTCAACCAATTCTCAAGTTGATGTTGAGTATAATACAGATGTCGAGATATAGTATGTGCCGAGCCAAAAATTCAATAGGTGTTGAGTGAACTTTAGGTGCCAAGAAAGATTTAAGTGCCAAGTGATAAGTGATGTCGAGTCACTATAGGTGTTGAGTAGAGTATAGACGCCAAGAAAAATAGAACTACTATAAGAGCCAAGTGAGACAAAATTCTTATATGTGCTGAGCATCAGCAACTAGTAAGTGTCGAGTAACACAGAATCAACATATGAGTTTGTGCCTTCACAAACTCAGATGTAAACTATTTTTGAGCTGACTCGGGATGAATCTTGAAGGATCTTAAAGATAAGATTGAATCTTTTGCATTACCTATGTAATCAACATGCAACCAATAAGAAAAATGGAGAAGACATGCAACTAATTAGAAAAGTGAAAGAATTGAGTGGGAAAAGAAGAATGAATATTGATCACAGATTCATACCTAACCCTAAGTCTTCAAAGCCTTTAAAAGGAGAACAAAACCCCATTGTGTGTGTGCATGAGTAAGAGTTTGTGGAAAATGCTAACGAAGTGCAAAGGGGTGTAAAGACTTAGAAAGAGCAAAACAACATTGCAGAATTTAGTTGATCAAGAATAGAGTATCAAAATCTTGAGGAGAGACATATTAGATCAAGCAAGGATCAGAGCAAATAGAGCAAAACAAGGATCTAGAATCAACAATTGAAGATTGCAGGTCATTAGGTCAAGACTTTCTAATACTCTCTAGTCATTGTATTAGGAATGAAAATACTATGATGATAGGTTGGTTTAATAGCCATGTTGTAAGCCTTTAGACAAGGTGCTAAATCCTTTAATAGGGTAACATTCCAAGTGAGTGTTTGTAAATCCTTTAACTAGGTCACTTTTAATAGAGTGTAAAGTCTTTAACAGGATAGGCCTTTCATAGGGTAGACCATTGGAAGTGGCAAACTTTGTAACTTTAAACAATTACATATTCCTGCAGTGATACTTTGTGGGTGTCATCCCCACCCCAGTTTTACCTTCTCATTTTGGAGGGTTTTTGGGTTACCAAATCATGTGTTATCTATTTTCATGCATGTCTTTACTTTCGTGTTTATTAGATGAATTAGATGCATGTGAATGATTTCAGCTAAAAGGTTTTGAAAATGTTAAAGTTAGTTACTTCTAATTCACCCCCCCTCTCAGAAGTAAATCTTTCCACTTGTAAATTCCAACACTGGAAAGTAGATAAAAAATCATGCACTTTCAAAAAAAATAGCACCTGAATATGTGTCCATATGAGCCCGAATGAAGCCTTTGAAGTTGTAAAATTAGGATTGGAAATTTTTAGAACAATTTAAGAACATAGATCACAAACAACCTGCACCAATGTGTAGATCACAAAATGTTACCCCAAAACAAAAAAAAATTGCTTGAAAAAAGGAGTTCATATGAGGGAGATATCACTATTTGAAAATAAGCTTTGTAATTATTTTTCCTGAATCATTTTCGTCACACCTCCAAAAATCAAATGACTCTAGATTTCACCTTAGATTTTCGAATTTGATGAAACAAAAGTTGATATGGGGTTTTTTTGACCTTTTGAATGTGATGCCAATATCTGATTTGCACCAACAAGCTCCAATCTTGACCTGCAAAAAAAATCTCTCCAATGGCTATGCAATGAAACTCCTATGGCTCTGATACGATGTAAAAATTTGGTATAGCTATGATACCATGTAAGAATTTTCCTAAGGCAATAATTCAATGCCAAGATCAAGAAGCTCAGTAGATAACACAAGAGAGACAAATAGTGATCAAATGAGAATCTTAATAATGATCAAAATGATAATGGATATCAGATAATTGGATATCAAATAATTGGATGAATACATTATATAAGTGCCTTGTATATAAAGACAATTGATATGACTAGGAGTTAGAAAAGAGATAAGCATAACAACTAAGCACATGTCCACCAAGAGTGGATTATCATCAATTGTACATGAGTGTACGTGCAACAATGAGAGGATAAGAATGAAAAGGTGTATCTCATAAAGATATGTAGTAGATAACATGTGCTCAATTGGAGTGCAAACTACTGTGTTGTCTACTTGACAACTCATGTGAATATGCAAACTCCTAGGTATCTACATGACAATGAATATGAATATGTATTATCGTAAGTAAACTTAAGTAAAGTGTAAATAGTACATATTTTTTTACAACAATAGAAATAACCATAAATAAGTACATGTAAGTTCTCCAAGATCCCATCTGAGAAAAACCTAGAAATCATTTTTATATATGGGAAATTTGATTTTTGAACAAATTGAGCACCTTGTGCTCTTCCACAAAGGTGCACAGGTGCACAATTCTAAAGTTGAAGATACACAAAGTCCCAATGGTGTGAAGGTGCATGTGCAAGGTGCACAAGTGCATAGTTTTGCAATTTTGAATATGCATAAGTTCAAAGACCCCTTAAGGGCATAGGCACGCTGGTGTGATTTTTAAAGTTTTGGTGGATGTCATTTTGTCTCCAAAGGTGCACACATGCAAAGATGCACAAGTGCACAATTTGAAGATTTAGTGAAGAAATTGTCTCTAAAGGTGTGCAAGTGCACATATCCAAAATATCTAGAGGTCCCCAAGGCCCCCAAGATTACCATGGCTTCCTCATCTTCCGCAATAGCTAAGATCACACCCAAATCCATGACTTTCAAATTCCAAGAAGTGTCAAAGAAGTCACACTTCATGAATTTGCAATTGAAAGTGAGAGATATCGAATGTTTCTAGATGTTATACAAGAGAATAATTGGATAAGATTGATGATTGGATTGAGAATATACTATTGGAAACTTACAATTGGGACAATTGTTGTTTTGTCTTTAATGTCAAATCTATTGATAAGACATATTGCTACCTAATCTAATGTCATATCTATTTGATTGATGAAGAGGATTTGAAAAGTTGATCATAACTATAGCACCCAGAGGAAAGGTTAAAGTTATGAAAAGAAAGTTATAATGGACATTTGATTAGATAGCCTTTGATAAAGAAAAGTGATTATTTATGTCAAAAAAGCTAAGCAAAGTTGAGCTACAATTAGTGTCAAGTAATGTTAGTCTCAACTGAGCTACAGTTAGTGCCAAGAAAATCTAGTGTTGACTGAGCACTAGAATCGATCGAGAAATTTAGTTGATGTCAAGTAAAAGAAAAGATTTATAATGATCAAGTATTTCAATGATGACCAAGTATATGAATTTGGAGATTGTCGAGTGATAATAAGAGAATGAATTCAAGGAAATCATGAGATCAAGATGACTTAGTTGATTTCTTGCGAGATGTTAAATGTGTTGAAGATAAGATTGATGAGTTGTATCATTGAATTCAAGGAGAGGATTAGGTAAAGACCTAATAGTTGAATTCTAAAGAAGTTTCTAGAAGAAGATCAAGAAGATGGATAGATACAGTGAGTTGAGTTGAATTTGATTGTAAACCCTAAGATCTATGGTTGATGTAGAAAATGGTAAAGAAAAAGTTGTCTATTTAAAGAGATACACATCTGAACAAATGTTGTGTGCATGTGTGTGAATGAAAAGCTTGTATGTGAGGAGACACATACAAAGCAATGTTGATTAGAAATGCACAAGTGTGAGTGAATGTGAAGCTAAAGGAGAAAGATTGCATATATGATTCTATTATTAATAAGTACATTAGAGCAGAAGGCTTAAGTGCTAATAAGAAGAGTGGACTAATTTCTTGAAGGGTGTCCAAGAAAATAAATATTAGAGATGTCAGTGGAAGGCTTATCAGTGAACCAACATAAGGACCGAACAAAGATCTGAAATTGCAAAAGTGAGTTGTAATCATATAGATCAAAACCTACTATTTTCTTTCATATCATTGTAAATAGTTTGTATTGAAATCCTTTTAACAGATGTTGACCTGATAGTCTGTGTAAATACTTTAACTAGGCAACATTTTAAATGAAAGGATCAAATCCCTCTTACAAGACCAATCCTAACAGAGTGACTAAATCCTCTAACCAGGTCACATTTAGTAGTGTGTTTTGTAACCTTTAACAAGGTTGGCTCCTAACAGAGCTCACTTTGAAAGAGTGAAAAAGAGTGACATGTTGCATGTGGTTTTTCCCAAATTGGGTTTCCATGTAAAAATCCTAGTGTCAAAACTATGATGAATGTTTTATGTGTTTACATTATATAATGTGAGTTATGTTTATGATAGTTTTAAAGTATAGTTCGAGAAACAACAAGATAAGAAGAATAGTGAAGTGTTTATTGTTTTATTGTTCAAGTGGTACATATTGACCTTGAATAACTAACTCACCCCTCCCCCCTCCCCCCCTCCTCTTAGTTATTATAAACATTTCTAACATATACAAGTCAGTAATAAGGTCATGTTAGCTATGCATGAAGATGTCCAGGATATGCAGGAAAGAATACACACCCAACTATTAGAAGTGGATAAGTACTATAATGTGGCCAACTTGGAGTTTTTTAATGAAAACTCCTAAAGACAACTATGCTTAGTGGAAACAATTGTACAACAATTTTGAGCATCATTTGAAGTAGTGTTAGGCACATTTTCATAACCAAGGAGACATTAAGGGATTTGGGCTCTAAGTTGGATGATTTTGCAGAAGTAAGGCAAGAAGTTCATGATTTCCATAGGGAAATGAGGGAAAGGTATGAAACTTTAGACTTTCCAAATCTTCAAGAAATTACTTTTACCTCCCAAAAGTTCAAAGAAGTAGATCTAAACATTATTTTGATCAAAGGTCAACAAGACCTAGATGTTGGAAACTAAAAATTGTTGACTTAGATAAATTTTGCCAACTTTGGTCTTGTCACCTCCAAAGTTGTGCATGTGCACAAATGTTGAAGTCTTAGAGATGCACAAGGTCCTTAAGGTCCCAAGGTGTGTATGTGTGAAGGTGTGCTGACAATTTTGGATTAGTTATGGTGGGGTTGATAGTAACATGCCACTTCCATTTTTTGAGCATTTCATGCACCAAAAACACATTTTGGAGATGGTTAGAGACACACAATAGAGTATGAGTTTGTATCTAAAGAAGTGCCAAAGACTCCCAAATCTTCTACAGGCTTCTCTCTTTTTATCATTTTCTTCTTTATGATTTTCTAAGTTATGTAAAGGCCATGCACCATGCAATTAATAAAATAAAGAGCGCGGGCCTACTTAGCACCTAGTTAGGAGTCTGATCTTACATAATTTTCTTAAAATTAGTAATTTTAGCATGCTTTTTGCAAGGAAAAATCCCTAGATCCAAAAATTGCATTAAGGATGGGGGTTCCTATAAATAAAGAGATGTAATATGTATTCAATGTTGGTATTTTGATGCAATAAAGTATTCTATTTGTGCTCTCATTATGTGTGTAGTGTTTCTTTTTGGAATGTGAGTTTCCTTTATGAATTTTATGTTGATGAATAATGATAGAGATAAAGGTTTTATTGTATGTTAATGCTTGTGTAATCAATTAGTTATGTTGTTTTTCATTTTCTAAAAAATTTCTCTGTTGTGATGAAATGGAGAAAGGACCACCTTTGAGTTCTTTCATAACAATTTATCTCATGTAAGCACACTTTCTGTGGCTATATAATTTGATGACTTGTGAAACATCCTACAGTTTTCATTGTTCCCTTTGAAGATTTCATCAATGGATTTGAGCACATGTTCCTAATTCCATTGGTTTCTTACTCTATCCTTTCAAAGATTTAATTCATAGAAGCATTGTTACTTTGACTTCTGTTTGTTAGGAATTTCATTTTCACTAATATCCTTTTATTTCTTTTCACCCTAACTATGTTATTTTATTTTGAACACATGGTTAGAATAGGAATTCATATAGTTGCATTGTTAAAACTTGCATTCATCATTAAGATCAGAAAACCCAAAAATATATTGGTTTGTGGTTACATTCTTCAGAGTTTTTATAGATTTAAAGATACCAGAAAAGGCCTCCTTTTGAACATTCACATTTATCTTCAATTGAGCTACCCAATAGGTTGAAAAAAACCATCTGAAATCTTGGAGTTGGTTAAACTGATCAACTTTTCAAGAGAGAAATGTGTAAGGATTTCTTTTTTTGGTATCATGCAAAATGAATGCTCAATAATAGGCATAAAAATCACATTGGAATGGAAGGTGACATAAGTACAAGTCCATGGAGATTCACAACTTGTCATTAATCAAATTAATGATGACTACCAAACACAAGATAACAAGTTAATTCCTTATAACATGATGGAAGATGACTTAAAGAAATACTTTTTCTTAATAACATTTGAGAAAATATCAAAGGAGAAGAATAAAGTTATAGATGCAATGACAACTTCATCTCCATTTCAACTACCTCAACAAAGTCCACTTTATGTATTCTTGTTAAAAGAGTTCTGAGACCCACATTTGACCAACTTGATTCCCAAACAATTTACCTTCTTGCTAGACATGACTCACCTTGGTATGGACCCATTCATACCTATATTTTACCTATAAACCAATCCCAAAATCAAAGGAGGAACTTTATTCACCAAGCTCCACATTTTACCCTACTTGTCAACATTGTATCACAAAGGTCTTGATAGAACACTTCTTAGGTGTTTAGAAAGTAGGGAATCAAAAACTGCCTTACACAAAATCCACAAAGGAATTTGTGAATTACATTTGAGCAGGTTTACAATAGAAAAGAAACTCCTTAGGATGGGATATTCTTGGCCCACAATAGAAAAGATATTATTGTCTTTGTCAAAATACACAATAAATGCCAATTCTATGGGAACTTAATTCATGTCTCAAGAACTTCACCCGATGACTACACCTTTGCCCTTTTATCATGTGGGTTGGATTTGATTGGAATGATAAATCCATCATCTTTCAATGGTCACAAGTATATCACAATAATGACAAAATACTTCACTAAATGGGTTGAAGCACTACTACTTTTCAATGCTGCTAGGAGACAAATATCTTTGTTCATCTTAAACCATATCATTTGTAGATATGGTATTCCTCATGCCATATTGATAGTTAATGCTAAACACTTCAAAAACAAAGACATTGATGAGTTGTGTTACAAGTTTCATATTATTCACAAGTCTTTATCAATATACTACCCATAAGGAAATGGACAAGAAAAGACAATAAATAAGAACATTCTTAAGATTCTCAAAAGGGTTGTTGATAATTTTGGTAGGGGATGTGCATAGGATCATGATATGCCAAAAAGTGGCAGTATAAAAAAGAATTCATAATTGTTAGATTGATTGAAAAATAGCCATAAATTTCAAATAGTATTATATTTTTTAAATTCCAAAGAGTTTAAGCATGATTTTTATATGGTAGAGATTATCTTTCTTCGTCTTGTCATGAGGTATAAGGATGCTAGACTAGATCTTGATAAGATCATAGAAATCATGGATTGACCCCACCCTCCAATCTCTTATATATCAAGGGATTTTTGAGATATGCAATTTTTATAAAAGATTTGTCAAGGATTTTTCATAGGTGGACACCTTTCTTATAGATTTGACCAAAACGGGGCATCCTCTTGGTCAAATCTAGCACAATAAATGCTTTGATCACTTCAAATACCTAGGTTGTGTAGTTTTCCAATTTTAACTATTCCTGATTTCTTTATAGAGATAATATTTAATATCCTCAATCTTGGCTTTGACCATAACCTCTGACCATTCCCTCATTTCTTTGTTCTCTATACTTGTACAAACCATTACACATTTTTTTTACTTGTTCCTGAGTGGCTATATATTGATTGTTTTCAATAACATCTTCAACATTGTAGATCATTAACTTTACTTGAATATTCAACCTACACTCCTTGATATTGCTATTCAAAATAATAGTTGACCAATTTGTAGTGATACATGTGTCTTGTTCACAAGGAATAAAGGGCTTGGAATCTAGCATTAGTTTTATAACACATCCTTGTGGTACCAATTTCCAATGCATTTAAGGAATGATTAACATCCAACTTAAATATGTAGACTCTCTATCTAATTGTATCCAACTTACAAGTTTGATCCTCCACACAATTCATTCCTTACGTGAATAGTGTGTTGACTCACCCATGTTGGATGATATGAATGTCGGTGTCGTTTCTTGTTTTGTATTCAAAACTGCCATATCCCTCCTCTTCTTCATGTCATCTATATAAACTTTGTTTCGCCCCCTAAATAAATTCCTCCCTCCAAGCTAACAATTAACAAGTTTACAATTAATTATTATTATTTAATCAAGTGTTATGTGGATATAGTGAAATACAAGCTAATCAAAGAATTGTAAAACTATTGTAGCATACATTTGAATGCTGAAAAAATCGATTCAACCATATAGTTAAAGGATTTGAGATATAATTTTATAAGTGAAACTCACACCTATCAAGGAATTCAATAAATTATTTTTTAATGTCTTCAAAACTTGTGTGACTTGCTTTCAAATTGGCATGGAGTGTCTAATGCTTATACTCTATCATAGAGTATTTGGCAAATATGAAACTCCAATACTTAAATTTCTAAATAAATCATATATTGCTAGAGTACTTTCATATCTGAATAGTGCATAACTCATATAGTGCAAGAGTACTTTCATATTTGAATAGCGCATAACAAAAAAAAAAATCTTTTAAAAGGAAAAAATCATTATGAACTCTCTTCAAAGGAAATATTGTCAAAGATATAGAAATATTGCAAATTGAGATACCACTTGGGCATTCAACTAAAAGAGTACCATACTTGTCTTTACAAATTTGTTTGATGAATTCATAATATAAATTCTCTTTATCCATATCTATTATATTTTTCACATATTCTAATTTAGTGAATCAACTCTACATTTCTTTAATTAACAATTAAAAGAGTACCATAGTAATCTTTTCAAAATTGTTTGATGAATCTAGAAGATTAATTCTCTTTATCCATATTTATGATATTTTTCACATATTCTAATTTAGTGAATCAACTTGTTGGTAAATGGATTGTTCTTTTCAATTTAACTCTCAAATGCCCAAATTTGAAAGAAATAATCATCTACCAACAGTTGGATAATTTGTCATTGAGTTGATAGATTTCCTTTGAATTGAAAGGTACAACTCCCTTATGAATGATATGCAATGAATTTGTTTAATTCCTAAACTAACTAGGTACATTCTTAACTCGAGAATGGAAAAGGAAACCCAAGCCAACCCTAGACAAAACTAACTTAAGCAATAAATTCAGTTCTAAACCTAGCCAACTCTGACAATTCACATTCTTATGACTCCCCAACATTGGTAATGCAATATAAATGCTACTTATGAAAATGAAAGCTGAATAACCCAAATTCCTATAATAGGAATGTCCACAAATACTTTGATCTACAACTCATCCATTACTTAACACAAGAAGCAAGATGATAGCCAAAACCGAATACAACAATACTTTTATTGATTATAATTAGAAGAGTAATAACTAAATGCTTTGCTTCAAAATAAAACCCCTGTTGTCTTGGACATCACAAATAAGAATGCTCAGATTTTATTTGTTCACAAAATCTACTAAATCTATTACAAAAATTGGAATCCTTAACATGCATAATGAAAATGCAGGAAATACAAAGTTCCTTCCCCCCTACTCTAGCTCTCTGTCTCTCGCAGAAAAGAAGAACCCCTGTGACATCATTTAGTTTCCTATTTAACATCTTCTCTATTCGTGACCTTTCGATTGCTAACATAATTGATTCTTGGGAGTCAATTCTCTTGATAATATTATCAAGTATTTACTTCTTTTCTATTCCTATCAATCCATATTCCTCACTCCAATGGATGTGGGTGATGTTCTTTATATGGGAAGGAAACTCTATATTTGATACACATTGAAATACCAATTGGACACTTGCGATGAGTAATTTGTGACATGTCGTAATGGCTTCTACTTTTAATTTGATAGGTAATACTAGCCGAGTCATGCAATTGGGAGTCGATTTTATGCCTTATGTTTTTCATATCCAATGGTTTGTTTGGACTCTTCATCTTATCATATGTTAATTGCCACCATTTTATGTCTTCAAAGGATTATACATGGCATAGTATTTGGAGTGACTTATTGAGGATGATACTTGGTAGATTATCTTGCATTTGGCTGGAGTTACCTCTGAGATCCTGCCCCTTTAATATTTGATATCTTCACCCTCCAATCATGGCTTGGGCCTACCACCAATCAGAAATACAATGATTCAATATCGCTACTTTCATGGGGTTCTCACAAAATGGAGCCCAAAACCTGTCAATAATATGTTTTTATGGATTGGTGTTCTATCAAACTGTTGGCTAGCCTTAAACATCACACACTAAGGAAGAAATTAAGCTTGGAAAAGTAAGTCAAACTTTGACTATGTAGCACTTTTACTCTAGGAATGAAGTCTTAGTGTGTGATGTTTAAGCCGTTCGCAAACAATTTGCAAGTTTCCTCTATACTTCATTATTATCGTGAATACATTATCTCTCATTGTATGTTCCTCAAAGAACTTGACGCTATGAAAGCACGAGGTCCCATCATGGAGACTTAGCACACATCACTACCATTTGTTGGCGACATCTACACTTGCCCTCTCCACTCCTTGATCACATGTGGTGATGGATTGTACAATGGTGTCGAGTTTGCATATGTATACTTTTGAAATTGTGCAGGTGGCCAGTGTGTGTGAGATAGTCCTGTCACCACATTTTGAACTATTTTGAAGCTCTCATATCTCCATCGAGCTAACCACCTGATGAAGACTATCGACATTTGATCAAACATTTGACCATATCCTATTTGCCGCAATCTACATGATTCATCTTCACCCAACAAATAGAACTCGGTGAATGTTCTTCTTATTCATATGTGAATGGCCTTGAAACTTTTAGATCTCCCTTCATGGCCTCCATGCCTTCACTGGTCGTAGATGTATCTCTTTAAGCATGATGCCACACTTCTTGTAGACACAATGGTCCATTGCGCAACTATGAATTTGTAGATCGCGAGCAATATAAACCTGCACACCATGACATCCTCACAATTTATGTGGTGTGGCATTGAGATAGCTTGGGTTGCTCCATTTGGGGTTCTTTGATGATAGAATTCTGGACTATGATTCCATATGCATATGAGGGGTGAAATATTCCTTGAAACAATTTCTACATGCCCGCAATGCACTTGGTAACTGCCCCGTATTCATGTGGTCTTGGGTTATATTTTGAGGTCCTTTGATCATATAGATCCTCTACACAGATGGTCTTGGGGTTTCCCTACAAATACAAGGCGTCCATTGTGAGAAAAACATGTTCTTCGACTGGTTGACATTTGGTCAAACTATCTGTCGCTATCCTCCATGTGTTCATAGCCTTGTTTTAGTCCTTCCGTTTGAATACCATTATAATGATAAGTTCCTTCTCTTTAAACTTTAACATTCTCTATGAAGGAAAAGGATAGCTTTTTAGCATCAAAATAAACTATTGTGACTGGTTCAATTGATTTGCCACTGAATTTTATGCGATCATGTTTCCATATACAAGACACTTGGGATCGATGCAAAAGTCTGTGGCTCATCTTATGGGTAATTTAGGGATCCCCAACAAGTGTCTCAAACATGTCTTTATTAATCGATTAGAATGCAAATTATACATGTCATGTAGACTTTGGGAATTTCCCTTGATTCTTTCATAGAACTCGTGGCATCTCCTGTATTCATGGAGTGTCAAAATATCTCTAGCTTGCAATGCTCAGCCTCACAGGGATCTCATATCATGTATCCTTTCCATTCACTATTGGGTTTATATTGTGAACTTTAGATGTTCATCCCTTATTTGATACACCTCTTTGATATTCTAAACCAATATATTTTGATGTCGATGAACCAATGTTATTTTAAAAGAATGTAGTTTTTCTTAATATCATGAAAGCTAATTCCTGTGGAGTCATATGTGTGAGGAAAACACTCTACATATGTTCATTATTCTTAAGTCATGGTTGCCTTAAAATAAACTTCAATTTTGAATTCTGAATTTGAAATGTACTTATGGACTTGCAGCCCAAGTCAAACGTCTACACCTTCAAACCAACTTTGTACTTTGAAACTTAAACCTTAGAAAGATGATCTGAATATTTACTATAAACCTCTATGCTAATGATCTCATTGTCTGAACCGACAACCCATGCTCATGAAGTTGGGCTTGGAGGATGGTCTTTGAATCTGTAAGTCGGAAATTGAACTTTAAATTAGATTCTGAACCAAGTGCCATGTATATATTTGAACTAAATCTCAAGCTTTGAACATTTGAACTTGACCTTTTGAACTTTGAGGATCAGGATTTAGGTTTAGTACATCCTCCAAATGTTGTCTTCTCGCAAGTCATATTTGTTAGAGTAATGAGATATTTCTTTATTAATTAAATCATTTTGATTTAATCATTAAGTCACTTATTATCTCTAGTTTACTTAAGCTAAACTTTAGGCATATAATAATTAATTCTTTTATTAATTATTATCATGCAACCTAGGTTTTACCCTATAAGGGTTTTGATCTCCTTTTATAAGGATTGATATATTTGTAATTTATTCATTCACTTTTGAGAATAGCAATTTTTTTTTTGTGCTCATCAAGAATGTCTCATCCATGGATCTAGGAATTCCAGCTTCCATAACTCTTTCTTCTCTCTTTCTATGATAGGTTTTTGCATGTAGGTGATTTTTGCGAGCTGTGGGGTTGATCTTTCATTATTTTCAACATGGTATTAGAGCTCTAGATCTTCATGCCCCTATTTTGTTTATGAGAAATTTTTCTTGGCTTTCAGATCTGTCTTTTTTTTTTTTCAAAGGATTTCATTTTTCAGAGCCATTATGTATTGAATCTGGGGGTTTACCATTAGTTGGTGCAGTTTGAGCTCAAACGGACATCATTGTTGAGCTTAGAGTGCTCCAAAACCACTATTTTCATATAAAATTTGTCCAATTTGGACACAGTTGGAATTTGAGGTTAGAAAATTTGCTCCCAGATTGAGCACATTTCTCGAGGCACTAATTTTCTCATTTTTTGCACATTTCTTGATGTAGCAATTTTTAGAAATTTGGCATGCAAATTGAGATTTTTGGAAAATCATGATTTTTGGGCATGTTTCCCAAGGCAACAATTTTTTTCTTTTTGCATGAAATTGAGATTTTTTTGGCACACAAATCGAGATTTTTGGGCATGCAAATCAAGATAGTTTTGGTATATATCTGACACACTTCTTGAGGTAATTTCTGATATTGTTTGACATACTTTTCAAGGCATTTTGGCACAGATCCTGAGGTGGTAAATTTTATTTTTTTGCTTTTCTAGCACTTTTTTTACCTGCATGTGGTTTTTTGGCCATAACTTGCTCATTTGGACTTTTTTTTTAATTTGAAAGAAACACTGAAAAGATGATTCTGAGCCCTTCATGATGGTGTAGTTTATTTGGATTTTTTATGCTGTTTGGTGGTCTATCTTGGCTATCAAAATCAGAAGTCCTATTTTGCACTCCAAGAGACATATTTTTGAGACTTTCTATTTTTCAAATTTTGCTCTAGGCACACCCCATTTAGTTTTTTGCTTTTCTGCATTCTAAAGGATATTTTGGTTGTTTCAGGTCTGGGGATCAATTTTATTATTTTAGATGATTTTTCATGGGTTGTACTATCTCTTGTATTAGCCTTATGTCTCTTTTTATCTTTTTTGACATCCTTTTCTAGTATTTTTGCAAACGCATTGAGATAAAGTGCCACTTTATTGCATTTCAAAATCTTAGACATCTTTGTGTTTTGTTTTACTCGTACTACATTATAAGTACCTTGGGGGATTTTATGTTGGTCATATTCACAATCTTCCTTTGTCAAGTGAGTGTTCCTTCCATGATATTAGCCTCATGATGTGTCAATGACCGATGCCAGTATAGGTGTTTATACTTCTTTTGCACTCTCGATGTTTGTAGTTCTTCTTTTTGCATGAGATATTGCATTTAGTTTCAGTGTTCATGTCTTACCTCTTAGCATTAGAGGTGGATTATGTTGGTTCTATTGCTTTCTTTGTTTGATAGAGTGAGCTATGTGTTCAGTATTTGATCCTATGTACTAGGCAATTGCACTGGTTGGATACCTATGCATTTCAGTTAGATGGATCATTTACCATATAGAAATTCTTTCATTCCTATTTTTGGAGGCCATGAAGATACCTTCCATCTTTGATTGATCAACTCTTCAGACTTAATCTTCTCTACTTGGTCATGTTCTATATAGTGGAGGTTCTTCAGATTGGTAGTGTTTGCAGCTTCATGCTTTAGTGGTGTTCTTCATGATCATCTTTTGTTGCTATCTTCTAGAATGTTCTTTCCATCTCTTTTTGGAGTAAGGTTTTTCCCATGTAGTTTTCTCTAGTTCTCCTCTTTATAGAGATTTGGTTGTGCTTGGGTACTTCATCAGGCCTTGTTGCTGGGACCTAAATTTTCTTTTAGGAGTAGTTTCTACATTTTTAGCTACTCCCTAAGTTTATCTTAAGAGGGGGTGTTAGAGTAATAAGATATTGCCTTATTAATTAAATAATTTTGATTTAATTATTAAGTCTCTTATTATCTCTAGTTTACTTAAGCTAAACTTTAGGCATATAATAATTAATTCTTTTATTAATTATTATCATGCAACCTAGGTTTTACCTTGTTAGGGTTTTGATCTCCTTTTATAAGTATTGATCTCTTTGTAATTTCTTCATTCACTTTTGATAATAGCAATTTTTTTTTTTCTCATGTCAAGAACATCTCATCTATAGATCTGGGAATTCTAGGCTCCATAGTTTTTTCTTCTCTCTTTTTGTGACGTGTTTGCATACAGGTGATTCTTGGGAGCTATGGGGTTGATCTTTCATAAACTTCAACAATATTCTACAACATCATAATTAGCAAAACAAACCAACAAAAGATTTACTTGATGGGGTTGATTTGGAAGTTTAAAATACGGGTGCTAAAAGCACAGTAACACAACTCTACATTGCTTTAGTTAACATCAATAAAAAAATTAACCAAAATGAGTCAAAATTACATTGTTAAACAATATACTCACCTATCCACTAATAAGTTTGATTATGATAAATTGCACCTACTTGATACACTTTGATAGGTAATCCTCTATGCAATAAGGTAATGTCATTGATATTGTATATTGAAAAACTCAAGATAACATAAAGAAGATACTATACTAAAATGCATCCAAAGGAATTTGAATTATCTTTTTGAAAATTTTCTTTTTAGATGAAAATTCTTTTTTCACATTTAGTGACTCAAGTCCTCAAGTATTATGTTTCTTCTTTTAAGGAAAATACTTCTAAAATTTTGTAGGTATGATAGTTTAATTACAACCACAAAATAATAATAATAATAATAATAATGTGAATAGAATCTAGAAAATGCCAAGGATATATAATTATTTAATAAAGAGATGATATTGCGAGTACCAATAAATATTTTTATAATTGCAAAAATCATAAATGTTTAGCAGCTCATTTGTTTAAAATTTGGGCTAAAATTGATATCTCTATTGATAAAGAAAACACTTCAGATTTAGCATAGCAGAGCTCATTAGTATAAATAAAATTGAGATCCAATTTGATGACTGAACAACCAATTTCCTATGTAATCAGTACATAGATGTTGTAAAAGCATCCACACAGATAAAGTCAATAATATATAGTTTGAGATAAACATGTGATTATTCTGCATAGAGGACTAAGATATATGCAACCAACAAATCCACTAGCAAATCAAATACTTCTTTTACAATATGTAAGATATAACGACGAGTATCTTGAAAAGACCTTTAGTTTTTTTTAGTTTCTATGATTTTCTAGAGAATTATACAACACTTATATATATATTTCTCAAAACGGGATAGAGTAAGAAGAACCCTCTACAAGGTTTCCTGAAACTTAGAAAGTCAATAATCTAATGGATAACATTCCTTGTGTACTTTATTAAACAAAAAATACAAAAATATGAAAAGGATGAAATGATCATATTCCATTCCTTCAAAATGGTTCAATTATTGATATAGATAAAATCCAACAGTAGGCAATGATACATTTGGGACATCATTGTCACTAAAATTGCAGATTTCTTAACCAAATGAATGTTGAACATCTAAAATTGATCTATAAAATATATTCCGTATACTTAAAAAATAAATGCAACTTGAAACACTTGTATAATTTTACATAATGAGATCATAAGAAAATATCTCTAGAACTATAAATAATTAACAATATCATTCATTACTATAGAGGAATAATTCAAGTAAGATAAGCAAATGAATTGAATTTCAAGAACCTACATAAACTCAAGGACCGAAATGGCTCTATCTACCCACAACTATCGCCTCGTATGGTTCTCCAACTTTAGATCAACTCTCATACTCATACTTCTACCTACAAAAGTTTTCCCATTTTTTTGAATAAACAATCTAACCTTTAAAATAATGAACAACACCCAAGATCAATTTGAGACATCTATAAAGTGAGCTTCTAGGGAAAAATCTAAGTACGATGACCTTTTATCTCAACCTATTTTACATAAGAATACATAATTATATAAGTTTGACATGTAATACTTCAAAGACATTATAGGTAAAGAAGTCAAAGTGAATGAAATTTAGAATAAGGAATCTCCCAAGCTAGAACTACAAATAACTAGTAATATCATTCATTACAAAAAGGAATAATTCTTCAGAAAATTAAAAAATTGAATTGAATTAAAGTACTTTCATACAATTAAAATGAAGAATATTATTACATAATGAGCTACAATGGGTTACACTTTAAAGCCATTATGAGGAGTGAAGAGGAAACATTTGAAACACTAATAAAAAGCATACCTAAAAAGGCAAGCCCAAACTTGAACTCTAGACCATAATTTTGAATTTCACCATATTTATGGCAAATATGATCTAATGATGCTTCAATTATTCTGATTCAACCATAGAAATTTAAATTCCACCAATTTCAGAAATTCTTTTATTAAAATTTAACCCATATTTCATCTAAACTCAGGAAAAGTGGCAAAATATGACACAAGGAAGCATTGAATGCTTCCATTTATGGAAACAAATATGTTTCATCCATCCAAGATTTAAATAAATGGAGCAACATTTAGAGAAAATTTAAGTTCAATTAAAATATGTATGATGATTATAATGTTTTGGTTTGTATTGAGCCCAATTTTTTTAGCAATGTCCTCCATTGGACTTAAGATCCCCCAACCTCATTTGGCATTCCAAAATTTCATTAGAAAAATATTTTTGGAGAACATATGCATACTCAATCTAGCAGAAATAAATTATAAAAAATCAAGAAAAACATTAGATTCACCATTAAATAATATAAATGACCTAAATTCTAGTTTTTCTATTTTGCTTCCAACTATTTAGATTGACTTTGAAATTGTGTGAGTCAAAGGAAAGAAAAAAGGTCTTGCAAATGCCCCATCTACGAGACCCTTTTTATTTTCTCTAGTAGATATTACTTCTAATAGAGGAGAGTTACTTTCAAAAGAATATGCTAAAGAATCTTGGGTTATTAGTAGTCATTTACTCAAAAAATCTATCTAGTTGAATTCTAATAGAGAACATGGGCCAATATGTTTGACTCAAAAAACTATAAGGTTAAATCCTAATAACAATATCACAAATTGACTTGCTATAGAAAATATCTCCTACTTGTCATTTGTATAACCATTAAATAAAATTTCTCGAAAAGAATAGAACAGATGAAATATGTTTTCATATAAATGTATGTACAATAGTGTTGTTCAATAGTCCTGCCATCTTATACATGTTACATATTCAAGAAACTGAAGCAACACATACAAACCAAAAAAAACACTTACCTCATTAAACCATTTCAGCTAGATCAAATAATTTCTTAGTGTTACAAAACATCTAAGGCTCAACATTTCTTCAAACTTTGTTGGTCATTTTAACCATTGACAATATGTACGAGTTATCCTATCACTCCACATTGCTAACCCCTGAGCATAAAAACAACTTTGTACAGGTCAGGAGAAGCAACTTCTAAATTTATAGATCATCTAAAGTCTACAGTTCTATGTCTATTTAGATTATTAATATTAAGTAATTAAAAGAAAGCAATATGACTAATTGTTTTCTTTTCTCAGTAATATACTGTTTATAAAACATCAAATAATCAAACTAGGGATGCACTTATGATGTTTGTTATATAAAGAGCTATTGTAGTCTCATAAAGAAAAAGTACCGAGAAGATATTGATCAAATAATTTGGTGTGTAGCATGCAATACTTGAGGT
Source organism: Cupressus sempervirens (assembly GCA_028749045.1). Classification (NCBI taxonomy): domain Eukaryota; kingdom Viridiplantae; phylum Streptophyta; class Pinopsida; order Cupressales; family Cupressaceae; genus Cupressus; species Cupressus sempervirens. Next base: position 636,025,628 of record CM053786.1, on the reverse strand, counting down.
GTTAACCTTCTTATTAAATTGATCTTCTAGTGATCGAAGTTTTGTGAATAACACAAGGATAGGATGAGGTTTTCAGTAGCCTGATAGTCAATATGGTATGATCCAATTACATTAAAAACCTCCTTACCTCCTTCTTGCTTGCACCTATGCAAGATACTACAACACGTGCATTGCCTATTGCTTATCTAAGTTCATTTGGTTTCTCTATAATAATTTCAATCTTCTTATCCTCAGATGACCTTGAAATTGGCAAAATTTGTTTTGAATATTATCAGGCAATAAGCTTGCCACAAAATCTGAACATTCATCTAAGTTGTTTAGATATTTAGACACATTTCTCTTACTCTTTTCCTTGATTTTCTAGGATGGCTTGTTAGATTCTAGACTTACTTTATGGGTTCTTCATACCAAGTGAACTCATCTAATTCATAGGCATATTTATCTTTGAATCAGACAAATGCCTCCAATAAATCCAAATCTTAATCAAGAGAGTTGACTGACTTACATCTAGCATCTTTCTCGTCATTGAATTTTATACCATTTCTTCACTAAAACAATGTGCCGATAGTGGGCAGTCCAAATTGTACAACTTATACATATTTCTACAACTTCAATATGTAAATGATAGGAGTTAGATTCAGGGGTGGCAATCTACATTGCAATGTATGTTATTCAAATCTTAGTTTGACATGACCAGATCCTTGTTTTCTAATCTACACCACTAAAAAAAATTGGAGGAGTGGCAATTACTATCTATAGGATTTAACAGTAATAATATGGTCAAATGTCATTATATACAGCTCTATGTTTGACATATTCAGATTGCATATATGTTACAATTTATGTGCAGATTGACATATATAAAGCCACATAATGGGTGTAGCAAATTTGCTAAGTCTACTCTCAGTTTGTAATAATGTCCTTAAAGAAAGCAAGGAGGCAAGTTTGATCTCAAAGCTCTGATCAACAGAAAGCTTAAATAGAACTTGCTCGGACACCAAAAAAATTAAGACAAGTTAATCTGGAATCAGTTGAGCTTTTCCCAATTTCTAAGAACTGTGAATTTTTTTTTGTCTTCTTCTCAAAACTTGTTGGTATCAGAAAATGAGTTAGTTGTTGCCTATGTTTGTATTACTGTCACGTCTATTATTATCTTTCCCTCAATTATCGTACATAAAAAGTCCCAAGCCACAATTGTCATATGTAGCACACACTAAGAAAGAAAGAAAAATGAAAAAAAATCATCAGCAATGGAAGAAATTGGAACTCATTGTACCCATATGAATGGCTATACAACATTGTAGACAACATTTCAGCGGTTTTAACAGATTTTGCAATGTGGGCTAGAACTCAGGTCAACTTAGGTTTTTCCATACTCCATGATCTCCATGGTCTACAAGCATATGTCCCCATGTCAACGAAAAAGTCATGGAGTGTGAAATAAATGAAGTAATTAACTTTAGTGTTCTATTTAATGAAAATATAAGTTCTTCCACTTTTTAATACAGTTGCATATAAGTTGCATCATAGACGGTGTTGTGTTATTGTGTTAACGCATATAAGTTGCATCATAGACGATGTTGTGTTAACACCCTTTGGATGTTAACCGTGATACGTGGTGTTAATTGCGCACGTAAGAGTTATCTACAAGTAGTTGAAACATTTAATCCAACCTTTGAATTAGTGAAGCTTCAAGATCTTGGCGTCTAATTTGGTCTTTCAAAATGCTTTTTGACACATTATTTCTATTAGCCTTCTCTTATATGCATTAAATGTATCATTTGACTATGGATGAATCTAATGCAATGTGCTGAAACTGCAACATTGTTGCTGATGGTGATTGAGTAATAAAGGATAACCACTTTCAACCAACGATTTGTGGCGACTGTTGTTATTGTTTGTATTCCTTATTATTGTATGTGATTGGTATGATTTATTTTACCCTTCCTCTACTTATTTGCTCTTCTAGTTTTCTAGCAACTGGTATTCGAGCTTTGCTATTTTTCTAACATAAAGATTATGTTGTATAACTTTTTAAAATAATGAAAAATCATAATCAACTGACCGCCCAAAAATTTATGTACACTCGGGGAATTTAGTATGATTGAAGAAATATTTCATTGAGATGGGCCTCATTAATTATTCAACCGCTTTTCTCAGGAGGCTAAATTTTATGATTGCCTTTGCTCTACGATTCAAGTCGCCAAGTAAAATCAAATGGGTGGTATCAAATAATTACCGTTGCTTTATCCAGCTGTCATAATTCAAATTCACAATCAGTTAAGTGTAGAGAGGAGCCACGTAAGCAAGATTGTCTCAGTTTTAAAATTTTCCTCAACCTTATGTAATGTTAAGGCTCCGTTTGGCAATAGGAATATAGGAATAGGAATACTTATTCTGATTTTGCTAATCTGGGAATACAAAATTAGAATACGTATTCCTCTTCTCTGTTTGGTTCACTCAGAATTTGATAGGGAATATGTATAATCTCTGTTTGATTGTGCAAAAGTGAAATTAGAATACAATTATTTTTTATTATTATTTAATATTTTTTTCATTATACATTTGAATTGGATTACTTTTATTTTTTTAAAGATTATTTTTTTATTTTTTCAATTTTTTAATTATGATTAAAAAATAAATAAATTAGACACAATCAATTGAAATAGTAATGAAACTAATATAATTTATTCATCATTTTAATAGAATTTATGACCAGAAACAAGTTCCAAACAACAAAATAGTCAAATCATTATTAAATATGTCCACCATTTCTATTCAAAATCATAAAATAAATCACAATGTTTAATAGTTGCTTTCACTTTTAATTGCATTTATGCATAAAATAAATCACAATGTTCAAAACTAGTAAGATTGAAACAATTATAATTCCCAATATGCCTCGAAGAAACATGTTTTCACTCTCTCGGATCCTGCACAACTTGCAATCAAATACTTTCATGTGCTACAGATTTAACTATAGTAGATGTGGGTGGGACATCATCAACCCATTGAAAGAAATTACAACCACTATCCCCCTGCAATACGAAATCTAAATTAGTAGTGTCCACAACAATTAGTTGATACAAAAAATGTAAATATACAACAAAAATTAGTAATAACCTTTCTTCCATTTGGACAACAAAAGAATTTACATTCTGGATTATTTGTTGTGTGCAAGGTCTTCAGTACTACATGGGTAGCGCCACACTCACACATTGGCAAATTTAAATCTATCAACCCTATATAAAATATGAACAAATACAAATAAAATGAAACATTAAATTAGCAAGATATATTATTTTACATACATTCATTATAGAAGAATCCATTTATAAGGTTAGTAAGGTTATAGGGTGATAAACACACATAGTTAACTTCAACACAGAAGTCCTTATGATTTTCCAATCACTTCATACTGAAATAATAACTTATGTAGCTTTAAAAATTAATAAAAAATGTAACTAATCATAGTACAAAAAGATGTATTCCCAAATCAAATATGTCCAAACCTACTACACATTTCATTGACCAATTATCTCATATAACGAATTGGTAGCTCCACAATATATGATTCTAGGTAGATTCCTCGTAAAGAGCAGAAGAAATATAAAATTGATTCATTTTTACCTCTACTTGAATACCTTTAATCCTCTTGCAAGGGGATTTGAGAGCTTTTTTTTGTCCCTTTTCTAGCATTAAATACATGATTGCAACTGAAGGGAGCCCATAGCAGAATTTGTATTATTATTTGGAGGAAGATAAGCAAGAGACAAGAGGAAGTTCAATGATCTTTAATATTGTAATGAACAATGCCATATGTGGAATGAAGGGCTTGAATGATAAAAAGGGGGACTGTTTGAACTAATGGGGATTTTGAAATGGCTGAAGGATTGAAGCTTGTGTTTGTTTTATCTGTTATGCTTACTCTGTCTATTTCTAGCTATTTGAAGAATGATAATGTGATAATGAAACATGGAAGCATGAGGAGGAGAATGCCCATGGTTTATGAGCAATTGAAGGCCATTAACAAGCATGCCATTAGAAGCATACAGATGAAGCCTACCATTATTGCCTATGTACCTTATAAGTTATATAATCTCCTTTTATGCCTACATGATTAGGTGTTAGGGATGTTGTGGATGCAGAGCCCAAATGGAGATGTTATTGACTACATTACTATTCATCTACAGCCAAGATTGTACCATCCATTGCTTAGAAAACACAAAGTTCAGGTCAGGTCTCTTTTGATATTCAAGGTAGTAAGATTTATGAATAACATAATGAAGTTTGGTGATTTTGTTGTTATTCAAAGGGAAGGAGTGAAATAGCAGAGAGGTGAATTGGACTCATCTTGGATGTTGTTTGTAGGATTTTCCAACAAGGCCATCGAGTATTCAATCCAGGGCTAATAGAAGCTTGCAATCTTATTGCTAGTGAAAAATCAAGAAGAAGAAAACCACAAATACAATGCTACCATTAAGAATGTGTGTGCCATTATTATTATTATGTATTATGGACGGTTGGAAACATTTTAAAGGAGCCTAACTCCTCAAATGTCTATTTTAATCTGTTACTATATTTCTTTGGCTTCAAATATAATATATAATGTGTCAGCACAATTTTTATGGACACATAGTTGGCTCAATTTTGCTTGGATCTATGGATATAAGAGCCATTAGAGCTTTCTATGTCATCTATGAAGCTTGCAAATGATAGATATAAAGTTTAAATCTTAATAATAACTGCGACCTTCATAGCTTTTGTCAGTAGTTGTGGGTCACAAAGTTTGGGTAGAAAATTGATAGTAAAATGTGAAAGGAGAATGGACATAATCTCACATCAAAGGAAATTCAAATATCTATAGATAATTTGAATCTATTTTATAAACATAATAGGAGTCTTGTAAAATATGTCAAATTAGTATTTTTAACATTCAACACAATTCAAATCATATCTCAAAATGAACTCATTAATGAAAGAATATAACCAAAACAAGAGTGAGGAGAAGGTTGGTCAATACGACTACTAATGACAAGAAAGCTAAATGTGCAAGAATATCTAGTTAAGCTTGTTGAAAATCTTGTAAACTTACAACAGGATGCACAACACATTGTATAATAAAAATGAGAAGAGGCCATGTAACTAACCATAGATGAACTCTTTTTTTTTTGTCAAATTAAACAAAAAGTAATTGATAAAAAACTTATGATAATTTCTTAATGAGTCTTTTACAAGTAGAATGCTAGTCACTCAATGGCCTTCAATATACTTTCCTTCCATATTAGTGTGTACAAGAATAAACAAAAATCTCAGAAGTTCTCATAAAATCACAAAAAATTGCAAGTTTCAACATTGCCAACCATGAGCTAGACAAGAAATGAAGCACATGAATTGTTTTGACAAAATGCCTCAAAAAGATGTCATCTAATGGAATGCCATAGTTACGGGATATGCACAAAATAGATTTTGCATTGAGGATATGCCACCTATATGCTCCTTGACTGTCACAATAGTTAATGCATATTGCTTTGGATATAGAATGGCCCTAAATTATAATCTTTTGTGTTTAAATCAAATAGAGTTGTGGTTCTAATTTATTCTAATTTATGTTGTACTACATGTTTTCTTACAAAAGAAACATCTTTGAGTAGTAACAAAAATGACTTCACATTTAAGCAATCCAATTGCTCACTGTGTTCCTACAAAACACCACAAAAAGATGCTTTGCTATTGGAAGAAGACTATGGCTTAAAAATTCAAAAGGTAAGAGATTGTCCATGTAATCTAACAAGCAATGAATCTTATCTCATTTATAAAACTAGAACTGCAAAACAAAAATAACAAACAATTCCCACACAATTCTTTGTATTTGTGAGTATAAGAGAGAAATCTCTCAAAGTCAAAACATTAGAACTTTTTTTGCACAATTATTTTTTTCCCCCAAAAAAACCCTCAGTGTTTGAACATGTTTCCCCAAGGCAGTTTCAAAAACCCATCTTCAATGTCTAGTATAGGAGATAGGAATCAACCTACCAGACACTCAACAGAGATAAAAGAGGAGTTTTTTGTGCCTTCAAATGTAACCAGATTGTTTGTAGAGAGTGATAATAGAAACATGATAATGGTGCCTATCATAGATATCAATCCAAGTGAATCAGCACCAACAAAAAGCAAGAAAGCTCTTTAAGAAGAAATCCAAGATGATATTTTTGATCTGGTTTCAAGGCTCACAAAGATGAACTCTTTAAGAAAAGCTGATGAAAGTGAGGGAGGAGTGAAGGTGATCACATTGGCAAGAGAAAATAGAGGAGCCAACATGAATTTTGGCTCTGAGAATGGGCTAGTAGATATACATAGAGGCTACAAGTTGAATCAGGACACCCAAAACAAAGATGGGTTGAATGCAAAGCTAGGAAGCAAGGAGGGTACTTATGTAAACAACAATGTATAGGGCATCAACAACTCCTTAATGTACAATAACTCTTGCCCTAATAGAGATCTAGGTGTGCATATGGGTCTCTCTAAAAGCTCACATCAGCAAGACCATGGGGGGAAGAGTCCAAAGAAAGGGAAAAGTATTGATCTCAAGCCTCTTGAAATAAGTAGACTGCCTCCTCCACCTGATCCACTTGTGAAGAGGAGATGTCTTAGAGCTATGTTTCTTGAATCAAGTATTGACTTTAGCCTTGAAACATCAAGAGAGAGGACTCCCAAGAAAAGAAGACATGGATGCAGATATGAATAGTAGGGGTAGGGCAGTTGCAAGAATAAATTAGAATCACATCTGTCACAAGAGGTTTATTGTTACAATCACAACTGTTCCAATAGTGAAACAACAACAGTGAAGATTAACTACAATGGAAGGTAGATGAAGAGTGAATAACACTTGACAGCTAATATATGGCATGTTGTCATATGAGGATGTTACATGTATTGGAGTATTAAGTGCAGTTTTCTTTTTCTATCTATTAACATTGAAGTTTCCACCAATAAAAAAACTTTCATAAGGACTAAAATTATCTTTATGGAAATTCTAAATCTCTAACAATGCAATTATAGTATAGCCATCAACCAAAGCTTTAAAAATTGAAGTTAATGGACATAAATTCTGTAGCAATTATCGTGTCTTTCTATATTTTAGTAGACATCATAAGAAAGGCACCCCTCTTAATGGAATCCAATTAAGAAAGAAAAGGTGCAGTTCAATACAAAAGTATGACGTCTTTTAGCTTGAAAGAAAAAAAAGTGACATTTAAATGTTTGTTTCGAATAAAACCATTACAATCCTCCAAATTTATATCTAATATAATCTTCTCTTACTGAGTTATCCATCTCTAAGAACCAAATAGCTCTTGTTGGTTCTTGCATAAAATTATCAGATGCGACAGTCATAGTCTGTCGACTAATTCTAGGGATGGCTTTCAAGGCAGCAAACAAATTTGTAGCATCTTTCTTAGTATCCTCTTTATCAAATTTGATGGTGTGCGACTTATTGATTCCCTCTTGTATCTCATGTATGCTTTCAAATATTACATCCAAAGAAGCGACCATGCTTGCCTTCTGCTTCTTTGGCCTCCTTGATGTTGATGTGGAAGGATTGTTTCTAGTGGATGTAGTGGACTGATTTGACTAAAGGTAATCTTCATCTAAATCATCAACAATGTTTAGAGGCATATTAATTTTCTCATCATCACCTAGATCAATAGCTTCATCAAAGAGGTTACCATCTTCAGCATCTTGCACCGTTGCAGCTACATTTCCTTCTGCCATGTCATTTCCCATAATGACCGCTAGATCATTAAAATGGATGAATGGATGCCTCCTATACACTTTTGCAATCCTAAATTCATTTCTCTACACATTGGAAAAATTATATAATTAGATATTTGTTTGAAATTAGAACAGGACATGACTTTGAAGAGGACGTTACCTTCAAAAGTTCATCTCATAGACCATCCTCGACATCCATGCACTGTGTTGTCTCGTTGTATTTCGCAACTCCATAACTTTATATACCAACTTCCATGTTTTCAATTTATTTGTAAAGTTCTCTCTTCCAAGATTTAACTTTAACTCTTCATTGAATCTCTTCTCTATCACTGTCCACTCTTCTTTCCTAAAGCCTCCTTCACCTTTCCTTCCTAGAGTAACTTGCTTAAGGAGAAAGTCTAGAAGTTTCCGCTCCATATCTCTAGTCCACACCACTTTTGGACTTCAAGAAGAACTAGCAATGGGGGTAGCAATGGGGGGAGCAATGGGGTAGCAACAGGGGTAGAAATGGGAGGTATACGAACATCCTCATGTATGCTCGTCAATAGATTTGTGAAAGACATTCTCACCTTTGAAATAAGCAGCTGTTATATTGCTGCAAAACTTGCAATAAGTAATGAGTTGTTAGTAATAAACTTGCAAAATTGTTTTAAATCACTTAATCAATAGTTTAAAGCATAACAATAATTCTGATTTGCAATTCATATATCATAGTCTTAAATCACTCAATCAACAATTCGAAAACATAATAGTAATTCTGATTCAAATTCCTCAATCACATTTTAAAATCAATTAATTAGTAGTATAAAGCATAACAATAATTATGATTCACAATTCCTAAATCACATTTTAAAATCACTTAATCAACAATTTAAAGCATAACAATAATTATGTTTCGCAATTCCTAAATCATAGTTTTAAATCACTTAATCAGTAGTTTAAAGCATAACAATAATTATGATTCACAATTCCTAAATCATAGTTTTAAATCACTTAATCAGAAATTTAAAGCATACAAATAATTCTGATTTGCAATTCATGAATCAATAGTCTATACGAAGTGTCAATTTGAGTATTGTAGTTGTTCATAAGCGAAGGAAAAAAGTCTAAATGCGAGTAAAAAGAACAATTAATGTCGATACAAAATAACTAATGTTGAGATCTATAGTCCTCCCACATCCTTCTTGCTATTTCATCTTGAAAATTTCCCCAATCATCTCTATCTCATTGAGTCATCCCACAAGTTTCAAGAATTGGCACATTTATCCCATCATGATCATCATCCTCTTCAATTTCCATATTGGGTGGAACACCATCCTCTATCGTAATGAAATTGTATAGTATGCAACAGGCTAACACGATCTTTGTTTGATTCATGATACTGTAGGATGTCGCATGCCTCAAGATAGGAAACCATTGCTTCAAAATACCAAATGTGTGCCCAATCACATTCCTAAGAGAGAAGTGTCGATGGTTGAATAGCTCATACACACTATTGATGCTCTAGAAAACTCTTTTAGGTGGTACTGCGTACACCGATATGAGGCAAGAAATCCAAGAACATTTGGATAGCCAACATCAACTAAATAGAACTTTCCTATACAAAGGAAAAAGAACATTATAGATTGAAAATAGCATAAAAATTATGGTTGACAATAATGATGATATAATTATTAAAATTATGATTTAATATAGCTGGGGGAACTAGTAGTGGATCTACTCTTGAAAGAGCCGAAGCAAGAACATGACTATTTGTAGTTGACCCTTCCCAACCAGCAAGAACATATTAAAACTGTAGTCAAATGAATAGACACACATTACATTTTCTGACAAGTTTCCTTTTCTATCACAATATTTTGCTTGGTTTTCCACCTCAACGGCAATTGGTATATGGGTTACATCAATTGCTCCAACACAGTCCTAGTGGAAGAAATATCTTTGTCATATATGCAGCAATAGACTCGAGCAACAAAATACAAGACAATATTAGATTTACCTTAAAGTATGGATCAAAACCATCCTTCCCTATAATTTCTAGAGGAGTATTTGGAGAAGGGGGCAAAAAGTAACTGCTATGAAGCGATATGATAGCCTTCAAGACCTTGTGGAAGGAGTGCCTCATTGTCTCTCCTGAGTGACCAAAGTTATGGCCAATCTTACGATTCCTTAGATTGTGGCCAAGAGTATGTAGGAACATAACTAGTTGTTCTTCCAATTTCATGTTTATCGTATCTTTAATGCTCCCTTTCTCCCTTAGAATATTGGCAATTTTGAAGAATTCTACTCTACTCATGTGTATTTGATTGTGGCAATCCATCTCATTGGAATATATAATATGTTTATAAAAAGGACAGGTAGCCTTTCTTTGCTTGCCCTTGCGTCTTCTAGCATCTTCTGATGCTACCACTGTGAATATTGCTTGGGCTACAAGCAAAATGGAAAGTACACGCAAGAGCGTGATCTTCCTAATAATGCTTCTTTAAACTTGTATATCATTAGTAGGATCCATCGAACACTCTATAAAATTTTAATGGAGTTATTAGTTGATATTCCCATATAATTTGTATGTGGTATTAAAAACATTACTGCAAAGTTATTATAAGGAAAAGAACAAATAAACTATCAATAATGTCAATTAGTTTCAAAATCAATTATGTCAGCCAACAAGTGTAAATCTACCATTACAAATACCAGTCAGCAAACCTTGAACTGTTTAGTGAACAATATTCAAAGGCTAAAATTGTATCTACACCACCAAAACTTAACAAAAAAAAACACCAAAGTTCACATTGCTAGAAAATGAGCTAAACTATCCACAATAAAACCAAACCGGTTCAATCCATTTGACACAAGATGTATCAGTTGCAAAGGGTTTGCATAGGTTTTGCTAGAAAACTGTCCACTATTTATTATGGAAAATCATGCCAATGATCTCCAACCTTTCTTACAATGCCATGGAAGGCCTTAAATATGTCATTGGCCCATGTAGCAATTGTCTGCATGGATCCATAATTGATTTTGATAGCCAAAAGAAACCTACGTATGATAAGTGACAAGGAGAAAGATATAAGAATGTATACTTTGCAAATTTATAAAGACTGTTTGGGAAGAGGGTACTTTGAAATCAAACATTTCCAATTTGATTCTTGGAAAAGCCTGTTAATCTGAACTCTTTGTGTAAGGCAAAGGTTGATGGAGAGTTTGATCTTGGGATAAATGATTAGGAAGATATCAATCATGATTCATGAGAATAGAAAAGATGAAGCATATACAACTCATTCCATGTTTTCATGTGTGACAATTAGGATGACTACATCAAGAGCAAAAAAAAATTGGGGTAGAAATTGTTCATAATTTCTGATTTATTTATAGAAACATTCATTGGAAAGCCCTGAAAGACATTGCACTAAATTGACTTCACTTGAACCCTACAACGATAAGATTGAAGGCAAATTGCACATATATGAGGATCCTAGAGCAAAATATAATATTGTGACTTCGTTCATGGCCTCTAGAAGATCCACAAAAAAGACATCCTTTTGAATGGTTAAACTATTAACACACATAAGGATGGTTAAACTATTAACACACATTAAAATAACAAAATACTACTAGGCTGCAAGTTTACATGTTTATGTTTTCACCAAGTCATAAAATTTGTTCTATTGTTAGCCAATTATCACCTTTAGACTTATATGTTATTCATTAGTGGATTGTGCAATACATAGATTCATGTGCTAATGAATCAACTGAGAAGGTATTATGTGTAGATAGTAGGATGTATCAAATATCACACTAAAGTTCTATTTCACAATACGTAACTTCTATTTTAACCTTTTTCAACATCTTCTACCCAACCATTTTACGATATCAAGTTCATCAGTAGGCCTTATATATTTTAACCACTTTTATGTCACAATGAACATCATATATGCCAAATACATCTTGAAGGACAAAAACATATCTCATAGATCATAGTGCCTGGCGTAATGTGGCACTTTCATTTCTGTCAGCAACTTAGAAAATATGCTACACACAGGATGCAAAGACAAATTTTATCTTTCAATCTAGATTTGATATGTGAAGACATTACAAATGATTATACGAACAATTAAACCCTTTTCATTAATCATGACTATTTTCTATGACATCATCAGGTGCTGACTTTATGCTACTTAGCTATATTGCCTCAATGCCATTGATTGATGCTTGGAATCGTTCAGTCAACCCAGTCCATTATTAAAATTAGCCAAGACAACAAATACATTCAGCAAGGAATATAAAAAGATAAACACATCTTACAAATCTGAATATCATTGGCAAACAAAACTCATTTCCAATGAATAAGAATCAATAGAGAATAGAATAATATATTCAGCATGTTTAAAATTGCAAATAGCATATATTAGAAATACAGTCAGCCATTTACAAACTGGAAAACCTTCAATACATTCATCTCTTAAGAATGCCAACATCAATTTGGTGATTCATTTTGAAGTTTGGTTGATCGTGTTGGAAACTTCAATAACACCTTTGAAATGATTTGAGATCTTTCATAGTGCTTTTCTGTGCTGAAAGGTTGACTCTTATTCTTTCCAGTTCACACTTGCCCAACTATGGAAAATTCCAAACAACACCCATTTTGTATAATCTCCCTACCTTTGTAAAATTGTGTAAATCAGAGACTTTTTATTTTGGTTTCCAACACGAAAAGAAAGAGAGGGCTTTCCTATAGCCTTGAAAGACATTGCATTGAATTGATTTCACCTAAACCCTACAGCAATAAGATTGAAGGAAAATTGCACATGTATGAGGATCCCAGGGCAAAAGATAAGACTGTGACTTCGTTCATGGCCAGTACAGATACCACTTTGGCATATAAAGCCCGCATTGTGGGTTTCTACGCAAGGATGCTGTAAGCTTGTATTTATGAGGCTAGACTTGACTAAAATCCATAGTGAGCGAAAAAGATATCAGTATTACAAACAATACCAATAACGAGTGATCTTTTCTAAATAAATTATCGGCTTTCAATCCGATTCGCCATTGTTTCCTTTTTCCACCTGAAACAATGCCTTCTTCTGGCAAGATCTAAAATCACAAATAATTTGGGAAACTACTTCTATTGTTCTAATGAAAAAGAGAAAATAACTGTATGAACTTTCAAAATGTTTTTTCCTTGGACCTGGTTTAGCCCTGAAAAATGTTGGACTGTTTTGTCTTCAGAAACACCTAAATCAGGATGTTTGGTGTGCGGGTAATGCTGACTATGGTGGTAAGCAAGAGTTGAAAACTTCATATTTTAAACCTTTCATCTATAGAGTTTTCAGTTGTTGTTATCATATCATACTACCATCATTTTGCATCAACTGTCAAATATCATATTTGAAAACACCCATCTCAAAATTCTTCACACCGATATCTAATCAGATCAATTTTTAAAAACCCATTTTCTATTAAAACGGGCCTGGAAGAAGAAAACCCTCAGAAGTAAAACATACCAGGAGTCACAGAGCCAATTCAATGTCCAGAGTACCTCCTCAGAAGGTAGGATGAAAATCCGAGTACCCCCAGAGAGTCTCTGCAAAACCCCAAAAAAATGCAAATATTAGAACCCTTCTGAAAAAAATGGAGGATGAAAATCATACAAAATAACACGAATGTTACTATGATCACACCCATACCTGAAAAAAATGGAGGATTGCAACTTCGCCTGATATATGGAAGATGACAATATTCACGGAAAAATGTGATGGACGTGAGCGGGAAAAAAAATGTGAACCACAGACCCGGATTTTTTTTTTTCAACAAAGAAAATATGGAATAGGAATAAGTTCTTATTCCACCTATCTAGGTGGAATTGCATATGCCAAGTTTTTGGGCAAAATTGGAATACTTATTCCGGTTGTATTTCTATTTACATTTGACTTTTGTTGCACCCAAACAAGGAATATAGATTTATAAATGCCTATTCCATCTATATTCCCGTTGCCAAACAGGGCCTAAAGGAAGTGTGACTAATGAAAGAAAAACAAGAATAATGAATTAAAATGATTAAAGTATTATTGAAATCAATTGACAAAAAATTATTGGAAAAAAAATCTAAGAATGAAATAAAGAGAAATTAGAGAGGAGATATCAACGAATATGAAAAAAGAGAAATTACTTAAGAATGAAATAAAGGGAAATTAGAGAGGAGATATCAATGAATATGAAAAAGGAGGAATTAAAATAAAGTAAGGAAAAATAAGAAAATTATTATAATAGGTTGGAAAAGTTGAGTCAATGTATGGTAAAGGGACTTCCTCTATAAAAGATGAGAATTGTGGGACTGGGTAAGGAAAGTTAAGAGAGTGATAAAGGGTTACTAGTAAGATTTTTGAAGAGGAGAGGATCTACTTTTTGTAAGAACTAGAATTAGAATGGAATTGGCATTCAAAATTTTAAAAAAATTTGAATTCATTGTTTGGGTCTGCACAATCGAAATTGGAATTGGAAAAATATAGAATCTAGTATCCCTATTTGACCCCAAAACAAGAATTCTAAATTCTTCAAAATACTTGTTATTTAGAATTCTCATTTTAAATCCCATTTTTTGAAAATGAGGATTTCAACTAAAGAAAATTTTAATTGGGTTTGACATCTGGATGCCCATTTGGAGCACCTATTTTTGCACAATTTTTTTTTAAAAATGGGTGGAAAAATTTTCGCTATTACTTGCTCATATGTTTGGATTAAATAAAATAACTAGTACCACACATATTTGAATTCTTTCATCTTTCTTTTAACTTTTTCTTGAATTTTTATTTTGCAATGCACATTGACATTTTTGGCATGTGCGAAGTTGGAAGCATCATGAATAGGTCCTTGAAAAAATTGGAGATATGGGTCGTCTTTCTCACCGTAACTTTTATACTTATTTATATATTCGTATTTTGAACCAAACGAGAATTCTAAATATCAAATATTTTTAAGTTTGACCAAACAGTCCCAAAACAAATTCTAGAAATTGTAATCTGGATTTCAAATTCCAAAATCCTAAATCAAATATTTCAAAATCCAATTCCATTTTCATATTCCAACAACCAAACAGCCCTGGGTCGTGGATTTGGATAGGAATTAGAATTTAGAATTCTCAAAAATTTCTAATCCACTATTTTGCAAGATGAGAACGATAATTTGAAAAAAAATAGAATTTGATTTCATCATTTGCCCCAAAGATAAGATTTGGTCTTCTATCTAAATAGGTAGAATTGCTCAAACACCCATTTTAATTCCCATTTGCCAAAAACTAACATTCCAACTTAATTGAAATAAAATTATTTTGATATTCGCCACACTCATTTATAATATATTTCTCTACCAACTTCGAGCAAATTTCAAGGGAAAGGATACATGGGGTTTTAAATCTTCTTACTCTGCACTAATTGGTCCATTAGAGTCAGAGTTTGAATCCTCATTGGGTTTCTCTACCAGTGGAAACTTTTGAGAGGAGTGCTTTGTCGCCATCTCGACTATGCATGAATAGGTTGGATAACTTTCAATAGATTAAAGGGGTCAAATATGTTTTATATACACTGACAAAACATATTTGATAAGCACCTGGATCAAATAACTCCTATTTATCTTTAATAGCTCATAGGTTAGTCTATATGATATTGTTAACAGGAACATCATGATCATTTACAAACATGTCAATCTCTCATTTTTATTGGCTGACATGTTAACACGTCATTAATTTTTTAATTAAAAAAGGAGAAGATGATTTTGTCAATTGATTTTTAACAGTACTTGTGAGATTCATAGCGCATGCATATCGATCGACGAACAATGTTGATGGCTATTTTGTTTGATACTTTTTCTGGTCACTGGTATTTCTAAGAGGAGCCATCTCTTTGGGAGTTGGGACTGGGGTTGACCTATTTTCCTTTGTCTACGTAAATCAATCTATTTAAGATATTTTACATCAACCTCTCTCTCATCTTGCTTTGGTTCATTCAATCCTCTTCTCTCCTTTTATTTGGTCCTCTACTAACCATCATTCTATTCTACTCTCTAATTGTCTTTTTTTGTGTTTTATGATGATTGATCACGGAGTTTGATCCAAAATGTTGAATGAAAAATGCATATAGTCAATTTGAAAAGCTTCACACTCCCATACTATAGATTGTGGAAACCATACGTCTACAACCCTAATATAAGTTTGAACATATAGAAACAAGGGCTTATTGTACAACTTATAGCAAATATTCTCCACAATTTAAATGTCATTTAGATAAAGCATATGAAATTGCACAAAGATTAGCAAATTGAATTGAAGATTATAATATCCAAGGTATTGGAAGAAGGGTGTGAAATGATAAGGGCTTTGTTATTAGGCTTTTGATAATTGTATCTCAACTAGAGACTAATTTTTACTATCTAAAAAGTATAGTTGTTAATAGATTTAAAGCATCATTATCATGTATTAAGATATTGTAGTAAGAGTATGGGTTTTCATTAAAAGAGAAAATGTTAAGCAATCTAAATCTACATGAAGATGGAAAGGGTGCAAAGGAAAAATAAAAAGAGAACATATTAAGGATATCACAATGGTTAATATTGTAATGAATAAATGAGGATAGATAAAAACTAAAGATAAATTGATGAAATTTTATTTACTAATGAAAAGTTGTCTCCTAAATCTAAACAATCACATAAAGAAGTGAAACTCTTAGAACAAGAGTCGTCCCTATGCTAATTATGAGAAAAAAAAAAAGGGGGATAATTATGGAAGGTGTAAACAATGAATCAATAAGGAAAGAGAAAATCAAAAGATTATGAGAAAAAGAAAAAATAAAGGTAAAGAAGTGGATAATAAAATTCCACCTAAAAATAAGGAAAACATCAATAGAGATATGGACAAAACTATAAACAAAAATTATCTTTTTTGGCAGATACAGTTACGTTAGAATTTGTAAGGATGAAAATGTGATTCCATCCAATCAAGAAAACACTATGGGTTTGTCAAGAAATCGAGTGAGGCACAAAAATACCTTAAACATAGCAAGGATTGGCAAGAAATGAAGCGAGATTTCCTCCAAAAAAAATCGATTCCCTTGAACTTCCATTCATGGGTGTTAATAAAATGAGAATTCAACCATGATTTCAATGTGGCAAGAAGATTGGATGAGCCACTAACAAAAAAAATGGAGAATTAAATGGTTTGTGTCTAGATTATTAGCAAAGTTAAGAACTATGTTGGCTAGTAGTAATTTTGATACCTACTCAAGCACAATAGAATTGGCATAAAATTTAGAAGCCTAACTATAGAAAAGAAAGAATAGAATAAAAATGATGAAACTATTAGTTGAACAACTAAAAATTAAGGAAAGTATATTGGCCAAATTTGCACATAATGTGACCTCATCATATAATTGGAGGAAGAAATCTTAGTTACCCATTTCTCTCAAGAAGGTCATCTTAGAAATGGATGTTACATGATAAAGGTGATAAAAAGAGACATATAATGAACATTAAAAAAATATTTTAAAATTTTTATTTTAGAATTTCTCATGAATGCCATGCTCATGAAATGAATTATATTCATCCCTCTTAGTCGAATGAAGGAAAGAAGATGAAAAAAAACTATGTTGCATAATCAATATTTAAGTAATGATCACACCCATAAGAAAGTATCAAAAGCTAAAGCATTGGATAACATAACATTTATGACCTGTTGGAATTACAATAGGAAAGGTAAAAAAATTTTATTTTTTATTTTTTGGGGGGGGGGGGGGGGGGGGGGGTGGGTGTGAATCAGTAGTTTAAACTTTGACCATAAAAACATTCTCCACACATCCATCTTATACATTCACTAAGTAAACTGAAATACCATGTAAAGCATGTACATCTAAATCATGAAAACAAGCAAACATTCACACATGTATGACACCAAATATGATTACCCAAAAAACCCTCCAGTGAGAAGGTAAAACTGGGGTGGGATGACACCCACACATCTTCACTATTGCAGTAATAAAGTGTATCCAATGAAGGTTACAATGTTTGATCATGAGACATGATCTACCCTATGAAAGGTCTACCTTGTTAAAGGCTTACAAAGATTGTTAGGTCTCACCCTATTAAAAGATTTCAAAACCCTATTAGAAGTGTGCCTTGTTAAAGGACTTCAACTCACAATTAAGTAAGCACCGTGTTAAAGGATTTCAATATAGCCTGTTAGGACTACTCTATTAAGATATTTGATTGATTCACTTGCTAGAATGATTCTGCATTGATTCTACAGTTAGCACTTGGTTTCTTGATGATAGATCACCTCTAAATTGATGTATTATCGATCCTTCTTGATCATATGTCTCTTTGTTGTATGCTCTTCTCTTCCTCTGTTCTCCTTTAACTGATTCTGCAATGCAATCTTAGATCATAACTCAGCCAACATGAATGCTTTGTTTGCGCATGCAAACTTCTCTCTTTGCTCCATACACCTTAGAAAGTTTAGGGTTTTTCCTCCTTAAGAAGACTTATGTGACTTAGGGATAGGTATGAATCAATGGCTATGATTCATCCATTTTGTGACTTAAACCTTCCCTTTATTTGATGGGATGCATGTAATAACATTGGGAATCCAACTTAAGATTCATCCTTATCTTCAAAATATCGTAATTCAATCTTTAAGTTAGCTCAAAAATGGTTTACATAGTTGTTTGTGCCATTACAAACAACTATGTCAAAACTGTCTTACTTGACATCTAAAGTATCTGAGGCTTGGCATATACTATTTTCTTTATTGTGAATTGAGATTTGTATCACTCGACATGTTCTTCTTACTTGGCTCCTAAATCACTCAGCATACACTGTCTACTTGGCACTTGAGTGACTTGACACATGAGTGGCTTGACATGCTCTATTATATACATGTTGTGCTCAGCATGTACTACTTGTTTGACATAAACTAAGTAAATGACTTAAGTGTGTAGACACTCACTTGTTGAAACCAATCTGAGATCAACAATCTCCCCCTCTGAAATGAGTGTCAAAAACACTTGGTCATTCATTGATATCCTTATTCTTACAAGCATAACATATCTCTTATTCGACTTATGTACAAAATTTCAAAATTTTGCAACAACCTATACCTCAAAATGTGATGACTCCCCTTGAGTTGATAGGTCTATTCTGTACTCAAAATTCTATACTCCAGCTGAGTAAATGTGTCTCAACTAATACTCTTTGAATTCATGAGCTATTTGTGTTGTTCTTTGTTGATAGGTCTATTTTGTACTCAAAATTCTATACTCTAGTTGAGTAAATGTGTCTCAACTAATACTCTTTGACTTCATGCTATTTGTGTTGTTCTTTTCTTGCTTCCCCTTTTCTTATTTTCCCCCCTTTTCTCTATCTCCCCTAACTTCTATATCTCCCCCATTTTAGTTTTCTTTTATTTCTCTATCTCTCCCTTTTTAAACATTGATCTTGTTGGCGCTCAAAATTGCCTTCCCGATTTTAAGCACCATTGAAAAATCAAGCCCTTAAATGCTTTTAAAATGCGTATGTGCCTGGTTGTACCCGGCTGTCCATTTGAGACCCCTAAGGTGTTTAATGCTTCTAGCACCTTTCATTCAGCATGCCTAAGCATTTCGTGAAGTTAAATTGAGTTCTGAGTCATCTGGCAAAGTTTTGTTTTGAGCTAGTATCAATTTTGCATTTTCACGTGTCAAATAGCGACAGGAGGCTTTGTTTGTAAATGAATATCTCGCACCCAAAAATGTTTTGTGATTCACCGCTTTGGAAGTATCTAATATCCATACCTAAGAACCTATGTTTCATATTTTGAGTCATTTTGAGTCCGTTTGAATAGGTTTTGACTCCTTCAAAGTTGGTCAGTTACTGTTTTCATGCTTTTGCACTTTGCACCTAATTCTGGGAAGCCCTATTTGACGTGCAATAACTTTTGACCAGTTGACCCAAATGAAAAAATTCCTTTTGCGTTGTATTGTAGACGTCAGAGACTTGTTATGTTCCAAGCTTCAGCTTATGATGAATCCGTTTGGTTAGTTTTTCAAGCGTGATTCCAAATGCAATTTATAAGTTTTAATTGGTGTTAGTAATTGCAGATTGATTGTAACCCCTGTTCGGGATGTCATATCTCCTGATCTGTGATAGGTGTGATCGAATGGTTGGTTTCCCTGTGTTCTATACTGAATTTACTTTAAGTGTGCCAGTTTGCAAGTTATGAAGAATCCATTTGCACACTTTTCCAGGTCAATTCCATTCGCAAAAAATGCTTTCTGTCAGCATGTCTAGTTTGCAAAATTCTGAGTAGCCCACTTTGATTGATCACCATTTGCGCCCTGTTATTCATCATGAGCCTAAATCATAGATTCGTAATGTCCTCATGACAAAGAATGAGTGTCCCAGTTTTCGTTTTCCCATGTGCTAACTTGCCCAGTTTTCAAGGTCAATTCCAAGCCCAGGTTGTTTTCTGACATGTTTGTTTGCAGATAAATCTGAGAAGGCGACTTTGAGGGTCAATATCTTTTGACTCCAATTTTTTCATAAAACGAGATCTGATAGGGTGCAAGTGTGCGGAACAAAGATTCAGTATGCCAGTTTTAAGAGCTTGATCAGGTGATTTGGTCAGTTTTTAAGGCCAGTCAACGGACCTCCTGGCACTAGGTTGACAGCTTGCAAAAGGTGGATAAATGAGTTTTTAATGATCAAATTAATGCTCGAAATCAATTTGAATCAGTTCGAGATGGTCAATGGATTAATCTGGCGGTTCAGTTGTTCGGAAGTGAAAATTTTTTTAGTCTGACCCACTTTGGGGCCCTACTAATTACTTTAGACAGATGAAATTATGTGGGGGGTTGAAATCATTCAGATTGCAATTGCTAAACACAAGGGTTTCCTATTTCCATGATTATAAATATGGACTTTTTTTATTGCTTCTTTATCATGCCAAATGTAGTGGTTTTATCTCAAAAGAAGGGTCATTCCTCCTTTTATAAAAAAAAACTCGCAGTATGTTGGGATTCCATTGGATAAAGAAGATTTAGTACTCGAAAGGGGCGGTCCCATACGATGGCAATGACAAGAAGGATGAAAATGACAAGTATGTTCCCTACCTTTTGCCTGGACTAAATTCAAATGGTGCTATTAGTATGCATACCCTTGTATATCTTAGCAATGCGTTTTAGGGTATATATTTCACTTGAGTGAGAAAAAAGATGGTTAGCATTCAAATGTTTTTGGAGGTCTGGCTTGCATTGAACAAGTTTATAGATGGGTCAACTGTCGTGGTTTTGGGATGTGTGGCCTCTGGTGATGTCCCCAAAGATTAATGCTATTGGATAATTCATGTGAAGCATCTAGGCACGTTTTGAAGCTGTTGAAGGCAACAGAGGAAGCCAGCAATAAAGAATGGAATGAAGAGCAGAAACAAGGAATCGTTTGGAGGAAGCTTAAGACCCACGTTGGAGATTATGCAGGTTAGGCCCAGCATTAGAGTCAACAGCGCCAGAGGAGTGCTCACGCATGAGCAGGCAGAACACAAAAAAAAAATAAAAAAAAATTCTAAGCCGCCATAATAGGGGACTACATGTTTTTAGGAAAAGCCTCATGCCGGCCAAAGAAATTCTCATCTTTTAAGAGGGGCGTCCAGTAACAAAGAACAAAACAGTCTGCGCATTGAAAGAAATAGAGCTGCCTGTGAATGAGGCTGCAAGCTGAAGGCCACATACAAGAAAGCTTGGTAAGAAGATTGTAAGTTCTCGAGCCTGCATTAAGGAGAACATGGTTATAAAGCAATATCCCACATTCCTTGCGGGGAAGTTGTTTTAGATCCTTAAATACAATAACACATAACATGCTTAGTGTCTAAAGAGAAGTGCTCTTTTAAAGGACAAGCGCCCCGGCGCGTGGGGCCCATGGATGTCATGGAGACAAAATAATTTTAAACAAGTACGCAGATAAAAGAGATGACATCAGCAGGAATGGAGATCGGAAAACTGAGAAATTCGGCTAGTCATTACTTCGCTAGCCGAAAAATCTTGGCAACTCCAGCTAGCGAAGTAGCGAGGTCGCTGGAAAAGCATAAAAATTCGACGAGTTCCAAAATGTTACGTGGGTTCAATAGTAGTGTTGTCAGCGAATCAGATGTTGACAAGTGGCAGCGATAGAGTGATTGGGCAGTGATGTGGCGGGCAAATGGCAGGAGCGCACCAAATTTTGCCACGTGGCAGATCTGACGGTTCGCATTACCTCACTAACCAAAGTTGCTCACCGGTTAAGCATGGCGAAGTAACGAGGAGATGACACATGGCGGATGATACAGATCAGGTGTCCAATCAGAATGCGCCACGTGGCATTGGTCAAACCTAGAGTTGACTCGAATTTGGAAGGGCTAGGAAAAATAAAATTATTTTAAAATTATTTTGCTAACAAACTGACGTGACATGCAGGGTCTTTTAAATTGAAATTTTTATTTCCTGAAGTTTAAAGTTTAAACTTTTTGAAATTATTTTGAATACAGACCTAAACAATCTTAACCAGAGGAGTGTTTTTCAAATCAAGATTCTAGGCATTTCTGGAAGGCAAAGTATGCCTTATCATATACCGTCGGAATCGTGAAAGTCTGAATTTTCTGATTCTGAGATTAGTTTTTGCACAAGTATTAGTCAGTTTGAGCTACATGAGGTTTTCCATTAGGTACCTGAATCACAACTATATTCAGACCAGGAAGTTCAGTTTTGATTTTTTTGTCAAGATAATGACTTGGATATGCATAAAAGATGGTAATAATGTAGTTGGGGTTGAATTGGTTACACTAAAATCAGTAAAAACTCATATTTTCACCAGAATTGCATAAGGTTTCAGATATTTTAGATGCAAAAGGATTTCATCATTAGGCAGAGATATTTCAAAGCAGTTGCAATGTAATGATGAAACCAAAAATCAAATCAGATGGAAGAAAGAGGTTAGAGAGGGTCTTTTCTATTGCAAGAGATGAAATTCTAAGGGGACACATGTCGATTGTAGGTTCAATCTGGGAATTCATCTTCATCCTATATTATTCTTTCTTTTTTCCATTATGGGGGTTCCAATTTCTGGGAAAAAAAAGTTCATTGCTGTGATACCAAGAGGGATTCCAGTTTTTGCACTGTGAGACCATTGGTTCCAGTATTTTGACATGTTTCCATGACTGTGACACCATTTTTCTTAAGTAGAACTCTCATGTGAACAACATTGTAGAGATAATATAGATAGTTCTGAGATATTAGGTTGTTTCATGTTTTAATTTTATGCATCTGAATGTATAGTTTCAAGGAAATGAATACATATGAGCAACAATTTCACTAGTTTTGTTTTGGTTCTTGTCTCCTATCTCAACAATCTGTAAGTCTTATGTGGTTTTGGAACAAAGATTTGAGACCCATTTGCATCCCTTTCAGGTTGTATGTTTGATGTATTTTGCTGTTGGACCAAAGGGCCAAGTAAATGCTCGATATGTTTAAACAAGGTTACTGGTTATTTGAGAAGGATATTTTGTGAGAATGAGACCTGAATGAGCACTGATGTCTGAATCACAAGGTGGTTGGATAGATCTGATGTCTGGGAATATGAGATACGTCCTGATGTCACAGATGTATGTTTTGAATTCATGGAATTGCCTAATGGATTAGGCACTGATCAGTTATAGGATCACTGGTTATAGTGTTGCATTTTTGAGGTTTTGTTGAATCAACATCTTTAATCAAATGAATTTCCCTTTCATGTTGAAGAACTATAAATAGAATGCCCTCACTCAGCTTATGAATTTCATTGTTTTGCATCTAGCTACTGCAGATATATGTTATTTCATAAATTATCAGGAGAAATAAGGGTTTTATCTACTTTGTATTAGATTCAGTGTATGCTTTGACAATTGGTACCATATAAGGAATCTATAGGTTCACCCGCCTAGGTTTTGCAGAGCCTGAAGTGCAGAAGGAGTGTAGCCTTATAGTTGGCCTGGTGTCTGAATGGGCATGCTGAAAATGGGAGTTAGCTGCCCCTAGATGTGTTTTGTTCTCATCAGGGTAATTAGAAATGGGTAACATATTCAAACACCAATAGATCTCAATGGGCTATACACTAATAGTGTATTTGTCCAAAAATGATTTATGGACCTCTAGTATAATCTTGAGAGTTGCATCCCAATTTTCACTTGCTACATCCAAAGACTTGATTTGGATGGCTAGCTTGACATCAAGGTGGACTAGGCTATCTAATGTTGAAAGATTAGGGTCTTTCTTCATAAGTGTTTTAGCATAGCCTAATTCCTTGTGCAAAATCTCCATATGTGGGGTCAATGTTGTTTGGATGCTAATCAGTTTGCCCCTTATATTGGTTTCATCTGCAGAAAATGCAACTAACTGACTCTAGGTTTGTAGCAAAGTTCTAAACTGCTTTTCACTTTGTCATAGTCAATTTTACACCTAATGCATTAATTTGACTTTCCAAACTCAAAATGTGACTTCTTGTCTCTTGTGTGAAGAGTGTTGGATTGCACAATTTGGTATAGAATGAGAAAATTTTCTCAAGTACCTTCTTCACACTTTCTACCTTAGTTGCCAATGCAACTTGTGTGAGTGCTATGTCACCTAATATTTTCTCATTCACTTTTATTTGGAATTTCTTTTCTAACCATTCTAATAATTTAGCATCTGTATCAAATTTTGCATCACTAATCTTTTCCACAATAGTTGTTTGTTGTTCAATGAGTGGCTTGGTCTCATCTGGAGTAGGCAGACTGAATGCATCTAAAAAGATGTCTTTGATATCCAACAATGCTTACTTCTACCTATGCTCCCTTCTGAGTAGTTTTTGATGCTTCTTTCTGGCTAGGGCTTCATGGAGTATGCCCATTTTCTTAATTTTCATTGTGTTATAATCATACTTTGGTAACACAATCTCTTCATCAAGGCTTACATCTCCATATTGTATTACTTCTTCTACCTTTGATGACCTTGGACTCAGCACTAAGATCTATAATGGTGTTGCATCTATGCTCAACTTCTAAAGAGTGTGACTAGAAGGAGTGCCAAATTTTGGTAAAGTTACCAGGGCTTGAATTGCTACTTGCTCCTTCACCTTTGGTGTCAACTCGATCTCTTCAGGCTTGTCCTTATTTTCCACAATTCCTTATGATGCACCTTGTACTTGTGCTAGAGGTGTAGATAAATCTATCTGACCTATTTGACTCTGTCCTTTAGTAGTGGCTTGGGTTTCCATTGTATCCTTTCCAATTGTATCAACCTTTTCTAATGTGGCTTCTAGTATTTTATCTAAAGGTTGTACATTAGTGACTTGAGGGGTGATAGTAGGTGGTTCTTGTGTATTAATCTCTCCCCTTTTAGTATCACTCACTGATTTTTGCAATTCATCTACACTCAAGAATACATGATTATCACACAATTTTTCCTATAGTGTAGATTGATCTAGTATCTTTTTCAAATCTTCCTCTATAAGAGGATTGATGTTCTAAGTAGCTAGATTAGAAACATTATTTACTGTGATTATTTTAGTATTCTCACTTGTTATTTGTTGAGGGCTAACATCTGGCAATTGTGTATCTTGTACACTCTGTTCTTGTTGCTACTCTACCTCAGCTATTGCCTAGTCATCTACTTTCATTTCTATAACTCCCTTAACAATGTCTTCATTGTTATTATCTTCTTCATCATCTTTTAGCTCAATAGGATCTTGTTCTCCTTCTTTTACTGTAGCAAGCCCATATGTTATCTTCCACATCTATGTGGACTTTTTCACAACATCTTCAATATTATTTTGTAGTATGCTAAAGGCTCTATATTTTGGAAGAAATCTAACTACATACTTCTTTAGAGCCTTAGCAATTTATGCTTTACTAATTTTAGGCATGACTTGTGCAAGTGATGTTTCCCTGATCTATATTTCTAAGTTTAAATAGTAATGCCATTTTTCTCAACTCTTTCATATAAAATTTTGGGCATAGAGTTAGCAATCTCTAGTGGGATTTCTTAAAATTTTCCATCATGGCATATATAGCTTCCTGCACTTGATTCTTTTCAAATTTACCAAGGTTATCAAAATCAACATGAGAAAATCCTAACAAATCTGCACTATTCTTAATATTTTCACATTGGTTTTCAAAATTTGATAATGGATTGTGACTCGCCAATTTGAATTGGCTATTGTCATTTGATTTAGTTCTTCCTTCATTAGATTCAGCTTGTGCAATGTATTTCCTCCTTGGCTTTTTCTGAGCTATTCCTTCCTACTCTATTGGTTTGGCTTTCTCCTTGGCCTTTTGTGCAGTGACACATGCACTAGCCCTTGTATTAGGTGCTATAGGTTTGGGTTGGCTTAATTTGATAGTCTTCTTAGACCTTGTCACTAGTTGGGCCCTAGCCTTTCTCTTCTTTTGATTAGTGGGAATAGGTGCTTCCTCAACTTCTTCTCCCTTGGCACCTTCGACAACTTTTGTCTCTTTGTTTTCCCAATCTTCTCCCATTCTTTGAATTAGTGCAAGTGGTGCTTGCGTCTGGGTGTCTTCTTCCTCTTCATCCTCTTCCTGTTTGACACCTTCACCAAATTTTTCTTTCAATTTCTTCACCAAATTCTCCTTCTTTATAACAGAGGTAGTCTTGAGTTCCATAGAGGTTTTAGACTTAGCCATCTCATAATTTCCAAATGTAGTAGCATTTTTTTCTATTTCTTCTACAAGTAATGCAATAATAGCTACAAAGACTTCATCTAAATTTATTTCATATCCTAATTGTCTCAGCCATCTTACCCTTGGAGTTGCTGCTTGAACAAAAGTGTAATCAACATCCACTAAGAAACAAACATATCATAATTATTTTCCACTGGAGATGCTGGAATTCTCAATCTTTTCTTCATAGACTACTTAAAGTCCCCAAAGTAATTGGTCATAACTAACTCAAAGTTCTCACCTAGTTGTTCAATGAACTCACCTATTTGTACTACTACTAACCTATTTGTTTTCCATCCCACAGTGTCAAATGTAGGGAATGTGTTTTGAACATAAAAGAAAAGACATATCAAAATAGAACCAAATTTGCATTGAGAACTCTTTGTCTTTCTTATAGCTCCTAGGTTCTCAATCAACTACTATAATTGTAACTTCGCAAGATCGCGTAGACACTTAAAATTGTCCTAAACACTATATTAATTTATTTAATATTTCATTTTACATTATAATTGATTATTAATTAATTAATTATGTTTTTCATATTCTTCTATTTATTTAATTAAATAGGTTCACTTTTCTAATGTATTTAAATTTCATTTAAATACTTCCATCCCTAATGTGTTAAATTTATTTAATACATGATCCTCCATAAATCCCCTTTTAAAATAAATTTTATTTATTTAATTCCCTCCATGTCCATTAAATTCTCTAAACCTATGATTAAATTAAATCTTATTTAATTTAGTCTTAAACCTATCCTAAAACCTAGTCTACACCCATTACTTTCATCCTTCTAAGCCTACCCACTTCTTAATCTCACTTATTTATCCTAAACACCTTGCTAAACCCCTTTTAGTTCCTAAGTGTGTGATCACACATGTGTGAGGAACACTCACACTTCTCACACCTCTCATGCCTTCCACACCTCTTACACATTTGTCCCCCACTCCTTCCTTCAAGTTTACTTACACATGTGTGAGCAAACTTTGAATGTTGACCATTTGCATGACTTGTCTACATGTATCCCTTGTGGCACCTATGTGGATGCCACATAGATGCCACCTCCCCAAGGCCTCTCTCAAGTCTATAAATAGAGCCCTTGTCTCAAGCATTATCCATCTCCCTTATTTGCATTGTTATCATGCTAGTTTTTTATTAGAGCTTTTAGTGATTTCTAGAGTTGCATTTGCTACTAACTTTTGGTAGATGTTAGATTTCTTACACTTATTCTTGCATGTCATGCTAGATTATCATGATTAGTTTGGTTCTTTGCATCTTCCATCTCACATCCTAGAATCCTTTGAGGATTGGCTCCCTTATAGCCATTTCTTAAAGGCTTCTCCACTTATTTAATTTTAGGATCATACCATTTCATCTTGCATTTTTATCAAGGGATTCCATAGTTGTGTTTTGGGAGAGCACACCACATTCCTCCAATCTAAAGAACACTAGTAGGGCCTCTCATGGGTGCCTTTGTTGAGCTACTTTGAGGTTGCATGAGAACTTTGCTATTTGGTTGCATTGAGTTGCAAAACTTAAGCATAGTGTTGGTTGTATTTGATTTTGTTTTGAATATTTGATATATGTGTGCAACTGATGTGTGCTTGTTTACTCTTGCTCCCAATAGATTAGGTTTTCTTGCATACATTTTGGCATGCTTGGTGGGAACCATGTCCCTATTTTCCTTTTAAGAAATTGTCAAAAAATCATAACTCGCTGTCAAAATCCGCACATTGTCCTTTTGCACAACGCGCAGTGTCCTCTGCGTTCTGTCATCTATGTAGAGTAGCATTTGCATCGATTAGCATCTTCACCTTTACTTTTTTGAGTCCACCTATTCTAACATAAAATTTGAGTTTTAGTGTCTGCATTGTATGTATTATCATCTATATTGTGGGTAGATTTAAAACTAGCTGTAAAACCAAATTGTTGTCTGTGATTGAGAATTGTCATCTATGATTCTTACTTCATTATCTGCATTGTGTACTAAAGACTTTTGTCATTTGCGAGTTTTAGCATCTATAAACTTGTTTTGTGATCTACATCGTACAAGTTTCCATTGAATTGCTAACCATACATCCCTTGTAATCTGTCATCTATGTTTTGTGTTCAGTACTTTTGTCATCTGTAAGTTTTTGTGTTTATGACCATGTTCTATTGTTTGTGTCTGACAAAGTTGTCACTGGCCTATAAATTGTACACCCTTCTACTTTGTTGTCTACGAGTTTCAGCCTTTCTAAATTTCTACATTTGTGCTTTCTGTCGTCTGCGAGTTTTAGTGTTTGCGCAATTTTGTCATTTGTGCCTATCATTTGTCGTCTCTAATTTTTGGCATATTAATCAAGTTTTAAACACATTATTCGTTGACCAATTTTTTTGTATGGATTTCTAACAAGTTTTCATTGCAGGGAATAGATCTTGAAAAATCTAAAAACTTATAGTGATTTTTATTACTTGGAAAATTTGTAGTGATTTTTATCACTTGTAGGATTAAAGGGTTAGTGAACTTGTATGCAATAACTACTTGTCTTTGAATGTATGTTGCAAGTTAATATCCAAAATCCAAACACACTCTTGAATGCTTTAAGATGAAACATTACATCCAATCTTGAATGCCTTAAGGGAAATTTATTCATATTTCATTAGAATGTATGTTAAGATAGCAAACACACACTTGAATGTCATTAAGGAATGAACAAGCTTTTCATTGGAATGCATGTTTAGGATAGTCAAACTCAATCTTGAATGTCTTAAAAAAATTGATATGTTTTCATTGGAATGAATGTTTAGGATAGAAAACACACTCTTGAATGCCTAAGGTTAATGAAGCTTGCTATAAAACATTTGGATTTGGTGCTTAAAATGAACTCACTCAATCTTGAATGACTTAAGGGAATTAGTTTCATTTTCAACAATTTGCTTATGTTCGCAAGTGATTTGTTTTTTTGTTGATGAAGCTAGGCTTTTTATTTATGTTGATGACATTTTCAAGTTGGAAAGAACCATGTATGCTTAAACACGTGTGTCTTCAAGAGTAGATTACAAAAATTAAAGCTTCATTAGGAAAGAACAAGTGTATTTTAACCCCGAGGCTACTTATGTATTCTCTCCTCTCATGCCTTCGGGTGATCTTGAGTGCACAAGAAATTAGTGGCCTTGTTTTTTTTAAGAGGCTTGCTTGGGTATTTCATCACCTATTGGGACGACCTCAACTCCAATGTTCTAGTAGAGTATAAGAATCAGGAGTTGAATTGAAAGACACCTCTCTTGGAAGTAAATCTTGTCACTCTTGGCTAAGCCCCAAAGAACTTTATACGTTTGGGAAGTGAAGGTGGAGATTCAGGTTATCGTCTCCTCCCCGTTGTGTGGCATTATTTTCTTCCATCTACAGATTTGGGCCTCACATACCTTGCATATATTAAGGACACCCTTTAGATAATCCTTGTACATCCTAGTGGTAGCCTTATTAGGATTGTTGTTGTGTTTTGCATGCCTAATTGTTTAAACATTCAAAACCAACACCAAACATCAAACAAGTGCAAAAATGAGTGAAATTGTGAGTTTAAATTTCAGTGAGTGAAATAGTGGTAAGTGGGTCCTTTTGACTCATGGTTATTTCCAGGAGTTCTATATTGGTCTAGCATTTGAAATTGCTTGAGTCTAGTTACAGGTTTGTGTTTGAAGCTGGGTTTTGTTTTGTTCCTGCCATGACCAACAAAGTCAAACCTAAGAAGGTGAAATTATCGAAACCATTTTCCTACAAGGAAAGGTAAAACCTAGCACATGGTGATAAACAATTCTGATATGCTATTAAAGACATTCAGAAAGAAGAGGCTAAACAAGACTATTATGATAGAATTGAGTACAATGCTAAACTTTAAAATTGGTCATCCTTCCCTACAGTGAACCTGAGATTTTTGTTCCCAATAAGTGAGGATTAAATTAAACATATAAGTGACCACCACACCTTCATTTTTCACATCAACCCCATTTTCCAAACTCCTAGTCTTCCATTAACAAAATTTCTTCTAGAGAGCTTGATCATTTGAATCTAAAAACTTTGGCATAAGAACACCTTTCAAGATCACAACACTAGAATTTTATCCATAAGCAACCATCTATCACTCATTTGGGATCACATGTTCATCTCCAAATAGTGGGTAGTCAATTTGGTGTCCTATCTTACCTTAAGATCACTTGACCATCTTTGGTAGGAAAAAGATACTTTTAGCCTATAATCACACTTTGTTTGCTAAATCAAGTTCTTTTGTTTACATTTAGGTTGTTGGCCCCTTTCATCACGTAAGGTTTAGCAGTTCTCCCTCACATTCCTCTCTTTATTCCATAGTCTTCCACCCATTGGTTTGGTCACTATTGTATGGTACATACATGATCTGATAGATTCACATTTAATCCAATGTCTCCCTTGTTAGAATGATTAAGGAAAAAAGAGATGGAAAATCCTTTTCCTCCACATACAACATCATTGGGAGGTACATTCCCCTCTAGTTTGAACTTTGACATGCCTAGATTAACATCTACACAAGAACCAGAAGACCCTTTTTGCAACACAACTTTGGGAAGTAATGATGAAGAAGTATACCAAGAAGAAGACCCTACTAACAACAACAAAATCCCTAATGATGTTTGAACATTCCTTGTAGATCCATAAAATGTTGAAATGATGGAAAAATCTATTAGGGAAAACAAGACTAAGATCTTCCTAAACTTGGTTAAAGATGGTGTTAATGTCCCTATGAGTTTTGATGAGAACACCTTGTTTAGACAGATTAGGAAGAGTGGTGCTCTCGTATTGTCAACTTCAAACACAAATCACACATTTGGCAAAGGAAAATAATCCACAGTGACAACTAGTGCTATATCTACATCAAGTGGCACCACACAACTAACATTCGAATTAAGTGCAAAATATATCCAACAAATCATTAGTGCCATGCCCAACACTACTACGCATGCTAGTATTCCATAGTCCACCTTAATAGGTCCAACTGTAGGATGCTTAAACATTGGGCAAGTGTCTACTCAATAGATGGAAATTCCAATGCAACCAATATATTCCTCTTATTTGCAAATTCTAACAAGTATGGTGAAAACATTTGTGCCAATTCCAATGACTGCATATCAATACATTGGCCAAAGTGGAGTACTTCCACCACCTCACAATATTTTTGGAACTCCTTACAACTTGGGAGGTGGATTTATGAATTCCCAGTAGTCACAAGTGCAACCAAACCAAGACCTAGCCCAACAGTTGCATGAACTTTGAAACTTGGTACATACCATGAACAACATAGGGGTGAAAGATTTTTCTTTTGAGAAAGTTTATCCCTTTCCATTTGATAGATCCATTAACATGAAACCATTCCCACTAAACTTTGAGATTCCTAAATTCGACAAATACATGGGAGAAACATGTCCTATCACACACCTCAAGGAATTCTTAGTTTTGCATCAAGAAGTAGCCTATAGTGAGGATTATTTTAAGAGGCTCTTCACATGAAGTCTTGGAGGCCCTACACTAGAGTGGCTAATGAACTTACCCAAGGGTTCCATAACCTCTTTCAATTATTTAACGAGAAATTTTGTAGCATAATACTCTTACAACATTGAACACTATGCCTCATTAAGTGATTTGCACAACACAAAATAATGAAATGGTGAAACATTTTCCAACTTTCTACAATGGTGGAGGCATCTTGCTAGTCGCATGCCATATAAAATTGAGGATTCCCACCTTGTGGATATATTTATCAAAAACTTGATACTAGAGATGTCTTTTCACATGAAGATGGCTAGTCTTGAAGACTTTGCTATATTAGTCAAGAGAGGCAAGAGCATTGAAAATGGGCTTTTAGACAAAGGTGTCATTAAACATTATAGCTCATCATCCTCAAGCAATGCCACACACAACAATAGAAAACCCAAATTCTGGTCCAAAAACAAAGGCATCACACACAATGGTGTCACTGATGTTAAAAGTGTACAAAACCTTCAAGGAGGGAACAACAACAACTATCATAACTGAAACAACAACAATTCAAACCATGACAATCAACAATCTTGTAATCAAACATAGTTTTTTCCTTGCAACAACAACAATACCAACAACAATTACAACCATGACTATGATCACAATAGGAAGTTCACTAACTTTCATGAACCCTTGGATACCATATTCCAAAAACTAGTAGATCACAATTTGATGGTGTTTCCCAACACACAACTCTTTGATGAGAATCAATCCAAATCAAAATGGTATAGGGAAAATGAATATTGCAAATACCATTGCATCAAAGGAAATGACACAAACAAGTGCATAAAACTTAAAGTCTTCATTCAAAATCTTGTCGATGATGGAGAAATTAAGGTAGAAGGAGGACCATCCTCTAAAAATGCTATATTGAAGATATTTCAAAAGCCATTTCCTGACCACAACAATGACAATAACAAAAATAGAAACAACAATACAAACAATGCAAATTGAGCTTCCACATCAAATGCATTACACTATGACTATTCTACTAACCAAAAATTAGGGTTTGACTCCTTGTGTGGTAAAATAGAGACCATATATGTAGTTTTGACTCCATGTGTGGCCACATTGAAGAGGTAGACACTCATGTGAATCCTCTTCTCCTACAAGCAGTAGATTGTGATGCAACCACTCAATGGGGAAGAATCACTTTGCAAGCTGCCACTCCCAACCCCAGTAATCTATAGTTCCACATGTGCCTACTACACCATCCACCTCACAAAGGCCCATTTCTCACTATGATGTGTTTTCCTAGTTAGGTAAGACTATTGCACAAATATCCATTCTAGAGCTCCTAACCACATCACCCATCCACAAAGAAATCTTGGAGACTACTCTTTTAGAGCCTCGTGTTCCTAAAAATATTAATGCCTCTCAATTCATCGCCATGATTGGAAACCTTTTCACATAACAACACCTTGTCTTCACAGAGAAATATTTCCAAGGTCCTGATCCCCACCATAATTTGTTGCTCCACATTGAAGTCCTTATATAGCGACATAATATAAAAATATTCCTTATAGATAATGGATCTGGTTTGAACCTTTGTACATTGAAGATGATTCATTTCTTGGGACTTCCAAAGGACCTCCTAGATTTCAATAAAAGGATAACAATCAAAGCATATGATAAAAGAGAAAGAGAATCAAAAGGAGTTATTGTGTTACCACTAAAGGTTGGGCTAGCCATCATAAATATTGAATGCCATATCCTAGACTTGGACCTACCATATAATGTTTTGCTTGGTTGACCATGGATACACACACTCAAAGTAGTACCATCTATATATCATCAATGCTTGAAATTTCCTCACCAAGGAAGAGAGGTCATGATTCCAGGTGATCCTATGCTTTTTGCCTCTTGTAAAAGATTGGAAGGTGGACCAACAATTTTTTGTCCAATCAGTGAGTTTGCTAAGGTTATACCTAAACTTCTCACCATAACAGAATCACCTTCCATAACAATGCCAGAGTTATCCAATAATGATTCAAATTCCCATAAAGGAAAAGAAAAGGTGGAAGATGCGAAGGCTAATACTACAGGGAAGAAGGTTGCTTTTTCTGATTTAGGAATGGGAGAATATAAGTTTGAAAATGCCTTGTGTGTTGGACAACTACCACTCTCCCCCTATTCCTTTGAAAAACCTTCACAACTACCACCTCCTACCAATAAGGATACTATGCATGTAAACAAAACAACATTTGAACATTGGGGTTCACTTAGTGATGAACATATGGAATCCAATATCCTAGATTGGCTATATTTTGATGGAAAAGACGAACCAATGGAATTCCCCAAGGATAAATATGTTAAGGCCCCTCCCATCATCAAAAACATGGGATATCATGGTACCAGCCTTGGAGCTAAATAAGATAGAATCAAACAACACCTTGAGGCTAATAGCTATGCTAAAGGATGTGGTTTGAGCTCCATTAAACCCAAGGTGTCCTTGCTGACAACTATTGTATGGTTGATCTTGATTTTGAGATTGAAGAGGAGGAATTCTTTGAAGTACCCTTCTAATACATTAAGGATGACCTAGATAACCATGTCGGTGCCATTACCATAGCCGACCTTTCATCCACTGACCTACCTCTCACCAACCTTGACATGATAGATTGGGACCTTTAGGACACACCACCAGCTCTTGATATCTGTAACTTTGACAAAGTAGTAATGGCACTCTTTGGCCTTAAGAATCTCTAAGATTATGAACATGAGATCTAATACAATGAGGAAGCCTACTTTGGTAGCCAAGTCAACTCTCTTAGTCACAAAAGTGAAAAAGAAAATAAAAATGGAAAAATAGAAGAAACATCCTCTAGTGAAAACTCTTTTAGGGCACTTTTGGATGAAGAAAAAGATAAAATAAAGGACACATCTTCTAGTGAAACCTCTTAGAGGTGCCAGAAGAGGGAGAGGTTGACTTTCCATTTAGATCTTTACCACCAGAAAAGTCATCTATTTTGAATGAGGAGACAATTCCAGTCAACTTGGTTATAGAGGATAATCCACAAATCACCTACATTGCAGTTACCTTAAGTCCTGAAGAAAAAAAGGCAATGACTAAATTCTTGAAAAGGGGTAAAATCAATTTTGCATGGATATACAAAGACACGCCTAGTTTAGACACATATTTGGTTGTGCATCACTTGATAGTAGATCCCAAGATCAAACCTGTGAAGCAAAAGTTGTGCAAAATACATCCTATGATAACACTTTGAGTCAAAGAAAAGTTACAAAAAATGTTAGAGGAAAAGTTTATTTTCCCTATTGATTATCCTGAGTGGGTCTCCAACATTGTTCCTATAGGAAAAGCATCTAGGGGCATCTATATTTGTTCAGATTTTTGAGATTTAAATCTCACATGTCCTAAGGATTATTTTCCACTTCCTAACATAGACATCATAGTGGATTTGACCGTCAGACATGAGATGTTTTCTTTAATGGATGGTTTCTCTGGTTACAACCAAATTAAAATTGCAGAAGAAGATCAACATAAAATGACATTTACCACCCTGTGGGGGACCTCCTGTTACCAAGTCATGCCTTTTGGCTTGAAAAATGTTGGCACCACTTATCAATGCACAATGACTTCAATATTCCATGATCTTCTACATGTCATAATGGAGGACTATGTTGATGACATCCTAGGAAAATCAAAGACACATGATTCCCACATTCATGTGCTCACCACAATTTTTGAAAGGTTGGAGAAATATAAAGTTTGCCTAAATCCAAAGAAATGTGTTTTTGGGGTTGAATTAGGCAAGTTGTTAGGCTACATTGTGTCAAGAAGAGGTATTGAGGTAGATCCCACCAAAGTAAAATCCATCATGGAAATGCCTCCACCTACCACATTGAAACAACTCCACAATTTTCAAGGAAAGTTATAGTCCATCAAATGATTTGTTTCCCAGTTAGCAGATAAAGTCCATCCACTATAGCATTTACTTTGCAAAGACACTAAGTTTTAGTGGGATTGCCTATGTCAAAAAGCATTTGAACAAATTAAGGCATATCTAGCTAATCCTCTAGTTCTAGTCCCTCTAGTTGCAGGACGACCATTGATTCTATACATTTCAGCCACTTCAATTACCTTAGGTGCCCTTTTGGCACAATTGGATGACAATGGTAATGAGCAAGCTATATACTATCTCAGTCGAACATTAGTTAGTTATGAGTTGAATTACACTGCTATTAAGCAAGCTTGTTTGGCAATAGTCTTTTGCATGTAGGAACTATGCCATTATATGCTTAATCATACTACACATCTCATTGCCAAAATATATCCACTCAAATATTTACTATCAAAAGCCTCCCTCACTGGTCATGGTGCGAAATGGGTCTTTATTTTAAGTGAATTTGACATTGTTTATAAGGATCACAAGGCCATTAAGGGACAAGTAATTGCAAACCAACTTGCCAAAGCCCCTCTTCAAGGAAACCATCCTATTCTAGCAGATTTTCTAGATGACACCATTATGACTGTTACCCCTAGTACACCATGGAAGCTATTTTTTGATGGTTCCTTCACACAAAAGGGATCGGGGGCAGAAATTTTGTTTGTTACACCACAAGGAGACCTCATTCCTAAGTCTTATAAAATTCCATTCCCTTGCACAAACAATATAGTTAAGTATGAAGGATTAGTTACAAGCCTACGTCAAGCTATCAGATGGAATATCAAAAACCTTCTTGTCTTTGGAGACTCGTAATTGGTCATTAAACAAGTTACAGATGAATACCACATAAAGGATGAAAAGTTGTTGCCATATTGCTGAATAGTTGAAGATCTTAAACAATACTTCACAGAGATAGTCTTTCAGAAGATACCAAGGGCTAATAACAATGCAACAGATGCTATGGCTACCATTGCCTCCATGATTGCCATGCTTGAATATAGTCCTAAATGTGAGTTTCTTGTTGAGAACCTTTCTATTCCTGCTTATGAGCAAAAAGATTCAAAGTTGGTGTGTGAGATTTTCGGTCTTGAATCTCCATGGTACATTGACATTTTTGCCTATCTCCATCACAAAACCATTCCCATAGCCCTCACCCTAAATCAAAGAAAAACCTTCATCCGTTGCACAACCAAATATACTATCCTAGGTGATACACTTTTCTAAAAACACTTTGATGGAACTCTCCTCTGATGTCTCAGTTCAGATGAAGTCAGAGTAGTGTTAGAAGAGGTCCACCAAGGAATTTGTGGTGCCCATTCTAGTGGCCTTAAATTAGCGAAAAAGCTCCTCAGAACAGGTTACTATTGGCCTACTATGGAAACAGATGCATATCATTTTGTGAAGAGATGTGTTCCTTGTCAGTAGCATGGAAATTTGATACACGCCCCCACCCAAGACCTTCAACCCACCATTACCCCATGGCTCTTTTCCTGCTGGGGATTCAATCTTGTTGGTCAAGTATATCCAAATTTTGCAAATGGCCACAAGTATGTTATTGCTGACATTGAGTACTTCACAAAGTGGGTTGAGGTTATCCCATTAACCTACACCACTAGAAAATAGATTTCAAAGTTCATCTTGAACTACATCATTTGTCATTTCAGTATACCTCAAGACATCATGACTGATAATGGAATGCCTTTCAAAAATTAGGAAGTTACCACATTTTGTAGGAAATTTGGAATTACCCAACATTTTTCCACCAAATGCTACCCCCAAGGCAATGGCCAAGCTAAAGATACTAATAAAACCATTTTGAAAATCCTAAAGAAAACCATTGATATAGCTAGCCGTGATTGGCACCTCCAAATTTCTCTTGCCCTTTGGGCCTACCATACCTCCATCCGTACCCCCATAGGAGCTGCTCCATTTTCCCTTGTTTATGTTTCTAAAGTTGTCTTACCCATCAAAATTGAGCTCCCTTCCCTTAGAATCTCTCTCAAGAATCTGATGTTCGAAGAAAAATACTGAGTTGCTCGCTTGCAAGAGCTTCAACTCCTTGATGAGAGATGCCTCAATGCCCTAAACCACCTTTGCATGTATCAAAATTTCCTTCAACTTTAGTATCACAAAAAAGTCAAGCCATAGGAGTTTGAAGTGGTTGACTTAGTTTTGCAACATAACATGAAGAATCTTCAGAACCATGAAAGGAAAGGAAAATTTGAAGCTAACTGGCTTGGTCAATTTATCATTACAACCAAATATGGTTCTAGGGCATATTAGATTGTCACTCCAGAGGGAGATCCACTCCCTGAGCTTGTAAATATCCAATATCTCAAGCAGTTCTATGCTTAAGTCTTGCAGTTCCTGTACAGGGTTGTTATAATCCCACAAAAATACGAAAAAATAAAAAAATTAGAAAAATCCAAAAAAAAATCATAAAATGTTCTTGAAAAAAAAGACTAAAAAGAAGAAAAAGTTCCTAAAAAAAGCATTTTGGTCCATTATCTATAAGGCTCATTTCACTTCACCCCCATTCCACCATTTCATCTTCTTGTTTGGGCCAAAGTCCTATCTAACTCACACTTTTCATGCATCCAATAAAAAGACCTCTTGTTCGCGAGGCCTCATTTCACTCCCATTTTTTAAAAGACCTCTAGTCTGTGAGGCATTTTTCCATCAAGTGTTTGTCCCAATCCCATTACACCAAGCTTTTCCCATAATAGTGACCATGATAGAACTTTAACAAAATCACCTTTGAGACTTAATGATTCAAGAAACTTGTTCTTTTCATAGCCCTTGCCAACTAACAATTTGCAACAATTGACGTCAAACAAAACACACTTTCATTGGATGAGTCCTTCTTAAATGTGGGATTATGACATTCACCTTTAGGCCTTAAGGTTCTTGGTAGGAACTGTGGACTGAATGACTACTTGGTAATGAGGTCTCTTTTTGGTTGATTTCATTTTGTGTGTTTGTGGAAGCCTTTTGTGCAACACCTTGATCTTCCATATTTTGGTCATACGTGAATCATTCTCATTGACTACACGTGTTGTTTGTTGTATGATCTATTTTTGAGGCTTTAATACATATGTGCTAGTTTCAGGCTATGTTTATGCATTGTGCAATGGGGGCACTAGGTTAATACACTTTCCACTAAAGATCCCTAAAAAGACTTTGGGTGTACTTAGACCTCTCCAAGGCATATATGACTTTTGTTCCATCATGACTATGCAAACTACACCTATTGTTCTAAAGTCTCTAGTCCACACAAAAGAGCCTTGCCATTTATGCTTCTATAGCATATAAATCATAAACTCTTTTGTAAAATCAAACTAAGATGTGCTCTTTCATATAAACACAACTAAATCCCTTGGTATAATGTAGTTAGGGTCCATGTAGTGTAGGGTTTCATTGAGGCTTGCTTGAGACAAAGGTTCTGTTTATTTCCCCCCTCCTATGCTATGCTACTTGGTTCTGACAAGTGAGGAGTTTTGACACATGTCCATTCATTAGGTTCATTCATATTTACATTTTAGGTTCAATCATTTGACTTTGCATTTATTAGTTATTGACATTTTAGGATACATTCATTGTCATATTTCATTAGGCATTTTATTCATTATTAGATTGCATCATTAGTTCATTATATTAATTCATTAAATGCATATATTCTAATCATCATATCTATTGACATAGACATCATGAAACTATCTCACAAATACATATAATGCATCCATACATGTAAAATAACACGATGCATGCATCTCATATTTGCCATTGAACCTACATCATAAAAACATTAGGCATCATATATGAATCATAGGCGACAACATATCCTGCATCACAAATGTCAGCATCCACATCATAGATATCATATGCATAAACCATAATCATCCATGTAAACATAGGCCCATCAACTCATGTCATATATATATCAAAAGAATAATGTATGTGTATAGTCCATATACAAAAGAATTAGTTAGTATCATTGTGTACAAATGCATCATCAAAAGCTCACTGCATCTGCACATCTGTCAAAACTGCTCATCGTACAAAATTAGGCTACTAGCTATGAGGGCCCAACCCCCCTGTATCCTCACCTTATAGAGGCTGGCTCTATACGATAGGCTACTTTGACCTATCTTAACCTCCTGTCGTCCATGAGCTTGAGTCCGCTTGAAAATTTGGTTGTCGTTGATCGACAAACATGGCATAATGATATAAGGACCTATAATGGGCTACCTCTTGAACTGCCTATGTCTCTGCTCTGTGAAATGCCATTGCCTCTTGTGTTACCGCCATGGCTGCCCTAGGCTGTACTACCTACCTAGCTATATCTTTTTGTCAATGATACTCATCTAGCTAGGCCTATGAGTGTCTCGCTTAGCTCGTAATGTAACCACCTCTTGTTGGAGCCTCTTTATCTCTACGAGCTCCTTGACATCCTCCATCCTAAAATTGGCAAACTTGCCAGCATCAATCTGTGCTTGTAAGGCTGCCAAGGCCTCCTATGCACTATTCACTCTAGCCCTCTACACCTGCATCTCTACCTGTAGGGCCACTAAGGCCTGCTAAGCATTGTATGATCATGCTCACTCCACTTGTACCTCATCCTAGAGTTAGGAAACCTCTCTATGAAGACTATCCCACTTCGCCCTAATCACGTCTAGATCCTACAGCCCTGGTGGCCCCTATACATGTGGCCTTAGCTATACCTATACCTGTGGCCCTGGTGACACCTATATCTATGGCCCCTATGGTGGCCCCTATGCTGGTGCTCTCCTTGCACGAGCTCTGCGCCCCTGCGGCCCCTCTTGAGCCCCCTGTGTTGGTGGTGGCATCATCGCTGCCTGTCCTACATCCCCTACGCCATCACCCTCTCCCTGTGCCTGCTCTACTAGTGGTGGTTCTCTAGAGACTATCAATCTGATTAGAAAATGTGTTGCCCACCATTGTGCGTACACTAGTGTCAACCCTACATCACCTATATCCTATCCATGTACCTAGGGCACTAGCTGCATAGATCACTAGGAGATCCTCACTAGCCACAGGTTGGTCTCATGACCTTATAACTTGCCATACTCTTGTTATACTACAAGGTATAAGAACCTATCAGGAACCACATCCTATATCCGCCCAAACTACCTCTATACCCTAGAGGGCATATATCTCATGATAGCATGCATGGACCTCCCAATGAGCTAGTATTCTGTTTGTGTATATAGGAGATATTGCTAGTCCTCTATATAATCCTCTCCTCCTGCTACCAAAATGCTGCCCCATCACTCCACGCCATCATAAGGCATCTAGTCAAACATAATGATCTCATCCAAGCACCTACACCAGAAAACCATAGACTCCGTGGAGGTGTACTAGGTCAGTGGCCTGTATCTGCATGCAAACAGCTCACTAGGCTATTGAGTCTCCCATCTAGTAATTGATTATGTCACATTGATGTGCTCCAATGACTACACCATAAGCAGTGTCAACCCCAACCCCATGGTCCTCTGTGCTATATAGGCACACATATGTAGGTCATGACATAACTTTGCCAGAATTATTTAGCCCCAATAGTAGACTACACCATCATCCTGTAGTAAGGTGCTAAGCAGCCGTGTCCATCCAATCAAGAAATCATGCCCAACATGGTCTAGCATCATCCTCCAAATCAATGATGCAAGATACACAACAAGTCAGGGAAATCACTACTCTAGTGCCTCCCTCCATGTAAGCCATGATCTCTGAATCGATAGCCACTAACGTTGCCACCTGAAGCACTCTCTTAGAAAAGGATCTGCCCCCTCTAGCATGTACTCGAGATACATCCTGTGAATGGGAAATTGTAGAATTTTCCACACATTGAGTAGAGTGATAGTAGCCTCTCTAGTAGGTAGATGAAAACTCAAGGTCAGGGTGTGCCATTGCTCGATCAACGCTGATAGCTATGCTGAATGTAATCATAGATCAAGCCACTTGTGCACATGCTCCAATCTGCATAGTCTAACATGTCCCCACTTAGCCTCCGTTAGTCTCTCCTCTAGAACCATGGTCAGAAAATAATTCTCCCTCGATCAAAATAACACTATCTCCTCCTGTAGCATAGACATGTAGATGGTCAGTTTCCTTTATCCTATACCATCCCTGGTATGGGGCATCCCCTTGTTCTCCGCTGATTTGTCCCAATCAGTGCAGACACTAATCTGTGGAGATGTTGATTAGTGTAGATGTCGATTAGCATAGATGCCAATTAGAGATGTTGTGTAGGCATCTTTGGTGGCTGCATAGATGCCAGTTCCTATTGGTGACTATTGTTTTATCATCTGTAGAGACAATGACATAGAGATTGTCATCTGTGCTCCATCTCTAACCCCTGATTCCCACTTTTTTCATCTATGCAGATGATAGGATGGATCTTGTCATATTTGCAGACCTCCTTCTCCCTCTTTTTTCATCTGCACAGACTACAGGATGGATCTTGTTGTCTCCATAGACCTTGGGATCTCTATTTTGTCATCTGCATAGATGACAAGGCAAAGACAACAATCTCTACCACGACTATGTTTTAGGCCTATTTAAAGCACCATAAATGCACCCTAGCCTATGAAATTGAAAATTGGACAAGGTGGGTTCGTCGACTCATTGGTGGACCCATCTTTGCCGATCTCTAGTGCTCCCAAATGTGCTCGCCAAGATGCAATCTATCGATGGGGTCCATCTTTCACTCTGGTTCTCTACTATCTAGGTGTGCAAATGACCCTTCTTTGATCCCTTGGGAGGCTTATATAGGCCCTCCAATACCCCCTTTTTTGAGCTGTGTCCTTTTTGAGCCGTGTTGATCCCTTATTTTACCTGCAAGTCATGCAACATCTTTATTTATCCCCTTTTCTTCTTATTTTCCTTTCTTCCAAAGACCTTTTTGTGAAAATTGCCCAA
Source organism: Cupressus sempervirens (assembly GCA_028749045.1). NCBI lineage: Eukaryota > Viridiplantae > Streptophyta > Pinopsida > Cupressales > Cupressaceae > Cupressus > Cupressus sempervirens. The sequence continues at coordinate 635,982,721 of CM053786.1, read as the reverse complement.
AATTTATTTTTTGTACTATTTTCATGTGGGGGCACCCTCCTCCTCTGTCGTTGCTTCAACACCACTCCTAGGACTCCTATCCTTTCTAGGGAAACCTATATTTTCTTTTCTTTGATATAATATCATCCCGACATCACATCAAAGAGGGGAAAAATATAGACACTTAAAATTTTCCTAAACACTATATTAATTTATTTAATATTTCCTTTGACATTATAATTGATTATTTATTAATTAATTATATTTGTCATATTATTCTACTTATTTAATTAAATAGGTTCACTTTTCTAACGTATTTAAATTTAATTTAAATACTTCCATCCCTAATGTGTTAAATTTATTTAATACACGATCCTCCATAAATCCCATTTTTAAATAAATTCTATTTATCTAATTCCCTCCATCTCTATTAAATTATCTAAACCTATGATTAAATTAAATTCTATTTAATTTAGTCTTAAACCTATCTTAAAACCTAGTCTACACTCATCACTTTCATCCTTCTAAGCCTACCCACATCTTAATCTCACTTATTTATCCTAAACACCTTGCTAAACCCCTTTTAGTTCCTAAGTGTGTGCTCACACATGTGTGAGGAACACTCACACTTCTTACACCTTTCATGCCTTCCACACCTCTTACACCTTTGTCCCCCACTCCTTGCTTCGATATTTGTTACACATGTGTGAGCAAACTTTGAATAGTGACCATTTGCATGACTTGTCTACATGTATCCCTTGTGGCACCTATGTTGATGCCACATAGATGCCACCTTCCCAGGACCTCTCTCAAGCCTATAAATAGAGCCCTTATCTCAAGCATTATCCATCTCTCTCATTTGCATTGTTATCATGCTAGTTTTTTTATTAGAGCTTTTAGTGATTTCTAGAGTTGCATTTGCTACTAACCTTTGGTAGATGTTAGATTTCTTGCACTTATGCTTGCATCTCATATTAGATTATCATGGTTAGTTTGGTTCTTTGCATCTTCCATCTCACATCCTAGAATGCTTTGAGGATTGGCTCATTTATAGCCATTTCTTGAAGATTTGTCCACTTATTTAGTTTTAGGATCATATCATTTTATGTTGCATTTTTATCAAGGGATTCCATAGTTGTGTTTTGAGAGAGCACACCACATTCCTCCAATCTAAATCACACCAATAGGGCCTCTCATGGGTGCCTTTTTTGAGTTGCTTTGAGGTTGCATGAGGACTTTTCTTTTTGGTTCCATTGAGTTGCAAAACTCAAGCATAGTGTTGGTTGTATTTGATCTTGTTTTGAACATTTGATAGACATGTGCAACTAATGTGTGCTTGTTTACTCTTGCTCCTAGTAGGTTAGGTTTTCTTGCATACAAATCATATGTGCGATCCTTTTTCACAATCTTGTAACCAACGTCCACTACAATATAGGGCACACTATTTGATTTGCTAGATTGGTAAAACTTATGTGAAATAACCCTTACTGTAAAGTCTATCAATGGATCTGTGATGGTGTCAATAATCATTCTTCTCTTATTTCACATGGCTTCTATATTCTTCTCAATAATCTCTTTTAAATCACTCCTCAAACTCTTAGGCTAATCTAGGGTTGGATACCCTATTACCCTATGGATTATCCTTTTGGTGATTTTGATAGGTCCTAACCAAATTGAATTATCATGAATCTTACTTTACACAATTCTAATCCATTCAGTCTTGAAAACATTTAGGAAATCTATTGCACGAGTTAACCCTTTCTTCTCTACGATTTTGAATTATTCCCTCAACACACCATTTTGAAAAAGTCTATCATATGCTTTCCTAGTCTCCATATCTCCAATACTACCAATTTTGCAATTGTAACATTTCCTAACATCTTGAACCATTAAAACTTTCGGTGGTATCATGCATAATGCACCAGAGGGGTCTTGTTTGTGAGAAATGTCAAGTATGGCCTTGAATATTAATTGTTTGACCTCATTACTAACTAGTTGAACATTCAAAACCTCCTTACCCTCTACACCCTTTGAACTAGATGCCATTATGCAAAACTAGGGTTTACAAAAATATAAACAATGTAACTTGACACTTGATAAATATCTTGCAAGATCTAATGAAATGGTGTTGAATTGTTGCTCAAATATTTTGCAATTGCTTTGGATGGATTTCTACATCACCTCTTGTTCTTCTTTCTCTTTCTCAATTTTGAAATGATGTAAAATGAGTTAAAGATTGATCAAATACCCTTTTGAAAACCTGTAATTAATGCTAAGTGCTTACACAACTATAAGCTTGGCATCAACCAATTTCGAACTCACCTAGCATCCATTAGCATTTCATTTTTTTGGCAACCATTATGAGCTTGCAATCAATTAGCTAGTTTGTTAGTTCAATATCCTTTAGCATTTCACTCAATAGTCATAGTAAACTTTTCATGCTTGACAATAACATGAAAAACTTAGAGATTTTTCTTGGATTCCTAATAACATCTTGCATCGTTGCTCATGCTAATGTAATATTTTATTACTAAATCTTTTTGAATTGATGTATGATATAACCTTTAAATATTAGTCCCACATATCTCTTGATTGCTTAGTTCGATGTGGTGTGATCACTTGACCCACTGGGTGAAGTGATCTCTTCTCCATTTGATGTGCTACAATCATCCTTTTTCTTTAATGTCTTGTTCATTTCATTTCTAGCATTTTCAACATCTATCTTGCCTTTGCCTTTATTGAACTCACAACTTGGTGCCTTTGACTTTTTTGGACAATATTGACTGATGTAACTAGTCTTCAAATAGCTAAAACATGTGGTTTAACTCAACCACCTTTTGTAGTCACCTCTAAAGTGCATCCTAATACAATTCTAAAGAACATGTCCATATTATTGACAATAATGACAACTATATATTGTATTATAATCTCAGTTATAAGAGTTACCATTGTTCCTTACCTTTGTTTTCTTGTTTGATGACCACATGGGTTTGGATCTACACTCAGAAGCTCTATGTCCATACTTTTGATAGTTATAACAATATTCTTCAAATATTTGTGTGTGCATGATCCTAGTTGTGCATTCATGTGCCTAATGACCTTGTTTGTTGCATTTATGATAGTGAACCATACTTTTGTGCTTGACATTCTGATTTGTAGTTATGCTCCTACACACATTAACAATATATCCTTTCTTACCACAATTATGACAAGTAGGTTTTGAATTCTTACCTTTGTTTCTCCTTTCTTCAACACTTTTGGATGACTCTCCTTCTTCAATACTTGTGTATCCCAGTCCATATGTGTCATTGTTAGGTCTAGGGGATCTCAATAATTACCCAAAGTATTTGATGGCTTCACTTAGTTTATTGAAACTTTCAACAAATTCCTTTTCCATTTTTAGGTCACCTTGAAATTGTTCATTCCGCATCTTTAATGTTGTTATCTCAATGTCCTTGACATTCAATATGTAGTTGGCATTCATCATTTGACTTAGTGTATCCAATTGCATGTTAGAAATCTTGGTTAGCTCTAATGGTTTCTATTCCAATTTGTTACTCAAAATTATTTTTTCTTCTTCAATCATGGCTTTGTCTTCCATAGCTTTCTTTTTCTATTCAGTCACTTCACATAGTAGTATGGCTTGTGATTCTTGATCTAACTTGAGATTTCTAATTTCATTAGCTTAGGCTCTATTCTTTTCTATTAGATTTGTAACTGCTGCATCAAATTCATTGAAGTCTCCATTAGCAAATAGCTTAGTAGTGTCTATCTCTCTGTATTGTGTGTCATTCTCCTCAATAGCAATTTTCTTCCTTCTCTTCAAAGATTTCTTTAATTCTTCTCTTGCTTCATTTAGTTGATGTAGAATGAGTTGTATTTCAATTCCTTGATTCATAATGATCTTTCTCAACTTGTAGACTTCCATTTCAAGATCTATCCTCAAAGTTGCAAAGATTTTCTTTTAGATAACAAGGCTTTGATACCAATTTTTGGAATTACAATAGGAAAGGTAAACTTCTGATAGGGGTTGGGGGGGAGGGGGGGTTGTGGTGGGGTGAATTAGTAGTTTAAATTTTGACCCATAAAAATGTTCACCACACATCCATCTCATACATTCACTAAGTAAACTAAAATACCATGTAAAGCATGTACATCTAAATCATGAAAACAAGTAAACATTCACACATGTATGACACCAGATATGATTACACAGAAACCCTTCAATGAGAAGGAAAACTGGGGTGGGGATGACACCCACAAATCTTCACTACTATAGTAATAAAGTGTATCCAATGAAGGTTACAATGTTTGATCATGAGACATGATCTACCCTATTAAAGGCTTATAAAGACTATTAGGTCTCACCCTATTAACGGATTACACAGACTGTTAAGTCTCACCCTATTAAAGGATTTCAAAACCCTGTTAGAAGTGTGCCTTGTTAAAGGACTTCAACTCACAATTAAGTAAGCACCTTGTTAGAAGATTTCAATACAACCTGTTAGGACTACTCTATTAAGAGATTTGATTGATTCACCTGCTAGAATGATTCAATAATGATCCTATGGTTAGCACTTGGTTTCTTGATGACAAATCACCTCTAAACTAATGTATTCTCAATCCTTCTTGATTAGATGTCTCTTTGTTGTATGCGCTTCTCTTCCTCTATTCTCCTTTAACTAATTCTATAATGCAATCTCAGATCATAACTCCTTAGCCACCATGAATGCCCTATTTGTACATGAAAACTTCTCTCTTCACTCCATACACCTTAGAAAGTTTAGGGTTTATCCTCCTTAAGAAGACTTAGGTGACTTAGGCTTAGGTATGAATGAACAGTTGTGATTCATCCATTTTTCTCTGTAAACCTTCACTTTACTTGATTGGTTGCATGTAATTATATTGGGAATCCAACTTAAGATTCATCTTATCTTCAAAATATCATAATTCAATCTTTAAGTCAACTAAAAAATGGTTTACATAGTTGTTTGTGCCATTACAAACAACTATGTCAAAACTGTCTTATTCAAAATCTGACGTATTTGATGCTTGACATATATTATTTTCTTTACTATGACTCGACATCTATATCACTCAACATGTTCTTCTTACTTGGTTCTTAAATCACTAGACATACACTATGTGCTCGACACTTGAGTGACTCGACACATGAGTGGCTCAACACCCACTGTGGACTCGACATGCTCTATTGTATACATGTGCTTGGTATGTACTACTTGTTCGACATAAACTATGTAAATGACTTAAGTGTGTAGACACATTTGTCAAAACCAATCTGAGATCAACAATTGCTATGGGTTCAAACAACCAACATGGAAGAATCAATGCAATATATCCATAAATCTAACATGTATTGGAGTAATTTGTGTATATGCTATATTAGTATGTTAGAAACACTAAATTAAGAAATCAAAAGCATTTACAAACTAAAATACCATAACATAAATGAGAGACTAAAGATGAAACCCAATTGGAAATATGAGCCAAATGAATGGCCTCTCCCAATAGGATTTAGCTCTTTGCTTGGTAGATGAGTCTAAGGATTGGGATGTATGCTCAAGATGCTCAAACTATGCTTCAATGGTGGGGATGAGTAAATGGAAAATTGGTAGCTTTGTGAGCTCTCAATTTGGCATTATAAGGGTATGGTTGATGGCTTTTGGTTCTCAAACTAGGATTATAACTTTGGCTTAAAGGTTGTGATGAAATGGCTTGGGAGGGGATTCAATTTATAGGCTAAGGGCTTGAGGGATGGAGGGTTAAGATGGAAGGAAAGGAAAAAGCTTAAGGAGGGCTAGGATGCACTCAAAGGGGAGCACATGGATTGTGCTTGTTTAGCACTAATCAAGGAGTGACACATGTCACAGGGTGAGTGGATGGAGGAAAGGGGAAGGATGAGTCAACAAAGGAGGCTCAAGGGATAGTATCTTCATAAAGACCCTTCATTATGGCTTGTAAGAGCAATGAATGGGCTTGTAAAAGTCTTTATGGCCTTTGTAAGAGCATTCATTGTTGGGTGGTTGGGATATTTTGGAGGGAGTTGAGATTGTTGACTTTGCTTGGCTTAGGAAAGTCTTAAGCTTACTTAGGGAATGTGACAAGTTTAGGGGGTGGATTAGAGATGGTTTAGGATTAGATTAGGCTTGTTAGAGATTTGTAAGTGGATGGCATTCATGAGGGTGGGTGAGTTAGTAGCTAAGCTTGGTTAGTATGGGTGGATGGGGTGGATTAGGCTAAAAAGAGGGGTTTAGGGAAAAATTAGAGGTTATTAGATTTGAGGGCTTTATTTATCAAATATATTTATTTAATAAATGAGGATTTTGGAATTAGATAGAAGAATAGGATTAATTGATAAATAATAAGTTATTTGATTTATCAATTAGGACTATAGATAATTAATTAAATTAATCAGCTAGGGGATGACAAAGGATTAATTAAATAGGAATTTAATTAATGATGCCTTTATAGATAACTAAATAGGATTACCAAAGTGGTGTAATCAAATTTAGGTGTCTACATTTTGCCCCTCTTTGACATAGTGTTGAGACAACACTATTTCAAAGAAGTTAGAAAGAAGAAGACATGAAGAAGATGTTTTAGCAACAAGGTTGCCCCAGTCTCGAATAAGAAGAGGAGAGACTAGACATAGAGATGCCCCCTCAAGAAGGTGGTGGGGAGAGAAAATGAGGCTCGACGGCTTCTTGAAAAGTACAAGAATCTGAGATGAGCAAGTAGACTCAGATTGGCAAAGAGAAGTGGTTGAATTAGCTCAAACTCTCACTATGGGAGAATGAGAAAGGGGAAAAAATTAGAGGCACAAGAGTAAATAAGCTTAATACTTTTAGGATTGGGGGGAGGATGAAGGAGCAGAGTGCTATAAAAGGAATCCAGGATAGGGAGATGGATGAGGAGATTATAAAGTTGATGCAACAGGATTTCAAAGAGTCAAATTGGTGGAAGATGGGTTTCAGAGATCCCTAGGACTAGGATTGTGGATCTCAAAAGATGAGGCTTGGTGAATTGATTTGGATTGGTGGATCCCTAAGACTAGGATTGTGGATCCCTAAAGCTAAAGGTGAGGAGTGAGTCAAAGAGACACTGATGCATAAGCTGGGATAAGTGCTGGATATGGATGGGGGATAATGGAGATGAAGGAAAACCATTGAATCTTGTTGAGCGAGGGGATACTTCAAAAAGAAGTACCACCATGTAGTTGAGCACTAGATTTGCTATAGGACTATTGGTTAATTGCCAAGGTCACCAAGAACATCAAGGCCTTTTCACCAACCATCCAGAGGATTGACGAATTGACTCAAAAAAAATGCAAGGATTGCCCCAGCGTCACACATGAATCTCGAAAGAATCAGAGTGGAACTGACACTGGGTAACCCACAAGCAAAAAAGAAAAACAAACAAAAGACTTGATCAAGACCTTACACCCATATTGCCCCATTCGCAGTATACCATGATATGGAAGATCATGGCAACTTTGAGGAGGGAACAAAAAGATTGTTTGGAAAAGATCTTTCAAGACCCAAAAGGGAAGATTCCAAATCAAAAGAAAGTGAAAATCCAAAAGAGAACTATTTTCCAACAAGATGGGTAGGACGAGGTACTAACGGACCAAGATCAGACATGAGGAAAGCTATATCCTACAAGGATCTATCGGAGAGCACCTAAGCTGATGGATCTGGATGAGTGATGCATCTAGCAAGCTGAACTAAGAAGGATAACACTTTGGTGATAGGAGATCTAGCTAAAGGATGCATTGGAACAAAAAGATTGTTTGGAAAAGATCTTTCAAGACCCAAAAGGGAAGATTCCAAATCAAAAGAAAGTGAAAATCCAAAAGAGAACCGTTTGCCAACAAGATGGGTAGGACGAGGTACTAACGGACCAAGATCAGACATGAGGAAAGCTATATCCTACAAGGATCTATCAGAGAGCACCTAAGCTGATGGATTTGGATGAGTGATGCATCTAGCAAGCTGAACTAAGAAGGATAACACTTTGGTGATAGGAGATCTAGCTAAAGGATGCATTGGAAAAGTGAACCAAGGGTTGTGCGATGTGTGCAAGATGCTGATCAAGGAGGAACTGACAAGAAAGCTAGACAGATACAATGGTACTAAGCTAAAGAGGATGTACGAGCTAACAGACCAAGATATGTTACAAATGTACAAGGTTGTTCATGTTTGGGTTTTGTGAGATGGAAATGTTTGTGAAGGGTGGGATGTCTGCACTAGTTGATAGGCAGATAGGTAGATGGTTTGCAAAAAGCTTAAGTGAAAATGAGATTCTTTGTGTGCATGTGATAGGATATAAGCTAGGATACAAGATTATTTACAAGCTGGAATATGGTACAAGCTTTGGACAAGATTTGGATATACAAGCTATGATACAAGGGAGGATACAAGATTTACAAGATGAGGTACAAGATTTACAAGCTATATAGGAGGTATTTACAAGCTTCATCAGATTTTGGATATTTGGTTGGAACACCAAGGGAACAAGCAGGTGTTTTATGGGATGGTGGGTGGATGGATGAGGGATAGGATAGTGATAGATAATGAATTAGTCTTAGTACACAAGGCGCCTGAATTACCAGGTTTTCACCAAGGTACCTATCCAAGGTGCTTGAATTGCCAAGTTTTCACCATTGGACGCTTATTTCCTTTTATTATTTTTTTGTATTTTTCAAAAGCTGGGTATACCAAGGATCTTCAAGCATAGAACTTCTTGAGATGAATTATGTTAGTAGGATCATTCAAGAGTTCCCCTTCTGGTGTAGATAGCTGATAGGCTCCGGTGCCAAAGGATGCAGTGACAACATAAGGACCAAGCCATGTAGGTTCAAACTTACCTTTCTTTTCTCGATTTGTTTGGACTTTCATGTTTTCTTTGAGGACCATCTCACCTGGCTGAAAGTGTCATAGGAGCACCTTCTTGTTGAAATTCTTTTTGAGACAAGTTTGATAGACTGTGAGATGATCATAGGATTGTTGTCGCTTTTCGTCTAAGAGATCTAGCTAGGTAAGCTGAGCTACTCTGTATTCTTCATCTGATATTTGCCCTTGCAAAGATATGCGCAAGGAGGGAAGTTCAACTTCTATAGGTAGTACTGCTTCAGCACCATAGACTAGGGAGTATGGAGTTGTTCCTGTGGATGTACGAAAGAAAGTTTGATAGGCCCATAGGGCTAGATTTATTTGTAGGTGCCAATTGTAGCCGAAATCATTGACAACTTTCTTTAGGATTTTGAGGAGGGTTTTGTTAGTTGCCTCTACTTGGTCATTACCTTGTGGGAAATATGGGCTAGAAAAGTGGTGATGGATGCGGAGGGAAGTGCATAATTCTTCCATGTTGAGATTTTCAAAGTTACCTTCGTGGTCGATGAAGATGGTGGATGGGATGCCGAAGTGGCAAACAATGTGGTACAAGATGAACTTGGAGACCTGAACTCCTGTAGCTGAGACTAGGGGAATTGCTTCCACCCACATAGTGAAATAGTCTGTAGCTATTATTATCCATTTATGTCCATCAGATGAGAGGGGTGTGATAGTTCCAACTAGATCAAGCCCCAACAAGCAAAAGGCCAAGGTGGTGCAATAGGTTGTAGATCCTGTGCTGGAGCGTGCACAGCCTGCTCTAAGGATTTGTTGCGCTAGGACAATAACACTCGTGTGGGAAAAAAAAAGTTCAGAGTGTACTTCTTTTAACACCATCGCAGCCTCGTTTTGGTCTAAACATCGAGAAAGAGTATTGTGATAACCCCCACGATATAGGGTATTGGCTATGATAACATAGTGGGATGTTTTTTGGATGAGGTTCTGGTGTTGGGTACGTGTGAGGTGAGGGGATATGATACCATCGTTAAGGTAAGCGTGAATCTCATGGTACCAAGGGGATTGGGGACCGACCAAGATACAAACACGATTTGAATCCTTATTTGCATAGGTGGGTGTGAGGAGCTGCTCAACTAAAAACTCATACTATGTAGCTGCTTGGGGAATTTCCAAGAGCGAGCTGATAGTAGCGATATCATCTGCTACTTTGTTTTGTATTTGAGGCACTTGCGTAAATTGAAGCTTTGTAAAATGTTGGGTTAGCTGATCAACTAGCTCTTTGTAGGGTAATAGCTTTTCATCTTTGGTTTGATATTCATTTAGGGCTTGCTTGATGATGAGCTAAGAATCGCCAAAGATTTGTAACTCAGCAATGTTCCATTTTGCATCTATCTTTAATCTCACTATGAGGGCCTCATATTCAACTATATTGTTGGTGCTAGGGAATTGTAGCTTGAAGGCTTTTGGTGTAATCTCCTTGAGATGTGACCAACAATATTCCTGCCCTTGATCCATGAGATGTGTATGAACCATCAAAATAAAGCTTCCATGGGGGTTGTTCTTCAATTAGATAGATATGCTCATCTGGAAATTATGTGATCAAAGGATACACATCTATTAGAGGTGCATCAGCTAGGTGATCTGCTATAGCTTGCCCTTTGATTGCCTTTCTGTCCACATACTGGATGTCAAATTTGCTAAGGAGCATAACCCATTTGGCCAAACGGCCTGTAAGTGCTATTCTGGAGAGCATATACTTGAGAGGGTTGATCTTGGAGACTAGTTGGATGGTATGACTTAGCATGTAGTGGCGAAGCTTTTGAGTTGAGAAAACAACTGCCAAATAAGCTTTTTCCATAGGAGTGTAATTGAGTTCATAACCAACTAGGGTTCTACTGATGTAGTAGATGGCTCTTTCTCTGTCGTAGTCATCAAGCTATGCTAGAAGTACCCCTAGAGCAGTAGGCATTGCTGATATGTACAAGATCAAGGGACGACCAAGAACTCATGGAACCAAGATAGGGGGATTGGCGAGATACTGCTTGAGTTGATCGAAGATGCGCTGACATAAAGCATCCCACTTGAAGTTCTCATCCTTCTTCAATAAATGTGAAAATGGTGTACACTTATCTGCAAGCTGGGAGATGAAGCGTCAGACAAATTGACGCTTTCCCTGAAGAGAGCGAAGCTGTTGCAGTGTCTGGGGATGAGGCATGTCTAAGATAGCCTTGACTTTCTTGGGGTCGATCTCTATACCTCGTTTAGAGACTATAAAGCCTAGAAGCTTGCCAGATGTGACCCCAAAGACACACTTCTTGGGATTCAGCATGAGATGATATTTGGCTAACCTATCAAAGACTTTCTCCAGGTCAGCAAGATGATCCATGAAGGTGTGAGATTTAACCAAGATATCATCCACATAATCCTCCAAAATGCTATGGATGAGATCATGAAAAATGGCTGTCATAGCTCTTTGATAGGTAGCCCCAACATTCTTTAGGCCAAAAGGCATCATGTTGTAACAAAAGGTTCCCCAAGGGGTAGTGAATGCTATCTTATGCTGATCCTCTTCTGCAATCTTGATTTGATTATACCTAGAAAATCCATCCATGAGGGACAAAATTTTGTGTCCAGCTGTAAGATCTACAATCATATCTATGTTGGGTAAGGGAAAATCATCTTTTGGACAAGCTTTGTTAAGATCTCTAAAATCAATGCAGATTCTGATGTCACCAGAAGGCTTAGTGATGGGGACCATGTGGGAGATCCACTCTGAATAGTTGATAGGTCGGATAACCTTAGCAGCTAACATTCTTTCTAATTTAGCTTTGACCAGTAATGCCACCTTTGGGTGCATTTTTCTAAGCTTTTGTTTGACGGGCTTGATCTTTGGATTGACTACAAGATGATGAACTACAAGCTTTGGATCAAGTCCTGGCATGTCCTGATATGACCATGCAAATTGGCCAATATTCTCTCATAAGACCTCAAAGAGGAGATCAGCTTGGTCTTGTAATAGGGATGCAACAATGTGAACAAGTCTGGGGATCTCTGAAGAACCGATGTTGACTTTTCTAGTATCCTTAATTAGAATAGAAGACACCTCTGGTCGATTATCTTGAGGGGGTAATGCTAAATCCTCATGTTTTGCGTGTGGCTCTAGATGTTCTTGCTGAGGGGTTCTCTTCACTACCTCAGCTAGTCCTAGATTCACCTTAGTTCCAGTTTTGGGTGTATTCGGAACTAGGTTGGGGATTTTCTCTAAAATACCCCTTGGGATCTAGCTTGTAGATATAGGCAAAATCTGTCTTTGTTTGCTTATGAGGAGTTTTTGCTCCCATGAATCTCAGAAGTGCTTCCTTTGATGTGAACTCATCAATGTGTATGACGCTTGGTTGGTCCCAATCTATGAGTTGTGGATGGGCGAGTGGTAGGTCAATGAGGTGGATGGATAGTTCTTGGAGAATAGAGTCTCTGAGGGAGATTTGGTCTAGGATATCGTCATAGGATCTTTTTCAACTTCCTCAGGAATGTCTTTGATTTCAACAAGTTCGTGGTGGATGTTTGAAAAAGCATGACCATCCGTATTGGTGCCCCTAGATGTGTGTATGCCAAAGCCAAGACCTGACTTTGATTCCCACTTGTGTGCTTCGATGGGGCACTGCATGCCTCTTTCTTCTAGTCCTAGACCACCACCTTGATAGTTCCATTTGTTAGTGATGAGCTTATGTTCTTGGGGATACTTCTGGCTGAAGTGATCAAGGCATGCTTGATTTCTTTGAGGTGCATCCTTATGTAACCAATTGTTGATATCCAGAGTGAGCTCCTCATGAAGAGGGGCTTTCAAGGATACAAAGGTTGTTGGGCCAAACTGTTTGTATCGAGGAGGTGGAATCTCCTTAGCTTTGTGATATGTCGGTTGTCCATGGGCATGTGGATCAAGTGGGAGTGCCCCGATAGCAAATGCATCTGACAGATTATACTCTCCACAACCTTTGTTATTGATCTTCATGGTAGATAGGGTGGAGGCAAGGATGGTTTTTGGGTCATTACAAGTGTGGGATGAGCTGGCGATGGCTATGTTGATATCAATTCTATGGCAATGGTTTGTATATGAAGCTTCAACTGCATTGCAGTAAGCAAAGGGTTCTGGATCGACATGGATGGTTACCTCAGTGCCCTGATGCGAAAATTTGACACACTGATGGTAAGTGGATGGAACGACTTTTATGGCATGAATCCATGGGCAACTGAGGAGGATGTTAAATGGTAGGTTTAGATCAATAACATGGCAGAGTGTCTCTTGGATGACTGGCCCAACCTTAATTGGCAGCATAATAGTTCCTTCTGTGGTTCTTTCCAAGTTGTCATAAGCTTTGATGGTGATAACTTCACTGATGATATCTGCCTCAGTATACCCAGCTTGTTTTATGAATTTTAGGGTGCAAATATTCAAGGCTGATCCATTATCTATCATTACTCTTTTCACAGCAAAATTGGATACCATGATGGCTATGCAAAGTAGAAGGGTGTGATCTGGCTCGACCACGGGTATGTCAGTGGGTTTGAATGATAGGGCACATGAGGAGGATAGGTGTCCAACAAGACTATGAAAATTAGTAGCATTGATATCTGAAGGGACATGAGATTCTATGAGAGCACTGTCAAGGATGTTCTTGTACACAAGACTGGTGCGAAGAAGCTCTAAAATGGAGATTTGGGCTGGCATGTTCCCAAGGTGTTCCAAGATATTGTACTGGCTTTTTCATGGAGCTGATGGTGCTGGTGAAGTTGGTGGGCCTACGATGTTAAATTGCACTCTTCGAGTGGTGACTGCACACTCATTGTTTGGTCCTTGGATATTGATAACATTGACAGAAGGCTCTTTCTCAGATATACAACCTATGAGGCTACTATAGTCTATATAGGATGAAGTGTGGTCATTGTTCTTCCCATGCTATTGGTTTGGCTGGCGGTTGTTGGTGTTGTTGTTGTTGTTTTGGATAGGTGTTTTTCTTGGATTTTGGTTGTTGTGAGGAGGAAAAGCATTTTGATAGATCTGTAAGCCTACATTGGGAGAGGTTTGGGCACCAACGGTGATTTCTTTCTGATCAATGAGGTCCTGCACATAATCTTTTAGTTTCATGCATCTGAGGGTGGTGTGACCTTTTACCCTATGAAATTTGCAATACTCATTGTCTTTGTACCATGCAACTTTGTGATTGGCTTGGGTCGATTTGCTAGGTAGGAGGAAATTCAATGAGGTTTTCCTTGACTAATTTCTCAAAAATGACATCCAAAGGTTCACCAAGGGGTGTATAGTTTCTAGGTGCAGGTTGGAATCTTGGCTTTTGTCCTGTAGCTACATTGATGGCATTAGCTTGATTGCTAGACCCTTGAAAGTTGGGTCTTGGATTGTGGTTTTTATAGCTTTGGTTATTCTACTATTGGTAGTTGATAGCTTGTTGATTGTTTGGTTGATATGGTGGGTTGGACTCATTTTGAGAAGGACCAAAAATATTCACATGTCTGGTGTTAGTGACGCCATCTGTTGCAACATGCTTGTTTTTGTTCCAATACCTAGACTTGTCATTGGAATGTGATTGATTTTGGTTGGGTTCCTTGTAAATCTTGACCACACCATCTTTAATGAGTCCTTGATCAAGGATCATTCCTTTCTCTTTGATATCTTTGTAGGTCTGCAAATAGTTCATGGTCATGTGGTGAGCCAAGCTAGGATGGGCATTATCAATAAACATTTTCACCAAATGGCACTCTGGCAAGGTGCAAGATATGTGGGTGGTAAGGGTTTGCCATCTTTGCAGATATTCAAGAAGGCTTTCTCCACCTTTTTTCTTAGTGTTGACAAGATCAACTACTAATAGCTCTATTTCAACAAGATGGGCATATTGGGCTACAAATGCCTCAGACAATTCAGCAAAATTTTTAATTGTGCAATATGGTATTCTATAAAACCATTCAAGAGCTGGTCCAGCCAAGCTTTTGGGAAAGAGACGCAAGAGGAAGACGTCATCGTATGCCACTTCTTGGTAGTGCATGTAAAATTCTTTAATATGTGTGACAGGGTCTCCTTTTCCTCTGAATTTGTCAAATTTGGGTGTCTCAAAATGCTTGGGAAATGGTGTCATGGTAATGGCTCTGTGAAATGGGTAAGGACACACATTCTCAAACTTGAATGTTTTTGGATCATTTCCCTCTTGGATGTTCTTCAAAGCTGTC
The DNA here is from genome assembly GCA_028749045.1 of Cupressus sempervirens. Classification (NCBI taxonomy): domain Eukaryota; kingdom Viridiplantae; phylum Streptophyta; class Pinopsida; order Cupressales; family Cupressaceae; genus Cupressus; species Cupressus sempervirens. Next base: position 635,967,632 of record CM053786.1, on the reverse strand, counting down.
TTCATGGCTTCCCATTCTGAATTAATGGGTGATGGCTGGGGTGCCCCCAATGTAGGAGTACCTTGAGGTAGGTATGTGCTAGATGGGGCAATGGAATATGGATGTCTTTGAGGTATGGACTGGTAGGGATTGTACATGGCTTGGGCAACTGAATGGTGGATGATGGGTTGCTAAGGTGGAGGTGGCACATATTGTTGCATGTGCTGTGAGGCTTGCTGCTGGTATGGGATTTGAGGTTGGGATTGAGGAACATAGGTTGGCTGTGGGATAAATGGATTGCTTTGTGGAGGTAAGGTATAAGATGGGTGTGAAGCTTGGGGAAAGGATCAGGGAGCTTGTGGAACTTGACTTTGGATTTGAGGAGTTTGACCAATATATGTGGGTTGTGCCCCCATTTGGGAAGGTGTCTGCATGGCAAAAGAGGCCAAGTAATTGGTGGTTGGTGGTGGTGGATTTCCTCCTAGAAGTGGCATAGAAAAATAGTTGGTAATAGGAGGTAATGGATTGGTTGGTGGTGGAGGTGGTGGGAATTGAAAGCTTGGGAATGGAACTGATGGGGTTTGATAGCTTGGTGGTTGGATCTGAAAGCTTGGTAAAGTGGTGGCAGGAGCTTGGGTCACTTGAGAGTTGGGTAGAACATTGGTAGTAGCTTGTGGGGTTTGATAGCTTTGTGGAGTGAGGGTAGTAGCTTGTGGATTTGTGGCTGATGGCACTGAGCTCCAAGGACCTAGTGGAAATGATGGAATGGTGTTCTGAGCTGAGGTAAACAAGCTAGGGGTGATGAAGGGTTGATTACTTGGCCCCATGGGTGGCATCCCGATTGCATATTGCTGAGGTTGGCCAAAGATGCTAGCACTAATTTGAGATGGGTGGATTTGGAAGGCTGGGTTGGGGAGCAACAACATCAATAGTGAAGGGAGTGAATGGTGACGTGTTTTGGGCAAAGGAGATTTGGGATGGAGTGGTAAGGACCAATGGTGGAGTGGTGGTGGCTGGATTGGCTTGTGGGAGGAAGATTTCAACTTGAGTGGAGGCTGGTATGTTTGGGTCTGTTGGATCATATGGGGTGAGTTGAGTCTCTTCTTTTGGCACATATTGCAGATAATTTGAATCATAAGAGCCTATGGGTGGTGGGAGTTGCTCAAACAAGGGGTAAGATGGATCTGATAAGGGGGGAGGTCTTCCAAAGTCGAAGGCTCCAATGTTGTCCCTTCGAAAGATAGCCATGATTGTTTCCTTGTTTTTGTCTATAATGGCATTCACCAATACTGCATTTCCTGGTTGGTTCATGAAAGCTTCAATGTCAATAGGTGATGGTATAGCATTCTCTGGGATGAAGGATGGTTGAGTGCTCAAGGGGAGCAATGTTGTTGGATCCAAATGACAGGGCTCCATTGTTTCCTTCTTCTTCTTGCCTAAGCGAGTGACGGGTGGCATGAAAATGCAAAATGTTCCTAGGGATGAGACGCAACAATGCTAATGGATGCAAAAGGGGAGGAAGGCTTTTCTATGCAAATGATTTCCTAGGTTGAGGCAAAGCTATATGAAAAAACCTAAGGAGGATTGGGTTGGGGATGTTAACTTCAAAGATATGTCTCCAAAGCATGAAAGGTCTGCTTTCCTATGTGCAAGCTTGGTGGTGATTGTGTTAACTTAAGGGGAGACTAATGATCCTTTTGGAAGAACACGAGATTGACCACTTGTGGATCCCAACCTTTAGCTCAAGGTGATGAGGGATAACAAGTGACAAAGCTAGATTACCCTAGACAAAGCTCTGTCAAAGGGATAATCTTGGTGAGTCTAGTGGATTTGGAAGATGTTAGGAATGACAAACTTTTGGCAAGGTGACAACAATTTTGAAGGCTTTGATGTGAAGTTTTTGGATTGCTGGCTAGATGGTTTGGTTCTAAATGAGATGGATGAGCTAAAATGCTTAAGGGGTTGACTAAAGATGGCTGGATTTCCTACAAAGATGACTCTAAAGTGAAGCTTATGCAAGAAGATGTGGAGAAACAAGGGAGTCTAATCATAGAAGTCATGCCTAGTTGGTAAGGCATAAGCATTGTTAACTCTTGGATGTTGGTTAAGTTGGATGGTGCGATCTAACCAAGCGTCTTGAAGGGCTTTGTCAGCAGCTTTGTCCTCTACTTTGTGGAGTTTGGAAATTCGCGGGCTTGGTGTTAGTTCCTTTCTCTTGGCTGAAAGTTCTTGGTATGCCTGAGATGGCTTGAGTTTAACTTTGTGAAACTTCTGCTTGGGTTTGGGTTGTTCTGACATGAATTCTTGAATCTGCTTGGCTTTGAGAGATCTCGATTGTTTTTCTTCGACTTGTTCAACTTTTGGAATAGGCAGTGACTACGCTAAGTGTGCCTTAAGCTAGGATTGACCTAGTTTGGCAAACATTTATTCAACAAATAAAAAATCAAGCAATAGATAGAAACAACTAGATAGAAGTTTTTGATTCTCAGAATGTGATACTTGTGCCAAGGAGTGTGTATGTTTTACAAATGTTTTGATCAGTCACTTCAAACACATTAACATCCTAGATGGTTGTTTGCAAGGCTGACAATTGGTTTAGCTAGGGAGTCCTCGATATACCCAAGGTATGTGAGGCCCAAATTCGTAGATGAAACCAAAAAGATGTCACACAGCCGAGAGGAGCAGTAACCAACTTCTCCTCTTTCACTTCTTAAGGGTATAAAGTTCCTTGAGGCTTAGCCTGAGTGACAAAATCTTGATTCCAAGAGAGGTGTCTTTGGATTCACCTCCCGATCTTTATACTCCGTCGGAACACTGGAGTTAAGGTCATCCCAAGGGGTGATGAAATCCCCAAGTAGGCCTCGTAAAATGAGAAACAAGGTTTTGGATCCTAATCTTATGCATCCAAGATGGCCTCAAAAGACGACAAGGGGAGAGAAGACTTGGATGACCTTGGGCTAAAAAACACGCTTGTTCCTTTTCCAACTGACTCTTATGTGTGCTGATCTAGACTTTGCAAGAACTCATGTTTAAGATGCAAATGTTCAATTCCAACTTTGAAATGCACCAACAGCAAAATTGATCGAAGAATGCAAACAAGAAAAGAGTTAGGGTCAACAAGAAAGTAAACCTGCGTGCCCGGAGGCCCTCCATGTCAATAGTTGTTCAATTTTAGTGCCCAAACTTGAAGTGTGATCGATTTAATCTAGATTTTTGGACATTAAAAAATCCTTATAAGTTTAAGACAAACCCTCAAAAAGCGAATGAAGTAGAATCTACTTATGGAACACTTAACACTCTCTTAGGTGGACCCATCCCCATAAATGGCGCTGAGATTGCAACCAATGGTTAAATTGATGGGTGATTAAAGAGAGTGAGTCCAATGAAGAAACTACTAAATTTGATTTTTGTTATTTTATTTTTAACTTAACAAATTTTTTAAGTGTTGAAAAATTAACTTTGTCTAAGTTGCATGCAAAAGAGAGATTTTTTTGTTCTTTTTAATGCACCAAAAATTGAAGTGTGAGATATTGCAATGGTTAATTGATCTTTTACATTCAAGATTGAGTTGTTTGTTTTAAGCATGCATTCCAAGAAAAATGTGTTTAACCATTCAAGTTCATTCCATAAAAATCTAAAAAAAATGATTAAATCTGTTGCTCCAACCTGCAATAAGACAAAAAAAGAAGCAAAATGATTAGTCACCCAAAATCTTCGAAAATGAAAGCTTAACTATGGGAATTTTTTAAAAAACTTTTCTTGTTGTTTTTCCTAGGCATAAAAATGCTTAGAATGGTCTAAATTCAACATAAATAGAAATGCAACATAAATAGGCAGAGATGACATTTCATCAGGCGGAGATGCCAAAATTCAGAGACGCTGATCTGTAGAGATGCCAATCTGCAGAGACGTCAAAAATTGTAGACGTGGAAACTTGCAGATGACAGTATGATGAAGAAGGCAGCTAGCAGCGTCGGAGACGATAGTTGATGGATTGTGGTGGTGAAAATGATAGTTTGACTGCTGGAGGTAGCAGAGATGACAGTTTGATTGCTAGTGGCAGCGGAGATGATAGTTTGACTGCTGGCGGCAGTGGAGATGACAGTTTGATTGCTGGCGGCAGCGAAGACGACAAAGTGTGTTTTGAATAAGAAAATTGGCCAGGTGGAGATGATGGTTAGAGGCAGAGATGATGAAAAAATCCAGGCAGAGACGCTGATCTGTGCAGATGACAAGATTCACTTCAGAGATGACAGTTTAGGATTCAGAGACGATAGTCATCCAATTGGAGATGCCGATCTGCATAGACAACACTGCGCGGAACTGGGTTTAAAACACACAGATTTTCTTCAAAAAAATTTTGGAATTTGATTTTTGAAGTTTTGTTTTTTCTCCCCAATGCTTCCTTTAACCTGCAAGAACAAGATTAAACCCTACAACTCACTCAAACAACAAGAAATATTAGATTATTAGCAAAACAACAATATATAGATTTAAATAAATGATTAAATGACCCATAGTGGGGTCCCACCGGGCGTGCCAAAATGTATATGCTATATTAGTATGTTAGAAACACTAAATTAAGAAATCAAAAGCATTTACAAACTAAAATACCATAACATAATGAGAGACTAAAGAAGAAACCCCAATTGAAAATATGAGCCAAATGAATGGACTCTCCCAATAGGATTTAGCTCTTTGCTTAGTAGATGAGTCTAAGGATTGGGATGTATGCTCAAGATGCTCAAACTATGCTTCAATGGTGGGGATGAGTAAATGGCAAATTGGTAGCTTTGTGAGCTCTCAATTTGGCATTATAAGCGTATGGTTGATGGCTTTTGGTTCTCAAACTAGCATTATAACTTTGGCTTAAAGGTTGTGATGAAATGGCTTGGGAGGGGATTCAATTTATAGGCTAAGGGCTTGAGGGATGGAGGGTTAAAATGGAAGGAAAGGAAAAAGATTAAGGAGGGCTAGGATGCACTCAAAGGGGAGCACATGGATTGTGCTTGTTTAGCACCAATCAAGGAGTGACACATGTCACAAGGTGAGTGGATGGAGGAAAGGGGAAGGATGAGTCAAAAAAGGAGGCACAAGGGATAATATCTTCATAAAGACCCTTCATTATGGCTTGTAATAGCAATGAATGGGCTTGTAAGAGTCTTTATGGCCTTTGTAAGAGCATTCATTGTTGGGTGGTTGGGATATTTTGGAGGGAGTTGAGATTGTTGACTTTGCTTGGCTTAGGGAAGTCTTAAGCTTACTTAGGGAATGTGACAAGTTTAGGGGGTGGATTAGAGATGCTTTAGGATTAGATTAGGCTTGTTAGATATTTTCAAGCAGATGGCATTCATGAGGGTGGGTGAGTTAGTAGCTAAGCTTGGTTAGTATGGGTGGATGGGGTGGATTAGGCTAAAAAGAGGGGTTTAGGGATAAGTTAGGGGTTATTAGATTTGAGGGCTTTATTTATCAAATAGATTTATTTAATAAATGAGGATTTTGGAATTAGATAGAAGAATAGGATTAATTGATAAATAATAGGTTATTTGATTTATCAATTAGGACTATAGATAATTAATTAAATTAATCAGCTAGGGGATGGCAAAGGATTAATTAAATAGGAATTTAATTAATGATGCCTTTATAGATAACTAAATAGGATTACCAAAGCGGTGTAATCAAATTTAGGTGTCTACAATTTGGACATTATCTAATATTTAATTAATTATCTCATTTAATCACTTTACTCACTTATGAATTTAGAAGTGCTTTTATGTTTTGTTTGATTGAGTTTTATTTATCACAAGTATCATTCATTATGATGGGGACACCTTTCAAGATCTCTTTTAATTGTTTTGTAAGGTTTGTGTCTAGACTCTTATCATTATGCTTTTATACAAATTTATTATATTCATTGTAATCTATCTAACTCATTTGTAGGTTAATCTCAATATCATATTCTTTTTTGGGTTAATCTTGTTAGGATTGAGGAACACTAGGGGGAGGGGCTGAATTAGTGTTCTAAGCTTTTTAGTTAACTTTAACCAATTGCACAACCATAAAATAATAGTAGTGAAAAGTAAACTGCAATACCACAAAGTAAACATCCATAAACTCGTGACACCATGATTTTCGATGGAAACTTGGTCAAGAAAAAACTCATAGTAGGGATGGTACCCATAATAATTACTTTGTAGTAGTAATAACCCTATTAAAGGTTTAGTACAAAGGGATCAAATATATAAGCATTCAAACTTACTGTCTAGAGAACAATTATCAAATACAAAAGAAGTGTGCTACAAACCAACTAATTATAATATAAGGGCTATAATCCCAAAGTGGATTGCAATCCAACATCTAAAGTGAATGATAACATCACCTATGCCAAAATAGTTACATGCAAGTGAAATATGATCATCCTTACCTTAATATTTTGCCTCTTTGCACATCCAACAAGATAGAAATACAACATAAAGTCTACCCTATCCATCACTTGTCAAATTACACAAAAACTCAACCTCATATGCCCAATCTCAAGAATAAAACTTTAGCAAGTTATTTTAATAGTAAAATAGATAATTCGCCATTGAAATCTCCATGCTAACCTTGACAAAAAGTATATGTGATATAACAAAGTTAGCTACACCAAAAATGAATTTTCAAAATGTTTAGATCATCAATCTAAGAGGATTGATAATCGATCATGTCCAACATGTCTCTATCATTTCTCGAAGTAGTTATTTGTTAGCCTCATATATATCTTAATTACTTTCACAATATACAACATTAACACTTATGATCATAACAGTATATGCAATATGCAATAAAAGTGATTAAAAAAAGTTGGTGATTTCCTTTATAACTATAGCTATGTTCAAATGAATCTAGAACACATGAAGAATGCAAAGATGATTCCATTGTGTGGTGTGCTTTCTCAAATAGGGGGAGTTCGATAGTTCATCAATTTTGTAATGGGTATGATGAAGACCTTTGCATGTGGTTTGAAGTTTTGAAAATTCATGGGAAGATAAAAGAGTTATGATGAGTGGCATTTCCTTTGAAATCAATGAGGTGGTCATCAAAAAAACTACAAAGGAAATGGAAAAAAACAAGTAGTGATATACAATGAAAGTCTTAACTAGTTCTTCCAAGAGAAAGGAAGCCATTCCAAACTACATAATGGTTTTGATAGAGAAGAGTTATTGACTTTGTGGAACTAGTATGCTTATCTTAATCCATTAGAAATCTATGTTAGGGATGATATTGGTGCTATCAAGAATTGAGGAGAAAAAACTTAACCCTTTGCATTAGGATTTAATTTATAGATTGTATATGTTTTACTTAGCACTATGTCCCTTTAATTCAATTACTATAAAGGAATCCCCTAGGCCTATCTCACCTATATATATTAGAAACACCCTAGGCCTTGACAAGAAAAATGCATTCACTATCCAAGTGTTGAGAAAATCACAACTAGTCCTTGTACACTAGAAACCTTAACCCCCATCATATTTCCTGCTAACCTGTGTGACCTTAAACACAATGTCCCTACTTCCAAAATTGTGAAAAAGAAGAAAATAAAAGTCCCTTCACAAGTAGAATAGTAAGATTATAATTTAGGAAGTCATTAGTAAAGAAGAGAAAGAAGGTAGAGAGGAGTAGAAAGAAAAGGAGTAACCTGATAGGAGGTAAAAGATTGGTGAATTTCTCAAGTGGAAAAGGAAAAATGAAATAGTTGGTTGACTATATCTTCTAAAGAGAAAGAAGATGCAAAGGGGAGTGAATGAGTTGCAAAGAAGAAGGAGGTGAAGATTTTTTTGGTGAAGGGGGAAGGTTGGAATGGACAAAAGTTATTTATGTCCACTAATGATAAATCAACCTACATCTCAAATAGCACCAAAACCAAGCACACAGACCTCACTTGGGACACCATGCATGAAGATGATGAAATAAACAAGACCAATGAACAAGATACCTACAAGGAGTGAAAAACCACTACCAAAGAGAGGTAAATTCTAAAAAAGGTGTTAAAGATAGAGAAGAAGTTGATTTTAACATCTCCAAATTTAGTTTTTATATTATGCACAACTTTGTCTCATGCAACATTATGTCCTAAGTAAAGAGGCATAGAATGAGGGAAATTAAAAGGTACTCTTCAAGTTTCTAGTAAAATATTAGAGCCATGTGCTCCATTAGAATTCATATGGTCTTGTTAGATGTCAGATTTTCCTAGTTTTTCATGTTTGTGCTCAATATGGCTAGGGAAATTAGTTATTTTTAGGGGTTTACAAGTAAGACTTTATATTGTTTTGGTATCATACACTAGAATGTGATATCAAGGTTAAGGCTTTATATGGTTTTAACTAGATTGTTATTGCACTACTAAAAATCAGTAACTTATAGTAATATTGTTGGACCTTGTATTGGTTTTTGATGTTAGTGTATTGTTAAAGTGTTTTCAATTTGTGCTCTTAATGGTTTATCTTCCTTCATATTTTTTTTCAAAGGGACAATACCCTAGCATTGTTTCTATTAATATCAAGAAAAAACTTCACGTTAATTTTTTAATTGAGACTATAATCATAATTTTACAAATTAACATTAAAATTAGCATACACCTAAATTTAAAGAAGGATCATAAATAGTTGGACAATTAGATTATAAGATGCAAATATTGGAAACATATATTTTTATTATGCATCTTAATCATTATCAAGGTACTTTTATTTTTTAAATAAGTGTCTAGTAGACTTTTTAATGTGATTGGCAATGCAAGCATGACATGCTTTCCAAGCTAATGTGAATTGTTTTTGGTCTAGAGCTATGAATCAGTTTGGCCACAACTATGGGACCTTGTTCCCTTATTACAAAGTTGAGACCCAAACCTACAAACACATTGGATCAATGAAGACACAAACACATAATCACAATGGTCCAACATGAATTTGAACCTGAGTGAGGACATCAACAACAATACAACTATTTAACCAAGACACACCAACTCTAATAAACCATTATCATGAGATTTAATCATAAAATCATCTATAATTATTATAAACCTTACATATTAAAAATGACAAATATTTATTATAATATTTTAAATAGTTCTAATCTATGATAATAATTCAAAATTTATGAAAAATAAAGACTTTTTCTCAATTACAAATTATCATTGAAAAGAAATTATAAATTTTGGACCTTTTGATTATAGTATTGTATTTGAAAATTGACATAATTATTGAAGCTCACAAAAGACAAATTTTTGTCTAAAATTTTCTAAGTGACTTAAGCTCTTCTAAATTGAAATATAAAAACATATGAGATCGTATTTAAATTTATGGGTTTAATTATTAAAAAATTTACTTGCAATTTTTATTTTAAAAATCATTAATAGAGCATTGGTCTTATGAATGCGTACAGTTGGGGTAGCTGAAGGTCATGGGTTCCAGCTCCGCTGGGACCAAAATAATGTGTGTTGTTATCAATTGTGAAACACTACTACTTTAACAATTTCTATTTAAGGTGGAAGCTAAACAGGTGGAAGCAAATAATAAGGAAGAGACCGAGGAGCAATTGGAGGCGTACGCTAAATTGGAAAAGAGGGTTAAAATCTTAGAAGAAGGGTTCTTCCCCTTCTCTAAATTTTCCCTAAAGGTCACCAATGCTGCTGCCACTACCCTCCAACTGCTGGCTCAGGAGAAGGAGGACAATGGAATGGATATGGAGGATCATAAGCTCCTCTTTAAATTCCTTGCTGATGACTAGGCTCGGATTCTACTGGCTGCGAAGGGAAAGGAGAAAACTGTGAATTAAGTTTTTTTAATTTTTGGGGACCCTCAAATCCAAGTTTTTTTATATAATATGTTGTTTCTGGTTTTGTTGGTTTCCAGCTATTTCTTAGACTTGGGTTGGCATGGTTATGCCAACTGTTTTTATGATGAACTCTCATAGTTTGATGGACATTATAGACTACTACTATATTTTTGTTGATTTTTTTCATAAGTTTTATGCTAGTTGGATACATGCATAATTATTACTATGGTTAAGTGGAACTTTAGTTTATTTTGTTAAGTTCCTCTATTGATCTTTGCTGGTAATGTGCTTGTATTGGTAATGTGCTGGTTACCAACTTTTTGGTTGTAAGGGCCGACCCCCTTATTTTTGGTCACTTTTTATTTCAAATTTTTAATTTTATTTATAATATTCCATCTTTATTTAATTTTTCTCATGCAATAAGAAAAGCTACTAAAGGTTTATTTTGAAAAGATAAATCCTTAATTCTTAGGATTAAAAAACACATTGAATTGACATTCAATAAAGGAACTTCAATACACTTTTCTTTAATTTTTCATTGTTGAAGACAATTTGTTGTGGAGAAATTTTTGACTTGGTAGATACCTTGAGAATGGTAAGATATGAAAATGATTCTATGGGCCATATCAAATGGAAATTTCTAATTTGGTAGATACCCTTGTGAATGGTAAGATAGAATAATGATAACTATGAAAATGATTCTATGGGTCAAATTGAATGGACTTAGTGTATTATAGGTAAGAAATATTTTATAAAGTATTGATTGATTATTATGCAAATATTTTAGTTTATTAAAATTGTTCTAAGGTGCTATAATATGTATAAAGTAGTTGAGTGTGGAAGTTGATAAGATGAGAGTTTCATTTGTATTCACATAACAATGTATAGAACATAGGGAAAAATGTAAGAAAATAAAATATTTTAAATATTTTTCTAATTTAAAATAAATAAAATCAATGATCATAATATAACATTTAAACAAATCTATAATAAAATATTTCTAATTTTAGAAATAAGTTTAGTTCAAAAGAGTAGTAGGAGATAGAGTGCTTGAAGGAAAATGTAATAACGATTTCATATTAGCAATTATTGTCTTTAGATAATTAATTTTTTTAAAATTCTTCTTCCTAACACTTCAACATCACAACTACAAATGTATATTGTTGTTGTACAAAAAACTTCTTTCAAACTTCTGGCTTGAGAGAGGTGAATAATTTTTACACCTAGATGGTAGTCACATTTTGTTGTACTTTCAAACATTTTGACATAGAAACAAGCTTTTGTTTCCTTTGTTTAATATTAACATGTACAAGGTTGTTAGAAAAGCATCATGTTAGAAACATAGCATATTTAAGTGTTGGATATTGTGGATCAATTGTAAAAGATATAAAGACAAGTAATTTATTTGATATTAAAACAAAATTGGTAATGTTGACATATCAATCAAGTTTGTTATTAGTGACAACACTTATTTAGATTTTGTATGGCTACTAAGCTCATTGAACAATCTATAGTGTTTTCCATATAATTCAGTAGTCACCAAATTCTACAGTTGCTACCGAGTCTTCTAGACTAATTCTAGTGCCCACCAAGCATTCTAATGATGACCAAGGGAATTCAATTAGTGTGAAGTGCAATAGTTCAAACCAAGTAGAATTAGGTAGTGTGAAGTCTAGCAGTTCAACTCGAGCACTCCAATGGTTACTGATCTTTGTAGTTTCTACCAAGCTAACAGTTCATGTGATGCAAAGCTTGTGTTAATTGAGCCATATGCAAAGATAGTGTTTACCGAGTGATTCAGTTTATGACAAGTGACACAGTATCTATCGAGTCACCAGTGTAGATCAAGTTTGAGACTACTTTGAGGTGATTAGTATGGACTGAGCTTCTACTTCTACCAAATGAATGATGATGTTGATTAATGACAATGGATATTGAGTACCAAAACTTCACCAAGTCAGTCTTCAGAGCCTAAGTGTCTTCATATGGGCCAACTTTGTAATATTGGTGTTAACTTGTCTAATGGCTGACTTTGTAATTATTAAAATTGGATTGGTATATATATGTAATGTATTGTGTCATATCCAATGTAGTATGCAAGATAATGAACATGTAAGAATGCAAATGTGATCAAGCTATAGATAGAGTATATATTGAAGGCCATATTAGAAACAGAGCAACAAAGACATATCCATCACAAAAAGTGATTAGTAATTCAAGGAATCTCTATCAGCAATTTAGTTGTAAGTCAGAGATCTACTATTTCATTCTAATAGGTGAATCAATCTAATTCCTTTAACAAGGTAGACTTAATCGTCTTTCTTAAATCTCTTAATAGAGTGCATACTTTATTGTGTGTTTGTAAATCCTTCAACAAGGTGGACCTAGCAGTCTTAATTGCTCCTAATAGGGCAGATCATCAGAAGTGATCAATGTAAGCCTTAATAGGCCAACTTTATGCTGCAGTATTGACATTTTGTGGGTATCATCCCCACCCTAGTTTTACTTTCTATTTGGAAGGTTTCTGGGTCACCAAATTATTGTGTTCAAGTGTTATGAATGTTTTATGATTTCAGTTTCTCATGCATGCAATTAGATCAATAAATGATAATTGGTATATTGCTATAAAGTGTTGAATTTTATAAAGTTTTAAAGGTTACTAATTCACCCCTCCCCTCTTAGTAACCTAGCATAGTCTTGAATATTTCCAACAATTGGTATCAGAGCTTTGTGGTTCTTAGGAGAAAGTTTAACAGCTTGAGCAAAGATTAAGAATATAGAGATATTCAAACTTGATAAGGCAATTGACAATGAAAAGTTGGATTTGGAAATGGCCATTGCACAACTCAAGAAAGCAAAAGAGAAACTTTCCCAATCCCTAAAAAGAAGGAAGGAACTTGCAAATCAGATGAATGATAATCTAACATTGAAGAAAGAATTGAAGACTTTTTCCCTTCAAGTAGTTCAGATGAAGCAAATGATGCAATCAAAGAACTCCTAAAGAAGAATGGTTCCCTACAAGAAGAAGTAAGAAAGCTCAAAAGAGAACAAAAAATTCAGTCGGCGAGGCTATATGAAATACTAGAATAGAGGAATAAGATGAAGGAAGAAATGGATGGAAGAAACAACGAAATCCATAACCAATCCCTTCAACATGTAGGTCTTATGGATCAAATCTCCAATGCAAATGAGGAAATCATGAGCCAAAGATAGATCAATGAAAGATTAAGAAATGATCTAAATTTAGAAAGAAAAATCAATGAAAGAATAAGAAATGAGCTAAGAACTAAAAAGCAAATCAGTGAAAGATTGAAAAATGACCTAAACACTAAAAAAAAATGAATGAAAGAATGATGAAATCCCAAGTAGGCATGAATCAATTAAATCAACTAAATGAATAGAATCTCTATAGAGAAAAAGGTAAAGCATGAATTGGATACAAAGAAGAAGGTGAATTACTCTAAACAAGGTGCTTAAAGGAATCAAAGACCTACTTGCAATCACTATGGTAAGATAGGTCATACATCAAAAAAATGTTGGAGTAATGATAAAGAAAAAATTAATGGAAAATGCTACAATTGCAGTCAACATGGTCACAGGGCTAATGAATGCAAAGAGAAACCAAAATTTGAGGGCAAGTGTCACAAATGCAAGAAACAAGGTCAAAAGGCATCAGATTACAGAACTAAGTCATTCAATCTAACAGAGAAAATTGTGAAAGCAATATTCAGTTGGGACTACAAAACTTGGTGTAGATGTCACTATTGTAGAGAATATGGACACAATGGCATGAACTATGTTAAACATCACACAAGAAAGAGATATACTGCCATTAGATGTTTCACTTGTACTGAACTTGGTCATCTAGCCAAGAATTGCATGAATATAGGTAGAGTTGAAGATGAAAAGAAAGAAAAAGTAGATAAAATTTGAAAGCAGACGAGGCAACAATGGATTCCTAAATCTACTGAGGAAGCTAGTTCAAGTAATGATGGTCATGTCACTCAAGAAGTGGTTGACTCCACCATTTTCAACTAGGTTTCCAAAGGAGAACTAGAACTGCACTATCAAGATCTTATTCAAACAATTCCAATTGAAAGCTGACAAAGATCCAAATAATTATTCAAGATATAAAAGGATCACTGAGGAAGATCAGTATTAGTTATCATTGAGTTACCTTCTTTATCGAGTAAGGTCGAGTCATAGACTCTACCGAGCAAGGTCAGGAATAACAAGCCACACATGGTTACCAAGTCACGAAGCCTTCACTAAGCAATCAATTGAATAGTGGATGATAGGCTATCATGCATACTGTCAAGCATAATGTCAAGGATGATGTCAACCCAACTTACTTCATACCAAGCATTAATGGAAAAGTTTTAACAAAAGATAAGAAATTGAATTCATTTCTCACTATGAAATCTAAGTGCTATTGTGAATAAAGCAAATTTCAGTGTGATCAAGTGACTTCAAGAAAATTTGCAGCAAGGTTTTCAAGGTTTTGATAATTTGCCAAGTAATCATGGCATCAAGTAGTAGCATCAGAAAAGAAAAGAAATGATTTGAGATGTTGGTGCAAGGAGTCAAGTGGAAAATGCCAGACTTCAAACTTGTGCTCGTGATAACATAAACCCTCGACCTAAGTGGAGCTCAATTGCAAATCCCACCTAAGGTAATTCTTATTAACAATAGTTAAACTCATTTCAAGTGTTCCATTCAAGAAATTGAAACCCTAGAAATGGATGATGACCTAGGTGAATTATGTGTTAATGGAGTTCTCAAACCCAAGCATAAACATTTGGAAGACAAAGGTTTGACCCACATCCCTCACATGCCCCAAGGTTTTCAAATCAAATGGATCAGATACATTCTAAATTGGGTGCATAATGGTCAGCTATGGCTTGAGCAACTAGTTGTAATCACAAAGAAAATTATTCATCACATCACTAGCCTCCCCATGCTCACTAAAGCCAAAATCACCAAAACCCTAGGTCTGGCCAAGCTAGAAAAAGAAAATCCTAGCTAAGTGGGATGACAGAGGCATGAAAATCAGCAGTATAGCTAATGTAGAAATAAAATTTGGTATACATGTGATAGCTCACAAGATATATAGTTCAAGCCACCTCAATAATGTATCATGTGAAGTTGTGGACTTAGCTTACAAAGTTGTGAAAAACAATTTGTCTTATGACATGGTAGATCTATTGTTGAAACAATTCAACAAGGACATGGAAAGTATTTAGACTTCCAAGAACAACCCTTACAAATTTGGCTCTTTGTTGACTTGTTTGTTTTTGTATGTTGAAAAATTCTTCCCTTCCAAAGGCATGGTAGTATGGAGGAAAGATGTGCCTATATTATACCAGATTAATGAGTACATTGTAGAAATGGGAGAGAATTTTGTTAGTATTATGGATAATTACTTTGAAGTTTTCAAAGAGAAAGCGAATAACAGATTTAAATACTTAAGAAGCTAGTAGAAGATTACAAAGATGATGTTTGCTTCATGGTGGACTATGACAGAGTCTACATTCAGGAAGTAAAACCTAGAATTGTATGGGTAAAACCTCTTCCCTATGAGGTGAACATTGATGATGCAAAGGACATTATTGAAGCTTTGATTAATGAACTTGTTGATCCAAAAGCTTCAATGAAGAAAAGGCAAGGATAGAGCTGGAGATAAAGCTCCCACAAGCGATTAACAAAGGTAAGAGGAGGATAGAAAAACTAAAATCAAGCACACCTCTAATGTTAACCAAGGGCAAAGGAGAAGATGTAGATGAAGAGGTAGAGGATGAGTCTAAAAAGGAAGAAGAACCCTTGAAGAAGAAAGGCAAGGTGATCATCACCAAACCACCAAAGCCATCCACTACAGTTTTCACAAGGAGCTCTAGGAAGAAAGGTAGTGAAATTTTCCTTAGAAAACCTCCTCCCACCTTCCAAGAAAAGTTGAAATAGATGGAAGAAGGTGTAGGTATAACCAACTTCAAATTGTTGAAGTATGAAACAAGATCAGAGGTAGAAAAGAAACAGGTTGAAAAATTGGTGTTAACCAAAATGGGAAAATGGAAGTATTTTCCAGATAGCCTCCCAACTCTCTAATGAATTATTAGAGAAAATTAAGCCAAATGGGACTTTGAAATGCAAACAACAAAAGATATTTATGCACAAACCCTGATGGAATTGCTACCTAGCATGACAGATGTTGAGGTAAAAGAGTCCTTTAAAAAAAATGAAGATAAGATTGATTCTTAGATTAAATACTTGTTTAACTTTGATCAAGGATATAGAGCATGTGGTTAAGAATTCCACAAGCATGTGCAATAATGTTTATCATTTGCACAAACAAAGTGACTTCCTAGAAGAGGTTAAGGATGATGACAATGATGATGAGGAAGAAGAAGCTTACACTAAGCCCACACATTTTGACAATGAGGAAGTTAAAGAAGATAAATAGGAAGAAGCTACTAAAGAAGATAAAGAAGATGGTGAGGAGACTAACCCTATGAAGATAGCAATTGCAATCATTGTCTCACTTCCTCACTCTTCAAGAAAACCAAGTGCTTCATCAATCTTGGAGACAACTTCAACAAGTTTTCTTGTGACAACTACAGGTACTTCAAATGTCCAATCACTCTTCACCCCCACATAGCTCAACACATCAGTGATAGAAGTGACTACCACTTCATCTATCGAGTTATAGCCTCCATCTTCTTCAACTCTCGAGTTGTAGTCATCAACAATGAGTATGGTGGCTTCTATAGTTTTGAGCTCTTCAGTAGTAAGTACTTCAGTTTTGAATACTACAATTTTGTCTACTTCAGTAATGGATACTTTAGTTATGAATTCTTCAATTTTGGATTCAGAAAGCATTCCTATTAGTATTCCATTAGTAAGTACTATATCAATTTTCACAGCAAGTCCTAGTATATCTGCAATTGTTTCCATTCCAGATACAAAGGTGTTAAGTACAAGGACAGTTGAACCCAAGGTTCAACAGAGTACAATATTTTTGAGTAGAGGAAAGGAGATACAAGAGGATGTAGACCTAGATGAGAAAATAGAAATTCCCAAATGGTACTTTGATAATCTTGCAAATCAAATGCATATAGCTAGTCAACTCCTCCAAAAGAAGGCAAAGCAGAAGAGATTGAGAGAGGAGAGAGATAGAAAATATAAAATTATTGATGATGCTAAGAATATTTTGTTTTAGGCTATAGATACTGAGGTTGATACTTCTCAGCCTATTTTATTGCAACTAGAAGAGGCAATCCAAAGGTTTAATGATGACTCTAGTGGTTAAGATAAGTTAATTGAGAAAGAAGAAAAGAAATTTGATAATAAAGTGCTTGAGAACATTGCTTAACAAATTTCCATTCAACAAGTTGAGCTTTCCTCAATTTTGACCAATCTTGAAACCTCTTGCACTAATGTGACATCACTTTTTGTGAAGTTATGTGATGTTACCAAGTTCACAAAGGAGATAAAGAGAAAACTGACAAAGATTGATGAGGATCTAAAAGTTATTGCACAACAATTACAACTTGACTTTAGTTCAAGCTCTGTACATCATATGAAGATCATATTTCCATCAGTCGTGTAGGTATAGTTGTTGAGAGAAGAAGCAAGGATCCACTCATCATTGATAGATATTTAGAATATCATCCTTCCTATCATGGATACATTATAGAAACACATTGCTTGCTCAAAAACCCTTATCCATGATAATAAATTCTCTATTGCAGATCACATTATAGAACTCTCTGCAGAAGTTCAAATTGCTCTCAATACATGCAAGATTCTACAAGAAAATTGGGATAAAACTCTAGCACTTATTCTTAAGGTACATTCTGATTTTCTATCTCATATTGGTGTCTCCATGTAAATAATTTTTGAATAAATCTTTGGCATTATTGTCAAAAAGGGGGAGAGACTATGTATAGTGAGACACTATGTATATTGTATGAGGGAGAATCATGCAAAGAAGAAAATGTATATAGTAGAGGAAATTTTGCAGATATGTTGTATAGTATACTATACATATACTTACAAAGACAAATTTTGAAAAATCTCAAAATAGTATACCCTTTCCAAGCTAGTATCACATGGTGATGTATATAAGTTTTGGAAAATAAGTGTTTTTGTCACTAATGCCAAAGGGGGAGATTGTTGACATATCAGTCAAGTTTTTTATTAGTGACAACACTTATTTAGATTTTGTATGGCTACCAAGCTCACTAAACAATCTATAGTGTTTTCCATATAATTTAGTAGCCACCAAATTCTACAGTTGCTATTGAGTCTTTTGGACTCATTGTAGTGGCCACCGAGCATTCTAGTGATTACCAAGGGAATTTAGTTAGTGTGAAGTGCAATAGTTCAAACCAAGCAGAATCAGGTAGTGTAAAGTCTAGTAGTTCAACCCAAGCACTCCAGTGGCTATCAATCTTTATAGTTTCTATCAAGCTAACAATTCATGTGATGTGAAGCTAGTGTTTACTGAGTGATTCAGTTTATGACAAGTGACACAATATCTACCTAGTCACAAGTGCAGACCAAGTTTAAGACTATTTTGAGGTGATTAGTATGGACTGAGCTTCAACTTCTACCGAATGCATGATGATGCCAAGTAATGACAGTGGGCAACAAGTATCAGAACTTCACCAAGTTCGTCTTCAAAACCTGAGTGTCTTCATATAGGCCAACTTTGTAATATTGTTGTTAACTTGTATAATGGATGACTTTGTAATTATGAAAATTGGATTGGTATATATATGTAATGTATTGTGTCATATCCAATGTAGTATGCAATATAATGAACATGTAAGAATGTGAATGTAATCAAGTAGCAGATAAAGTATATATTGAAGGCCATATCAGAAAAGGAGCAACAGAGATATATCCATCACAAAAGGTGATCAATAATTCAAGGAATCTCTATCAACAATTCAGTTGTAAGTTAGAGATCTACTATTTCATTCTAATAGGTGAATCAGTCTAAATCCTTTAACAAGGTAGACTTAATAGTCTTTCTTAAATCTCTTCAGAGAGTGCATGCTTATTGTGTGTTTGTAAATCCTTCAACAAGGTGGACCTAGTAGCCCTAATTGCTCGTAATGGGGCAGATCATCAAAAGTGATCAATGTAATCCTTATTAGGCCAACTTTATGCTATAGTATTGAAATTTTGTGGGTATCATCTCCACTCCAATTTTACTTTCTATTTGGAAGGTTTCTGGGTCACCAAATTATTGTGTTCAAGTGTTATGAATGTTTTATGATTTTAGTTTCTCATGCATGCAATTAGATCAGTAAATGATAATTGGTATATTGCTATAAAGTGCTAAATTTGATAAAGTTTTAGAGGTTACTGATTCACCCCTTCCCTCTTAGTAACCTCACATAGTCTTGAATATTTCAACTAGGTAATGTCATACATTCAATTAGAATATGAATTAAAAAGTGAAATTGTGTAAGTAGAAAGTCAATATAGATATAACTTATGACTTTGTTCTTTAATGCATCTCATGTGCACAACTTTATCTTCTTCTTTCATATTTTTTGAATGTCCACCAAAAATTCACATCATCTTCAAATCTCATTGTAAGAGTAAAATTTTGTGCATGATCTTCACTTGCTCTTATTTTTCAATACTGGAGGACCAATGTTCAAATTTTGTAAGAGTTCCATAAACAATATTGTACGAATAATTGAACAATATTTTTAGCATACTTCATAATTAAGATTTAATTTTAAATACAACATTTAAAGAGATTATTTATAGAGGATATATTTGCAATTTAGTTTAACTAGGTTGTTTTTGAAATATAAAAAGTAATAATAATCACTTCAAATGGGTAGCAATTACCAAATTTTGAATAACAACTTGAGTTGTAAACTTTCTAGTATTGAAAGAGGATTTGAGCATCTACCAAACTTTGACATTTGAATCTTTACACTAATGGATTTGGCCTCAAATTCTAAAAAACAAGGCATTTTGTGTCAAAATTGCTTTTAATTTTTAAATATTGTCTCTGTTCATCAAAATTTTGATGAAAAGGTATTCATTGGAATTTCAATGAACATGGAAATACTATTAAAAAAATGCAGATGTATAGTTTGTCATCTTTCATTACTTCAAAAAAAGGGCGAGCATTTCATCATTTTCCCTACAACACATTCTAAAAATGCTCTTCCCTTTCATCATCCCAGACTGATGAAGGTACTCCCCAAACTTGATTTTTATGCATGCTCCTACAACAACTACAATATATATATATATATATATATATATATATATATATATATGGATGAGTGAATGTCTAATGTGTTCTTGCCTTTTAGATGAGGGTTTTAGCATTGTAGGAGTGATACTAGGATGTCACAGTTGTACTTTGTGCATTCGATACTAGGTTAATTATTAATTTTACTAATAACACTCTTTTAGTTCACAAGTAGGTTTTGCACATATTTTTTTTTTTTGCCAACTTAGAGGGTATAGTTGTGTTTTTCTTGTTTGGTCATCCTAAATCCATTGACTATTCTAGAATGGAGAATGGTTTGAACTATGAAAGATGTTGAAGACAATAGAACGTAGTCAACACTGATCACCAAGATACGAGGTAATTTATTATCAAGTAAAAATTGGTTGGTGGTATCTTAGAATACTAATAAATTTCTAAAAATCTTCTAGATTAAGATATTTTTACTTTTCTTGGCTGATTACTTTAGGTGTTTCAATGGTCTCTTGAAAATTGTCCTTTTGAGATAATTTGTTATTTTAATGTTAAAAAGACTATGGTATTGTAGTTAGTGGCATTGAAAATTATGTTGCTAATTATTATTTTCATTTTTCTTGAATCTTGTCTATGAGAAATTGTGGTGTTTTATTTCATTGTTAAGCATTAATGAGGAAAATAGTAATTGTACTATCACATTGAAGCTTCTTGTTGTCAATGAAAGAAATGTGAAAATAATAGGAATGGTATTAGGAGATTGATAGACAACAAGGGAGTGGTAAAATTAATAATATGAGTATTTATGTATTACATATTTTTCTTTTATTTGTATGTTACACAATTTTTAGGTGTAAGTACTGTTGGAAATCTGATTGAAAAGATCATTGATGAAGATGAAGAAGCTTGATCAAAGAGGGAGATTGTTGTTTATAGAATGTTTTCAATCATTGTTTTGTCATTGATGTCAAACCTGCTATTTGGAGGAATAAAATTTTCTTATAAGATCCAAACACTATCACTTAGTTGATTGATGAAGAGGATTTGATCAACAAGATGTAACAAAAGCACCTAAGGGAAAGGTTGAGTTATGATGTTGTAATGAAGTGCAAGGATTAGTTAAGACAATGGTTAAATGATGTATTGATAATATACTCAAAGATATAGAGGTTGGACACACTTAGAAACATTAGAAGAATAAGTTGTAACAAGGTTGACTACAAAGCTTAAACTAAGTTCATTAGTGGGTGCTGAGCAAGCTAGTTGAAGCTGAGCAAAAGGAAAATCTAGTGTGTGCCGAGTGATCATCAAGTGTCGAGTGAAGTTTAAGTGCCAAGAAAAGTATCAGGTGCTAAGCATCATAAAATATTTGTTGGTGTCGAGTGAACTTTAGGTGCTGAGCATCAGTAAAAACATAGTTGATGTTGAGTACCACAGTATGTGCTAAGCATCAAGATTTTAATAGTGCCGAGTTGCTACATTATTGAAAAGTCGAAGATTCACCAAATCTAAGATGAAAAAGTTGTTACCTTGAATTTTGTGAACCATTTGGAGGATAAGGATGATGAGTTGGTGGCACAGAATTCTATGTAAACTATTTTTGAGTGAATTCAAGAGGATTCTTCAAGAAGTTTCTAGAGGAAATAAAATATGGGTTAGATACAATGAATCCTACCTAATCCATTCAAATTGAAATCAAAGGATGGAAGAATCAAGTGGGAAAGGAACTCTAAGACTTCTATTTAAGGAGTCACAGACCAAGAAGCAAGAGGTGCTACTGCTGAAGTACCGAATTGTGAAGTGATTAGAAGGGTGTCAAGGAGAAGGCATCTAGGAGAAGAATAAAGCACAGAGGCTCCACTTCAACAAGTAGTCAAAGAGAGATGATTGCATTGGTGCATTAAGTAAGGGGACTCAAGGAGACAAAGCTCGAAAGGAGGGCAAAATAACAAAGTTGCAGAGATTGAAGGCCAAGCAATGTAAAGAGTTGAGAAGTGATCTAAGATGTACAAGTTGAGTTGTATTCTATAATCAGGTCAAAATACCTAATTGTTACTCTCTAGCAATTGTATAAGTTAGGATAGAAGGAAAATCCTATGGACTTAGGTTGGCCTAACAGCCATTTGTAAATCTTTTAACATGATGGAATTCCAAGTGAATATTCTAAAGTGCTCTAATAGGGCCCACTTCTAACAAGGTAGTTAAATCCTCTAACAAGGTCACATTTAATAGTGTGTTGTAAGCCTTTAACAGGGTAGGCCTTTCACATGACATCACTTTAGAAGAGTGAGAGTTAAGTAGCATGTTACTGGTGGTTTTCCCCAAATTGGGTTTCCACATAAATCACTGTGTTATGTGTTTATCTTTTATGTGTTATGTTTGCATGTTGATTTACAGTAAGTTGTTGAATAGGAAAGTTAAAGCTTGGATTAATGTACGGTTGAATGGGCTCACTATACTTAGTGAAAAAGTGTGAATTGGATATGTTGGACCTTGAATAAATAATTCACTCCCCCCCCACAATTATTCTAAAGAATTTCTAACAATTGGTATCAGAGCCATCTGCTGATTTAGTTTCAAGGTACTAGAAGTAGGAAGATCAAGATGTCCAAGAGAGAAGTTCGCAAGCTCAATAAGACAATTTTGTTGCATGGCAGAGTCTGATGAAATTACACCTTGGATCAATAGGTGATTATGCAAAAACCTCAATTGGAATAGAACATGTAGATCTAGCTAGACCTCTTACTGTATATGATTTAAACAAATGGAAGGAGCACAGTCAGGCAATGCTAGAGATTGCCTCTGCACTCAGCTATGTAGAATATGATGACATCAAAGATTGTGACACTACATTCAAGATGTGGAAAGCCCTAAAAGATATCTATGGAGGAGATCAGAATGTCTAGAGAGTAAAGAGAAAAAGCCTCAAAGAAAAGTTTGATGACATGAAAATGGAGGAAGGAGAGAATGCTTCTCAATATGCTGCTAGAATGAAAGATGTTGTAAGTGTAATAAGAAGTTTAGGTGGTCAATTGGAAGAAGAGACCGTCAATAGAAAATACATGAGAACTCTACTCCCTATCTATGCTATTAGAGTTTTAGCCATCCAAGAGCTAAGGTGTGTACAAGGAAACACACTAACCTTTGAAGGTATAATGGGAAGACTTATTGCATTTGAATTGTCTAACTTTGACAACTACAAACCTGAGAACCTTGAATCTACTTTCAAGGCCAAGATGACAATAAAAGACACTGAGGAGGAGACATCAAACAAGAAGAGAAGAAAAGGAAGACATACATCCAGTGATAGTAGCATAGATGAGGAAGATGTGGAACAGTTAGAAGCACTAATGGCTAGAAGATTCCATAGAGGTAAAGGTAAATTCAAAGGTAAGCTCCCTATCATATGTTTCAATTGTAATGAAGTAGGTCATATTGCTGCAAGGTGTACATAGAAGAAGAACTAAAAAGAAGGAAAAAAGTACATAAACAAGAAAGAAGATGATAGCAAAGACTACAAGGAAAAAGGAAAAAGATGCTACATTGTTGAAGAAGATTCTAATGAGAATGATGATGAAGTAGTCTATGTGGACATGAAGGATGAATCAAATAAAGATGAAGATGAAGCAACAACATTGGTTACCTATGTGAACAAGAATTACAAATGGATCATAGACAATGGATGCTCACATCACATGAAAGGAGATAAAAGTAAGTTCATCACCTTTACTCAATATGATGGAAATAGTGTTAGATTTGGTAATGATGCTCCATGTCAAATCAAAGGAAAATACTCAATTAAACTCATAGAAAAAATTTCATGTGATAATGCATACTATGTTGAAGGATTGAACTAAAACTTGTTGAGTGTATCTTAGTTAGGCAATGTAGGTTGCAAAGTAGAATTTGGAAACAAAACAACCAAGATCTATGACACTAATGGAAATTGGATAGGAAAAGGTGAACAAACTGGGAGTGACTTGTTTTACCTAGATATGGAAGATGCAACTTGTCTTGTTGTTAGACTTGATGATGTGGTGTTATGGCATAAAAGATTGTGTCATGTCAACTTTGATAATCTAATTAGCATCAACAAGAAGGAGAATGTCAAAGGTTTGCCCAAATTGAAGAAACTTGAAAACACAATGTGTAAACAATGTCAACCAAGGAAGATGACTAAGTCTAATTTCAAAAGACAAACATAAACTTCTAAAGAAGTACTAGAGTTAGTCCATACAGACTTATGTGGTCCAATAGAAGTGAAAATTTACCTAGGAGATAGATACATAATGCTATTTTTAGATGACTATTCCAGGATGATGACTGCTATGTTCTTGAAGAAAAAATCTAATGCATTTCAAATGTTTAAGTGGTATTTGGCCAAAGTTGAGAAGGAAATAGGAAAGAGTCTAAAGTGCCTAAGATTCGACAGAGGATGTGAGTTTACATCAAAAGAATTTGAAGTATTCTGCAATGACAAAGGTATCAAGAGGCAAAAATTAGCACCAAGAACTCCACCACATAATGGTATTGCTGAAAGAAGGAATAGATTAGTGATAGACTATGCTAGAACCTCGATGATGGAGAAAAATTTTGCTTTAAAGTACTGGAGAGAAGTTTTAAGCACTAGAGTCTACAAATTGAATAGAGTCCAATTCAATAAAAGTACAAATGCAACACCCTTTGAATTGTGGTGCGGTCACTCACCTAATATTAAACATTTCAATGTCTTTGGTTGTAAATGCTACATTCGTAAAGACATTAGAAATGGCAAGTTTGATGCAAAGAGTGATGAAGGCATATTCTTTGGATACTCCACTAGAAGTAAAGCATATAAGTGTTTGAATACTAACACTAACAAGATTGTGGAGAGTGCAAATGTAAATTTTGATGAGCATGCAAAAGTTTAGGTTGATGGAACTAAGAAATTAAAGGATTATAGATCCTTTATATACTTCTATGAAGGAATTACTATTGAAGACAATGCTGCCAATCAAACTGGAAATTAGCAACAAATCTCAGTATCAGCCGAGTCATAGCCAGTGAATGCTAAGCTTCATTTAGAAGCCAAGTTGCAAAATGTAGAAAAGGTACATTCTAACTCTGAAATAAATGCACATGAGAGAAATGATGAAGTACTAGATGAAGAAGAAAAAAATGACTCTGAATCTAAAGGATCAAACATGGAAAGAAGGATAGAACCAAGGTTAGCCAAGTATGTAAGAAGACATCACCCTACAGATCAAATCATTGGTGACAAGGATGCAAGACCAATAACAAGGAATAGATTAAGGAATGAATCATGTCTGCTGAGAAAAGTTGAATCTAAAACAATGAAAGATGCACTACAAGATGATGACTGGTATAAAGCTATGGAAGAAGAGATAGATTAGATTGAGAAGAACAAAACTTGGACCCTAGTTCCTAGACTAGCTAACAAGAATGTACTTGGTACCAAATGGGTATTTAGGAACAAACTTGATGAGAATGGTGAGATAACAAGAAACAAAGCTAAACTAGTTTGTAAAGGATATGCACAAGAAGAAGGACTAGATTATGGGGAAACATTTTCCCTGTTACAAGAATGGAAGGAGTAAGGACACTACTTACATATGCTGTTTACAAAAGTTTCAAAGTCTTCCAAATGGATGTGAAGTCTACTTTTCTAAATGGTATACTAGAAGAGGAAGTCTACATAGAACAACCTAAGAGATTTGTTGATAACAAAAACAAGGATATGGTCTGCAAACTACATAAAGAACTTTATGGTTTGAAGCAAGCACCTAGAGCATGGTATGAGAGACTACACAAATATCTTGTGAAGATAGGATTTGAGAGAATAGATGACAACAAGAACTTGTATATCAAGGCAGAAAAAGGTAAAAACATTTTGATATTAGAAATCTTTGTTGATGATATAATATTTGGAGGAAAAGATGTTCTATGCAAAGATTTTGCTGGTCAAATGAAGCATGAGTTTGAAATTTCAATGTTTGGAGAAATCAAATTCTTTGTTGGATTGCAAGTACATCAATTGAAGCATGGCATATTTGTGACCCAACAAAAATACATCAAGGAGATACTCAAAATATTTGGGCTAGAAGACTCAAAACTTGTTAGCACACCAATGGCAATAGGACATAAGTTATCCAAGAATGATGAATCAGTTGAAGTGAATTAGACAATGTATAGATCAATGATTGGAAAGTTGTAGTATGTTGTACATAGTAGATCAGACATTACATTAGTTGTTGGAATAGTGGCAAGATTTTCTACAAATCCAAGAGAAAATCACCTGATGATAGTAAAGAGAATACTAAGGTATCTAAAAGAAACTGATGACTTTGGTTTGTATTACAAGAGAAGTGAAAAGTTTGAGCTAAGAGCCTACATTGATGTAGATTGGGGAGGTAACATTGATGATAGAAAAAGAACTAGTGGAGGAGCACTTTTCTTGGGAAAAAGATTGATTACATGGACTAGTAAAAAAGAAAAGTTGTACCTCACAGTCTACAATAGAAGCTAAATATGTTGTAGCTACTATCAATTGCACCAATATCGTATGGATCAAACATTTGTTGCAAGGTATAAAGGAAGAAGTAAATGAGCCCATGATACTTTATTGTGATAATACAAGTGCTATCAACATATCAAAGAACCCTATAATGCATGCTAATACCAAGTATATTGCAATCAAGTATCACTATGTAAGATAATTGGTGGAAGACAAACAAATGAAGATGGAATATGTTAGCTCAAAGGAACAAATTGTTGACATCTTCACAAAAACACTACCTAAAGATGCTTTTGAGTATCTTAGAGGTAAGTTAGGGTGATACCTCTAACCAAGGCTACTTGAGGTAAAAGCAAGATTGACCTACATCAAATGAGTTGATTGTTGAGATATTACACATTGATGTAGAGGATGTTTACTTTAGGATTCATGCCTAAAGTAATCAAACTGTAGAAGTTACAAATCAGTCACAAGCAATGTGATAGAGGGAGAAATTGAATGAACTTCAAAAAGCTAAACTTGCATATTAAGATGCTAAAATAGTATGTCTTTGGCATTGTTGTCAAAGAGGGAGAAGTGAAGTCAAAATTGATCAACAACAACTAATCAATAGTATGAGAGAGAAATGTCAAGAAATTGATTAACAACTATTGAGTAGATCAAATGAAGATAGAGGGAGAAGTAGATAGAAATGATCAATAGTCGAAGGAAAAGAGGATAACAAGCTGATTAGAATAGAGAAAGAATACTAGAAGATAAGCAATGCATATAGAGGGAGAGAAGAAAAGAAAAGGATACAAATAAGAGGGAGTTATGAAAATTGATGGTAACACAATTTTCTTTTTGGCATTTGACTTACTATTCTAACCTAGTTTACATTTGGTTAAATAGTTTAGTTTGATGGTTGATCAATTTGGTTTGCCATCAATGCCAAAGAGTGAGATTGTTGGAAATATGATTGAAAAGATCATTGATGAAGATGAAGAAGCTTGATCAAAGAGGGAGATTATTGTTAACAAAATTTTTTCAATCATTGTCTTTTCATTGATGTCAAACTTGCTATTTGTAGAAATGACATTTTCTTATAAGATATAAGTACTATCACATAGTTGATTGATGAAGAGGATTTGATCAATAAGATGTAACAAAAGCACCTAAGGGAAAGGTTGAGTTATGATGTTGTAATGAAGTGCAAGGATTAGTTAAGATAATGGTTAAATGATGTATTGATAACATACTCAAAGATACAGAGGTTGGACACACTTAGACATAGTAGAAGAATAAGTTGTAACAAGATTGACTGCAAAGCTTAAACTAAGTTCATTAGTGGGTGACAAGCAAGCCAGTTGAAGTTGAGAAAATTTTCAGTTGGAGCTGAGAAAAAGGAAAATCTAGTGTCTGCCGAGTGATCTTTAGGTTTCGAGTGAAGTTCAAGTGTCGAGAAAAGTATTAGGAGCTGAGCATCAAAAAATATTATTTGGTGCCGAGTGAACTCAAGTGCCAAGCATCAGTAAAAATGTAGTTGATGTCGAGTAACATAGTATGTGCCGAGCATCAAGATTTCAATAGTGCTGAGCTGTTGCATTATTGAAAAGTCAAAGATTCACCAAATCTAAGCTAAAAAAGTTGTTACCTTGAATTTTGTGAACCATTTGGAGGATAAGGATGATGAGTTGGTGGCAAAAAATTCTATGTAAATCATTTTTGAGAAAATTCAAGAGGATTCTTCAAGAAGTTTCTAGAGGAAACAAAATATGAGTTGGATATAATGAATCCTACCTAATCTATACAAATTGAAATCAAAGGATGGAAGAATTGAGTGGGAAAAGAACTCTAAGACTTCTATTTAAGGAGTCATAGACTAAGAAGCAATAGCTACTACTACTGAAGTGCTGAATTGTGAAGTGATTAGAAGGGTGTCAAGGAGAAGGCATCTAGGAGAAGAATAGAGCACAGAGGCTCTGCTTCAACAAGTGGTCAGAGAGAGATGATTGCACTAGAACATTGAGCATGGAAACTCAAGGAGAAAAATCTTGAAAGGAGGGCAAGCTAATAGAGTTGCAGAGATTGAAGGCTAGGCAATGTGAAGAGCTGAGTAGTGATCTGAGATCTGCAAGATAAGTTGTATTCTATAATAAGGTCAAAATCGCTACTTGTTACTCTCTAGAAATTGTATCAGTTAGGATAGAAAGAAAATCCTATGGACTTAGGTTGGCCTAACAACCATTTGTAAATCCTTTAACAGGGTGGCATTCCAAGTGAATGTTCTAAAGTCCTCTAACAAGGCCCACTTCTAATGGGGTGGTTAAATCCCCTAAAAAGGTCACATTTAATAGTGTGTGTTAAGCCTTTAATAGGGCATCACTTTAGAAGAGTGAGAATTGAGTAGCATGTTACTGGTAGTTTTTCCCAAATTGGGTTTCCATGTAAATCAGTATGTTATGTGTTGATCTTTTATGTGTTATGCTTACATGTTGATTTACAGTAACTTGTTAAATAGGAAAGTTAAAGCTTGGATGAATGTACGGTTGAATGCACTATACTTAGTGAAAAAGTTTGAATTGGACATGTTGGACCTTGAATAATTGATTCACCCACTAAAGCATTTCTAACAAGTGCACCATGTGAGATTGGTTTTGAACTTGAGGCACTCCCAAAATAGGAGTTATGTACATTGGTTCATAGAAAATTATATAAGATGAAAATACGTACCCAATGAAGGCTTGTTAATTTTAACAACCTTATAGTCAAACTACTTCATCTAATTCACAAAATAAACGAGATCTACAATCCATTACCTTAATGTATTTTGGAGACAATACAAATTTTCCATGATTTTTAAAATTCATATTGCATTCTACCTTATGGGTAGATGACCCTACAATAGTTATTTGTATATCAATCTTCACACTTTCTCTCATTTCAATTACATAACTCTATATCAACCAATCAAAACCTTCATGTACTTTTAAATTTCTTTATGTGTTATGCTAATGAAGATATTTAGTCATCCCACTTTTTCCTCCCTAAGCTTCAAAGCTAAGGAATATATAGTGATTTCCTTCATGAAAAATATCACAACTTCTTTCTATATGCCCTCATGTTTTACCATAAATTGGACTACACAATGGTAAATACCAAGATAAAATTTCTTCACATGACCCCACCATGATTTCCTTTGGTTCTGATCATGATGTCTTGTTTTGAATTGGTCATATTGATTCACAACTCCTATTAAAAGTGTTAAACATTATAAAAATGTCTTTCCATATCATCTAAAATGGCACAACCCCTTCTCTAATTTCATTTAGATAAATAAAACAAGTACTAGGTATTGAGTCTTTAAGATAGATTATTTACTTTGTTTCTATTGAAGTTGGTGAAAGAATAATTTCTATAATGTAAAACCCTACTTTTCTTGATTGTAATATTAAACTTAAAATCCCTAATTACAATTGATGATAGGAAATTAAATAGAAAAGTATATAGATTGAGATATTCAACTATAATAATATAATAGTTTACTTTTGAATTAATATATATAAAAATGTTAAAATTCCTAGTAATGAGTCAACAAATTTAATTCAAATTTTCTTTTAATATAGTCTTATATCCTCCCAAACCCATTTGAGTTAATTTGAAAAGTCATATCCCCTTGTGCAATAAAAATGTTTGTAGAAGATAATTGAACCCACAAAATGTCTCAAGTAAAACACCCCAAAAAGCATATGTAAAAGACCTTATACACGAATTTTTTTCTATTTTCTTCTAATTAACTTTTTTGGTCTCGCTTCTACTTAAACCTCATGTCACTTCATTTCATAAGTTTAAAAAAAAACATATAACGAATCCCCAACTCATGTCTTTGCAAGAAATAAGTGGAAAAAAATAAGAGTTGTATGCTTAGCAATTGAAAAAGCAACAAGATATACAACATAATCTTATTATAATCTACATTATAGGCTCAAAATATTTGCATGGACCATAGCTAGAAATATTTGTATCATGACTCAAATAGATGAAAAAGAAATATCATTATTACTCTTTTAACATCCACTAATATACCTGTAACAATTGTTAAAAGATTCTTTGAGTAGCCCTTGTCTTTTAACAAGGACAGTATAAAACTAATGCATGAACACAATAAGATATTTCAAGCCATTATTACCCTATTGAAAACTGAGAGTTGTATATTTAGCAATAAACAAAAAGAAGAAGTACACCATAAACTTATAATTTGCATCACAGGATCAAAGCGTTTGCATGACCCCTAGCCAGAACTATTTATATCATGACTCAAATAAATATTAGTATTACTCTTTCAACACCCATAGATATACTTGGAGTAATTTTTAAAAGATGCTTTGGAGTAGCCCTTATTTTATAACAAGGAAAGTATAAAATGAATCCATGAACATAATAAGTGTTAGAAAATTTAGAATAATTGAGAGTGGTTTGGGGTTGGGGGGGGGAGGGATTAGTTATCCTTAGGTCTAGATGTACTAATTCAACTTTTACTAACTTCAATCAAGTTAAAAAATCTCATTGAACCACTTGGTCCATATAGCAACTCATCAACAAAAAAAACATTATGTTCATTACTTAAATCTTTGTTTAGTATATGGCGACCAACAGTAAATAAAATAATAAATAGAATGCATCACACATATAGGACACCTAGATTTAACATGAAAATCCAATTTGGGAAACACCACAAAGTAGCATGCTACCACTTTTCACTCTTATGAAGTGAGATCGGTTAAGAGCCAACCCTGTCAAAGGTTACAAAAAACACAATTAGGTGTGACCCTATTAAAGAAATTAATCACCCTATTAGGAGTGGCCTGATTAGAGGTCTTTGGATCATTCCATTAGAATGTCACCTTGATTAAAGGATTTACAAAATTACTGTTAGGTCAACCTTGATTAAAGGATTTTGACATCCACAATGGTTAGAAAGTAACATCA
The DNA here is from genome assembly GCA_028749045.1 of Cupressus sempervirens. NCBI lineage: Eukaryota > Viridiplantae > Streptophyta > Pinopsida > Cupressales > Cupressaceae > Cupressus > Cupressus sempervirens. The sequence continues at coordinate 635,936,124 of CM053786.1, read as the reverse complement.
GGTTTGATCTATAAAACACAATTCACTTTGCAAATTCAAATCTCCATTTGGCTCATTTGCTGGTTCATTAATTGGACTTCATTAACATCTCCATAATTGATTTTCTTGGAAACCCTTTAAGTAATCACACTTCACCATTATCTTTGTTTCTCCTTTACTACTTTGTTCTTAATAGTTTCTCCTTAAGATTTTTGATTAACAATGAACCAACCAACAAAAACATCTCTTATGCCTCCTTAAATAGATATTTTTGATCTTTTTCCACTTAAAAATCACCATAGATCTTAGGGTTAGGTTGCATTCAACAAATCCATCCATCTTTTTTTCCTTCAACTCCTTTCTTGATACTTCTATAAAACTCTCTTTAAATCATTGTCTTTGATCATATAAAAAACTAAATTCTTGCATTAAATATGCCATCTCATCAATTCTTATCATCTATACATTTTGACTAATTCAAAATTTCAACTATGTTGGCCTCAAACTTGATTCTTTCACAAACTGTAACTTTGTTGACACTTAGTCATCACTATGCTTTTCTTCTTGGTCATCACTAGGTAGCTTGATCACTACTATTGTATCTTATTTGGCTTCTACTCACTCACTTGATCTTCACTACCCTCGGTTGCTACTATACTTTCTTCTTCATCTTTCTTGACGGTAACTAGCACTCAGCTAATACTATTTTCTCGACTAAGTCTTAAGTTCCTTAAGATTTTGTTTCAACTCCTTCATTGACAAACCACATTTATTTATGATTTTCTTGTGTTTAAGTCAACACTTCTATAATTCATGCAGTGAGTAAACAATGAATTATCTTGTCAAAGACTAACTAATCAAGTGCCCATTGCAATTCCATCATACTTTCTCATCATCACTCAACAACTTCACTAGTTCATCTAGTTATGTCTCTTTTCAAATCCTCTACATCAATCAATAGATATGACTCTCTACATTGGTAGAAAATGTCTCTCTAGTAGGTTTGACATCAATGACAACATAACAATTGTTCCAATTGTAGTTTCCAATAATCTGCCTCTTTGGGATTGATGACAACGTCTCTAGTTAACATGCAAATGAAAAAGACATTCTCATGATTTAATAGTAACATCTCCTTAATAGATCCCTCAATGATTTGATACAAATCTTCATTAATATCCTTAGTTTCATTTTGATTCTCATACTACACTCACTTATACTTCTCCCTCTATGATACCAATTATAGATTCTTCAATGCTAACACCAATTGTATTACCAACTGTATTGGCAACACCTCTAGTTCCATTCACCCTCTAATATGCATCCAACTTCATATGTCTCTCTTTTGACAACAATAACTTCACATTGATTCTCCCTATTATAATCTAACACATACTGTCCATATGAATATGAATGGTAACTACATAACTTCTCCCTCTTTGACCACAATGCCAAAGACAACAACCACTCATATATATCTCCCTCTTTGTCACTATCTGATTGATATAGAAATGCTACTTTCTCTTTCATCTTTACCTTAACTCCTTACAATATCATCTTTTCACAATCTTTAGATAATTGCTAAAGTGTAACATTCTGCATCAATGTGTAAGATATTTTGATCATAAAATTTAATGCAATGAAACATCTCTTCTTAGCTTTCTTTAGATAGGGGAATCACCCCTAACTTACCTCTGAGATACTCAAAATAATCTTTAGTTAATTCTTAGTATCCACATACTCTAGTCTTACTTCTTTGTTTTGTACCAACTCTCTCAAGTAATGATACTTGATAGCGATGTGTTTGATCTTTGTGTGCATCACATGATTCTTTGATATATTTATGGAACTTGTGTTATCACATTGTAGCACAACATCTTTAGTGATATATTTTGTCATACCTTTAAATAATTGCTTGATCACCATAATATTTGAATAATTGACTGCTACAATGACATATTCATCCTCTATTGTGGATTGAGAAAGGCAATTTTGCTTCTTGCTTGTCCATGAAATTAGTCTTCTAGCTATAAAGAAAGTGCCTCCACTTGTACTCTTTTTGTCATCAATGTTTCTAGCCCAATCAACATCTGTATACACTTTTATCTCAAACTTGTCACTCTTTTTATACCATAATCCTTAGTCTTCTATTCCTTTCAAATATCTTAGTATCATTTTCACAACCATCATGTAATTTTCTTTAGGATTAGCAAAAAAAATAGAAACAACACTAACTACTAATGCAATGTCAAGTATGATATGTACAATATATTGCAATTTTTCAATCATTGACCCATATAGTGTTTGATTCACCTTAGATAAATCATCACTCTTTGATAATTTATGACTAGTAACTAGATTACTAGGCATGACTGGACTAACTAGACTATCCCTTTTTCTTAGGCTAAATTTTTCTATTACCCTTAGGTAAATTAAATTGTAGTGGGACATTAGGACATACTTTTATGTAAGCTCTCATATTTTTTTCTCTTGTTAGCCATTAAGATATTAATAAAATGAAAATTTCAAAACATTTTTTAAGAAACCTTGACCGAGACCACCCACCTAGGGAAATGAAGTTTTCTTAATGAGAAACCTTGAGAATCTATACTAGGTTGAACCAATCAAAGCAAGGCGTGAAACCTGGTCCCTTAAGAGGTACAAAATGTGACTAGCCCACTTACCACATGATAAAATAAAACACACTACTTCAGGAAGAGTACTTAAAACATCAACCAAGAATAACATCTTCTAATAACAAATAGATCCAATTCTACAACATAGGCAAGGACATTGTTCTAACATATGCAACACTTTTCACACATAACCCATGCTATATTTCTCTAGTAGAGTTGCCATTTTTTTGGCTCTTGATTTGATAAGATTTTAAAAACCCTTTGAGATGTGGGAAATACCAAGGAATTAGCTAGAAACCATGATTAGTATTCCCAAACATAACATGAGGACCAACTAGCAAGACAATTAGTCTTCTTCCCTTTGAATTTTGCAAGATTCAGGCAGGTAAACCATAGAATTTATTATCACTTCTTTCTCTAACAATATTTTATCATAAAATCCATTATAACATACAATAGACTCTAATTATTCTAATTTAGAGACAACATAAGAATTATAGGATAGCTAATTCTCAAGATCTAAAGCTCTCTACACCAAGTATAGGCTAATCCTCTTCAGATCTACAACAATAATTGAAATATTAAAGATTTTGATTTTATGGACTTGACATTATGTAGTCTTCAATGATTTTCTCAACTTTAGTACATGACCAATGTTTTATTCATTGGGTTGTCTACTCATAAAATTTGGTACCACCACTTCAAATCTATTTCCTCACTTTATATGAAGAGAATCAATACTCAATCTCAGATCTCATTCTTATCACAATCTTCCTATGAAACCTTTTAATTTTCTCATATCACATTAAGCATTTACTCAATCAATTTGATCAATTAAAAAAAAATGAAATAAGATATAATTCAAAATGAATTACAACTAGAACTCAATACATTTTATAATTGAATCACATAAAATTAAAGATAACATAAAAAGAGACAATATCCAAATTGGGCAACTCAAAATACTTGTCTATTTGTAATAATTAACTCAAAATAATATATTTAAAGTATTAAATCTTGTGAAATTAGAAAACTTAGAATAAACTTAACACTTATATATCCCAGTCTTGGAAATCCTTGTACAAGAAAGGATTGCAACAAGCTTTAGACATGAGAGAGTAAATCCTTGATTGCAAACATTTGGGTATACAATATAGTTATAGAAGAGACAAAACATCAATATCTGTGGGTTTGCAAACAAGTAAGAAAAGCAGAAGATAGTTGGAGGAATTACATCTAGTAGTCTAAATCTTCAAGAGCAGTTTCTTGTTTGTTGTGTAGGTGTATCCATAGTGGGTGAACCACAAAAGTAAGATACCCTATTTTGGATAACTACCTTCCCTATTTTTCATCTATTATTTTTCCCTAGCTTGTTTTCTAACTATCTTTTTTCTACTTTTTGGGTCACATCTGAAGGTGGTTGTGCAACTTTTTCTATCTCTTCCCAACCTCGAGTTTGATCATAAATTGCCACCTAGGGGTTTTCTAATTTGGGAATGTATTTTGTTACTCATTTATTATAAATAGTATCAATAGGGAAATTAAATTCTATTAGCTCCTTTTCTTTGTTTGAAATACCTTTCCATTTAGCCTTCAACTATTTTATTTCAAAGTTAAATTTTTTGTAAAAAATGCTTGCTTCTCCTATCTCCTCTACAATTTGTGTAAATAAAGAATTTTCATCATTGTTTATTATGTGATTCTTTCTAATATTAAGCAAAGAACACAATTCTTCATCCCACTCTCTATAAGTCTTTAGATTGTGTTCACTTTTGAAGGCCAAAGGGAAAATGTCAAAAAAATTATTTTCATACTTGAAAAGATAAAATCTCACCTTCTCTCTAATAACTCCCTATTTATATCAAATTATACCAAGCTTTGTATCTAATCATAAGTCTTTTTGATCAAGTCCTCAACCTAGGGCTTATCTATAACAATTACACATATATGACCCAACTCCTCTTCTCTGTTGACCCATTTAAACTAGTCTCAACATATCCTCATTTTCACTAAGAGATATCATGATAGCTATAATTTTTGATATCCCATTGTAGAGAAATATGGTATTGATATTAAGTGAAAAGTTTAAAATGACATGTCTTACCTTTTCCCAATATCTTTGCACCACCTTCATTTGTGTTGTTCCAAGTTTACTTTTTTATTGCTCAATTCCTTCATCAGATGGTTCTTCAACATATAATGGAGTTTGAGGGAATTCAATTATTAGGCTAGTAGGGGGTGGTAGAGCCAAGTGAAGATGCAATCATTCTTTAAGATGGTTCCCTTGTCTTCATTTTCCTTAATTGCTAAATACCATATATAGCCAGTGCCTTTGATATCTCAATGTTATTTCTTCTTTCTTTATCATAGGTTTCCAAAACATTTTCACATTTAAGATTTATTTCAATAAATTCATGCTTTTCTTTCCTAGCAATAGCCAAGGCAAAGTATATCATTTATTTTTTCATGAGGGTAGCTTCTTCATTATCAGTATCTCCTTCTTTTTCCACCATTAAGCTCCCCACTTGATCTAATCATAGGTTTCCTACTACCTAGACCTATCTCTTTTTTGCAAGGACCATATTACTAAGCCCACATGATCTTTACTATATTTTACCCCTAGGGGTTTGCCTATTTTCTTCCTTTGTTATGAACTTTGTATTGGTTTCTTTTCTTATGTCATCAAATACCATAGCATCTACAATGTCTTAATCAAGAAGAATTAACACTCCCAATTCCTTTATCATTACTCTTCCCTCTAAGGTTATTCTATAAAATCCCTCCATCATCTCCTCCTTTATTTCATCCATTATAATAGAGTCCTCTTTATTAGGTTTCTCTTCTTTCCTCTTCTTACATCTAGCTTCAAAGTTTGACATGCTTGATCTCGAAGAAAATTGAATAAATGATCTAGAATTAACTAAATTATCATCTAACATAATTTTTTTACAAGCTTGTTTTATGACTCGATGCAATTCCTTACCTCTAAAATCCTTTGCTATGAGATCCATTGCTAGAACTAGAGGTACTTGTAGAATTCTTTCCTCTAACTTAGTAGTGTTGTGGTGTTCACAACACACGCCCCATTCCTCACTAGGAATTGGGACCCCCTACTTTTTTCTAACTCCCAGACTCTCAGTTTGAGAGTTGGGAGAAAATTGTTAGAGTTAGAGTATCAGAGTAGTCAAATTTTTTTTATAAAAAAAAAAAAAAAAAAGAAAAATTAAAAAACACAAAAAAAAAATGCCATGTGCACAAGAGTGCATGCTACGCACTGGTGTGCATGCTAAGGCATGCTGCGCACCCAGCTCGGCGCAGGGTTGTGGGTTATAAAACCCTCCTGTTCCCCATTTTAAACACAACATTTTTTTTCATTTTATTTTCTTGGAGCTCACCAAATGCACAATGTATGTTCCCAACATTGAGCATGGTGCTTAAACATTGTGCCTAGTGCTTAACACTACGCTCAATGCTAAACATTATGCATGACACTTAACACTGTGCTCGACGCCAAATGTATTGCACTCAGTGCTTAACACTATGCTTAGTGCCAAATGTATTGCACTCAATGCTTAACACCTAGCACTCCAGCACTAAATCTTGCACCCCTCCATGGTGGCAGTACTAAAACGCCCACCTGTGGATTGTGGCCTGTGTAGCGCCCAAGCGACATGCCACATGTGATGCTCGCACGGTGCACCCCACGTGGTCCTCCCCTCATTATGTTATATGCATGCGGTGCCATATACACACCCATGGTGCCATCAAAAAAAAGGCTAGGGCCCAAAAATAAACTTTGCCGTAGTAGTGGTTTGCGCCCACACAGCCGTGCGCAACCAAATTGCGCCTCGATGCCAAACCCTAATTACATGCAACGCTTCGTGCACCTGCGCACCTAGTTCGACCTTTTTTTTTAAAATTTATATAAAGCCAAAAAATTAAAAAAAATTAAAAAGTTCAAAAAAAAATAAAAAACATAAAATTTTAAAAATAAAAAAGAAAATAATAAAATAAAAAAAATTAAAAAGGGATAAAATGAAAAAATAAATGAAAATAAATAAAATATCTAAATGGGATGTTTTTTTTTCCTTTATGTTTATTTTAATTCATAGTTTTCACATTTTATCCTTGGACTAATAACATTTTTTTCTCACAATATGTAGGTAATCAGATGGCATCCACATTTGGAGTAGCACCCAAACCTGTCATGTTCAAGTTCCAAGGTGTACCTTCGAAGTCAAGATTCCACGATGACCACACAAAAATTTGAGATACATATTTAGTGCACACAAATCTAGGAGATTTCCTTAGAATTTGCAACAAACCAATAGAAAGATTAGCCTTGGTATCTACGTTGATCCATTTTGGATTGGTAAATGCAGTGTCACATCCTGAGTCAATACAATTAGTTGAGCTAGTCATGGCCTTGTCATAGTGTTTTGTTCCCGATGAAAGAGTAATCAAGAGTGTCACTAGAGAATTGGTGTTGGATTTATGACCCTATAACATTGAGAGAGTCTTCCATCTTCCTAGAGTAGAACAGTTCATTTGATTCTCCTATGAAACATCTAAAAGATGGTATAGGGAGAATCAGTCGGAGGAAATTAATATTATACAATCTTCATACCTCATTGAGAAGCCTCCTCAGGGAAGGACAATGGGAAAAGTGGATATGACTCGTTGATATATGAAGGAAGACATTGGATACTCTATCATTCTCCTAAGTAGAGTCATGGGATTACTCGCAATGGGATACCTTAGTACCTTTATGGTTAACTTCATTGAGATCACCATTAGACAGGCGAAGATACCATTGGATTGGACCACCACACTAAGTGAAAACTTGTGTGAGTAGTTGAGGATGGTGAAGGACAAGAAGAAGTTTTACATGACTTCTTATATGGTATACCTACTTGTAGCAAGGGCAAAAAACTATCCTAGTTTGTACATGAGAGGTAGTATGTAAGACCCCAATGCTTGGCCATACATAGTTTATCCTCAATTGGTGAAGAAGAAGCTCTCAAGACAGAGAAAAGAATACAGAATCATGAATGATGCTTTCATCTTTGTGATCATTCAATTTATTAAGGGAGACAATGGGAAGAGGTTATCTGATGAAGCCAAAGCAGAAGTCACAGCTCTCAAAGCCTACTTCATCTAGTTCAAAACATTCACCTATCGACAGGTAGTAGGTGCATCCATCAATCCTAAGAAGCTCTCGAGATACCCAAGTGACAAGTTGGTTCTGTTGGAGATTTCCTGGCAAATTGAGTTAGCCTATGAGAAGATAAAGAGATAATGGAGACCTTCTTGGGCATGGCCATTGGTCATTGAACCATATCAGGTGAAGCAAAAGCAAGATATTCCATCCTTCAAATGGGAGTGGGAAAACTATCCTTTTGAATAATACAGATCTCCCCAGCCCAATTTTGACAATGTTGGGAGAGTGGAGAGTTTGGCAGGAAACGACTTCCATCACAAGGATGTTGTTGAAGATCACTAGATGAATGCCACAAATGACTATGATGTCTACATTTGGGACTATTCTAGGATGACTTTGTATCTAGTAGAAAAGGCTTTCTAGTTGAACATCCTGGAGCAAATATAGCAATAGGATTCGAAGGAGTTACTAGACCCCCTATTCAACGCAACAAAATTGGTGAAAGACCCATTATGAATGCCGAGGTTGATAGAAAGGAGGCTAATGATATTAATCATAGAGCAAGCCATGTCAGGATTGGATCAATAAACCTTTTCCACTTGATCCAATTCCTGACACAGTGATCTTCCATGCACATGCTCACCCAAAAAGAGGTAGAGGAAAGAAAGTCACAATTCCTGCCTTTGAAACCCAGTCTCCTATCAGGCTAGAAATAGTATACCAGATTGATCACCTAGATGGATATTATCACCCTCCTAAAAGGAAGGGAAAGAAAAAAAGAAAGAGGATGCCTCCTCAGAGGATTCAAACAAAATAGGTGCCTCCCCAGCAACAGGAATAGAGTCCACAAGGGTTTCAAGATACTGGAGCTACCCAAGTCTAGGATGAACTGTAGTTGCCTCTCATTGTGTCTAGTCAACCAGAAGAGGGAGAGATTCTACAAGTCTCCATTACTCCTATACAAGAAGAGCCAATTTCTCTTTCTACCTTCAAGAAATAGAAGAAAAGGATTAAGATTCAAAGGAACAGTAGAAGATTAGTGCCCAATCCATTTATTCTTGAAAGTATTCTAGAGGGAGATGAAGAGGAGGAAGAAGAAGAATAAGAAGAGGAAGAGGAACAAGTGCCCCTATAGGGAAGAACTTGCCTAGCTAGAGACACAGAGTTGCAAAGGAGAAAGAGTTCCATGGGTACCCTCCCATCCACTCAAGCAGAATCATTAGAACTCTCTTCTTTGGAAGATGAAGTACAATAGTGGGGAGATGAGAAGAGTGAAGAAAGTGATGATGTTTTCTCAATGTCATATTTTGATTTCATGCCCGTAGGTACAAAATTAATTAGGGATAAGATTAGGGACACCCCTGTAGGTGAACCTCAATACGAAGACTAGACACAGATGTTGCCAAATACATAGGGTCCTGATCTTACTCCTCCATCTCCACCATGAGTTATAGTGGTAGAACAAGGTGCAGTGACTCCTCCACCTTAGAGTTAAGAGGAAGAACAAGTTCAGTAGGAGCCATCATCAGAGGAACAATTAGAACAAATGGTGATTAACGAAGTGTGAGAGAGACAAATAGTGCAATATTCTCAACCACTTTCCTTTGACATCAAGGTTTAGGCTATAGGGTCCACAGAGACTAAGGATATAGAAGAAGAGCCCTCCTAACATGATACAACTTTAAGTAGGAGTGACAAAGGGAAGGAAATTGCAGAACATATTCCTTCATCATCAAGAGCTAGGTCCTCAGTAGGATGCATCCCTAGATGGATCCAAAAGGAGATAATGACGAGTATTAAGCCTCAATTATGTGCTTCAGAGGAAGACATTTGTGACATTATAGAGATTTTGAATAAACCTGAGTCTCCATCACATGAGGCAACACCATTGGCATTTGTCACCAACATAAAGAATTAGGATTTATTTGCACAAGTGGCTCTCCCTCCTAAAGGCATAGATGCAGAAGGCCTTAGCCTTGAAGACTATGAGTTAAAGGATGTTACGTTGGGAAGGCCTACATGGGATTCAACTCAATAAATGATGACTATGGGAGTCAAAGAGGTCCTCAAGTACATGGAACAAGAGGAGATTAAACTCCAAGCACTTCAATGGTAGGTTGAGATCTTAAAAGGATATCTAGCTAAAGTTGTTGGTCCTCTTAATACTAAACACCCTGAGCATACTTTGAACACTGTACTTAGAGAAGGGGGAGGTGTACAATTAAACCCATTTTTGAAGGCTTGTCAAGAGTGGTGAGAAAGTTTTGAGGAGAAAGGTGTTACAATTATCACAGGGAATCTAAAGTTACTGCATGCTATCTAGCAGAATGTGAATAATATCGTAGCAATTTTGAAGTAGGACATTAGTATCATGGATGAGGTACGTGCCTGAAGTAAGGATTTGTAGACTTTACAAGCCATAAAGGGCCAAAGATATCAGGTTTTGATTGATTTCTATACTAGAGAAGAATTAGACATGATTGATGATTGGATAGAAAAAATAATAGATAACAATAAAGTAATGGAAACATTACATGAAGAGATTCATCAACTCAAGGACCAAGCCTGAGAGCAAATTTTGGAAGCAGAGAGACATTACAATGATGCATGCTTGGATATTTTTGAAGATGAGGAATGAGAAAAGTTGTTACCTATAGAGACAGTAGTGGAGAATTTTAGAAAATTTTTTGTGGAGGTTGTTGATGATGAGGACATCTAAAAAGCCTTTAGGACAGAAGAAGCCTTGTTAGAATTGGATACCAAACTCGGGGATTTTGCTAATACCAAAATTGAGGTAGACAATTACTGATAGAAGGTAAAATAAAAGTATGAGGCTTTAGATTTTTTTGATGTAGCTAATATTGTTGAGATGATAGAGAAATTCAAGGGCAAACATCCAAACATAGCTTTGGGATGAAGAAGAACAAAACCCAGATGCCAAAATTTCAATTTTGACATAGTAAAATTTTGAGATTTTTGACCCTATCGAGGTTCGTAGCTCTGCAGCTCTGTAGCTCCACAAGTACGTAGGTCCACAGTTATGTAGGTCCATAGCTCCACAATTTAGAGGTGCATTGACAGTTAACTACTTGTTCCAAAAATAGTGCTTTCCATGTATCTAAAATGCATTCTGATGGCAGTTTAACTCTGACACACACCTAGTAAAGGACCAACTTCTATTTTTGGCATCTCTAGATGCTCCCACTTTGACTGAAGGATTCCTCCTACTTTTTGTCTCATGTTTTATTTTTTCTTTTTGACATGTAAAGGGCTCATGCATCTAATTAATGAATACAATATGGATGGAGTCCCTCTAAGCACCACATTAATTGTTAGTCTGTATATATTTAGTTTGTTTTAATGTTTTAAAAGCATTTTATTGCATGAAGATATCTCTCACTCTCAAAAAAAATTGAGGAGATAATTTCTTATAAATACCCCATTGTAATATGTAATAAGAGCCACCATTATTATGCAATAAAATTATGTTTTTGGTGCTCACATTTGGAGTGTAGTGATCCTTTCCTAAATGTGTCATTGTTTTGTGAATTTTATTCATGAGATTGTGATTGAGCCAAAGGTTTATTGCATTGTTTCTAGTTGTGCGATCTTTTAGTTCTGGTGTTTGCTATAGATTTACAAATTCTACTAACATATCTAGCTTGAGAAGAGATCATCAAATTGTGTCTGCATAGCCTTTTGTCTCACATGTGTGCACTTTTCATGGCTTTTTGATTTCATGAAAGGTGAAATTTCATATGACTGTTAAAGTTTCTCACTAATGATTGCATCAATGGATTCTAGGAAGCGATGCTCTTGTTTTCATTGGTTTCCTACCAATTTATTTGAAAGCTTAACTCACAACATGTTGTTTTTTGTAGATTATGTCTGTTTAGGATTTCAATTTCATGTTATTTTCTTTTAGTTTCATTATTTGCTTTGCTAACCCCTTGTTAGAATAGGAACTCATTTTAGTTGTACTATTAGATTGCATTCATTGAAAAAACCAGAAAATACAAAAATATTGTTCTTTTGTGTGTGATTTTGAGACAACAAACAGATTTACTTCATTCTAAGATCATAATAGAACCAGCAAATGCCTTCTCATGAACAATCAAATTTATCTTCAACTGAGTAGATTTTGGTACATCGCAAGACAAATACTGAACCTTGGAGTTGATCCTAAAAGATTAGCTTTTCAAGAGAGGAGTTGCACAATGGATTCTTGTCATTGATCTCATGCATAATGACTACCCAACAAGCAATTGCTACAATAATATCACACTAGTTTCCCACCTATCCTAAATTCTCAACTATTTCTTGTTCACTTCAAAAATACAGAGGAGTTTGAGAAGGTGAGCATAACCCTTTGGTTGATGAAGGACCTTTTTCAATTCTTTATTTCTTTGAGGCAGATTCTGTAGGGGAATTTTTGACAAATGTCTCTTATAAACCAGGGTAGGAGGGGCACCTTTTGTAGGAGGTGAAGGCTACCTCCTATTTCTTTCCCTTTAATAGAAACATCCTCAACTATTCTCACAATAATATATCCAACTCTCCTCTAAAGAGTATACTATCTAGGATTGATGGTAGGGGTAATTGAAAATCTTTGCATCAATTCTCTCACTTTGTTAGGATGTGTTTTAACAAAGGAAGATCTTTTATCATTCAGATTTTAGAAAAATGTGTCATCAAATTTTTCAAATTTTCATCCCATAACTTCGCATATTTCAATGGATCATAATTTTTATCAAAATCCTTAATGAAATCCAAGGCCTTGTTATATACCCTCTAATTTTCTTTTTTCACCTCGTTCTCTTGAAGGAGAACACATTTCTAATGATATCTTTAGGGTAGTAAAACTTATATCCATGTCCTTTAGCCTTTGTCCTTATCTTGAACATCTCATAAAATCTCTCATTTTACCTCATATATATTAGAACCTCATAAAATAATTTTAAAAAACAACTCCTAGCCATTTGTGTTTGTTATAGCATTCCTAACCTAGTTTCCTTATCATATTTAAACTCTCAAAAATTTGCAATCATGGTGAATTGGGAAAAAACTTTTTACACTTTGTACAATCATTACTATGCCTATTTATTTGTTCTAAGAAATAATCATGCACACTTCTCTCCTAATAATTTTTCTTTCTAGAGAAATATTTTTGAGGAAGTTTTTTCTCGAGATTATGAAATCTTTTACCCATAAACGACTAAAGCTAAAACTTCTCCTTATATTTGAGCAAGAATACTTATTGGTTCTTAGTCTATACTTAATGCAATTTCTTATACAAAGCCCTAGCTCTTTCTAAAACCTTTTCCACCACTATATATTTTCTTCACACACACTCATATTCAATAATTGGTTATACTTTAATCATGTACTCTTAAATAATTTAAGAAATAAACCAACCTCATAAAGCTTGCATGGATTTTGAATTAATTTGATATCAATGTCATAGACAATGGGTCTAAAGAAATTCATAATCAATTTTGAAACTAGACCATTTACTCATATGCAAATCCATGGCTCCAACTAAGTCTGTATGTGTCGAGTCACCTTTCTCAAGCCAATAAAGAAGTCAAACCAATATTGTAGTGACAACTATAAACCATCTCAACACCATGGACCCCTATATAATTATTTAAATTCCAAGGACACATGACTTAATGTTTCTTTTTTGCATTGATTAAATAGTGTGCAATTCATGATAACAACAATGCGACTATCATAGATCTCCTATTATTTGACAGTTGTGGAGAAAACAAGAGATACCTAAAATTTGGATGACATAGGACACATGGTGCAAAGTCATTTTGTCTCTTTTGTTAAAAACCTCACACTTTTTATAGAAAAAAATGATAACCATCATATTCAAACACATCAGATGCTTTAGAATACGCCTCCAATTTCTCCTAGTTGACTTCCACACTTGCCCCATGTTCAACATGTGTCGTCCATTATTTTATCAAAAAGCTTAATTATTTTTGCATTAGACATTGACCTAACAAGGACACAAGTTTGAATGTCACTTTGGCACATTTGTTAAATTTCTTTCAAGTTTTTATAGTGACCAAACAATGATCGTTGAACCAATATGATTTGATGGTCATAAAAATGCATACTTATATTAGCCATATTATAGTTGGCCCGCACCTGTACACATGTTAGGATATGATTTGATCATCATATCTTTACAATATTATTATAACCATTTTCCACCAAGGTCGCATGTTGCCCAATCACCTTATCACATTAGTTAAATGTCTTTTGTATTCTCAAAGTGACTAAGTGACCACCCTTAGATTTACCAAGATTTGATAGTTGAGGAAAGTAACCATCCAATCACTATTTTTGGGACCCATTGGACACATGTCTTGATGTTTCTTTATTTCATCAGTTAAATATCTTACAAGTTTCAAAAGAAATAATGTGAGGACCATTAGATGTATGAAGATTGGATGGTCCAAATACTCCTTATACATGTTGCTCAGGTCCCATCATATCTCCTAGGATTTTAACATGTGGCTCCTACTACAAAACAAATGTAAACATTTTATTTTCCTTCATCTTTGGTCCTACCTAGGATGTGTGTCAAAACCTCACCTTGACTCTTTCATCTATAAACACAAACTTTGTCAAAGTGACTATATGAAAATTATTATGGGTCAACTCATTTTGTGGGTACATCCCAACAAATGACATGATGCCACATGGATAAAGGTAAGGTTTTACTTAGATAATGCTACTGGGCCTATATAATGTTGAAGTTGATGAAAGATTAACCCCAAAACTCCTAAGAATCACCTCCATTCAAACACTTGTCACAAAAGAGAGAAGCCAAAAGCTATGGAGGCTACAATCACCAGATCCATAGATGAGACATTCTTGATGAGAAAAAAGAGAAATTGCTATATTAAAATATGAATTGGTTTATTACAAAGAGAGATCATCCTTATAAAGGAGATCAAAACTCTAAAAAGGTCTAACCTAAGTTGTTTCATAATAATTAATAAAAGAAATAATTATTAAATGCCTAAAGTTTAGGTCAAGATACTAGACTTAATTAGAAAATATCTAACTGCTTTGATAGCCCCCTTAAGATAAACTTAGGGAGTAGCTAGAAACCTAGAAACTACTATAGAAAGTAGATTTGGGTCCTGACAAGAAAAGCTTGATGAGGTACCCAAGCACAACCAAATCTTTGAAAAGAGGAGAAATAGAGAAAACCACATGGAAAAAACCCTACTAAAAGAAACTAGTGAAGGACTAAAGAATCCTTCAAACTAGGGAATGTCCCAAAAGATAGGAACAAAAGATGATCATGATGAACACTACCGAAGCATGTAGAAGTTGCAAAGATCTATTGATATAAAAAACTACCACTAAAATAGAACCTAACTAGGTAGAGAAGACTGTAATCTACATCAAATCTGAAGGCACACAAAGAAAACCAACTAAACTTGAAGATACAAATGGCATGAAACGCCAAAGCTTGAAGAGTTGATCAATCAAACCAAGGAATCATGAGAAACAACAAAAGAACTCCTATAATGGAAATCAAAGTGAGGTGATAGGCATATACACTAATCTAATATGCTAGAAATACTAATTCAATGAAAGGATTTACACATTAAACTAACATAACATATAAGAGAGACAAAGAGAAGACAAACTCAAATGAGAATGTGAGCCATGGATAAGCTCTCTCAATGAGATTTTTCTCTTGTTTTTGAGATGTGTCTATGTGTAGATTGGGGATGTATGCTCAAATTCTCAAATGAATTCAATGGAGATGGGTAATGGCAAATTGGTAGCTTTGTGAGCTCTCAATTTGGCATTATAAGGGTATGGGTATGGCTTTTGGCTCTCAAAAGGGCATGATAACTTTACTCAAATGGTTGTGATTAAATGGATTGGAAGGGGATTCAATTTATAGGCTAAGGGCTTGAGGGATGGAGGGCTAAGATGCAAGGAGAGATGAAGGCTTAAGGAGGGCTAGGATGCACTCAAAGGAGAGCACATGGATTGTGCTTGTTTAGCACCAATGGGAAGGTGACACTTGTCACAAGGAGGATGAGTGTGAGAGGGTAGGGTAAAGGGTTGGTTAAAGGCATGATGAGTGGGGTTGAGTATGTAAGAGAGATGTAAGAGGAATGAGTGTGGAAGAGGGAAGAGTGTGAAAGATGGATGTAAGAGTCATGAGTGGGATTGTAAGAGTCTTTTATGGTTTGTAAGAGCACTCATGACTTGGTGGTTGGAATTTTTGAGGGGAGACTTTGATTTGGTTTAGGAAAGTCTTAAACTTGTTTAGGGAATGTGACAACATTAGGGGGTGGATTAGGCTTGGGTTTAGGATTAGATTAGGGATGTTAGAGATGTGCAAGTGGATGGCATTAATGAGGGTGGGTGAGTTAGTGGCTAAGCTTGGTTAGTATGGGTGGATGGGGTGGATTAGGCTAAATGGAGGATTAGGGATAGTTTAGGGGTTTTTAGATTTTGAGAATTTTATTTATTAAATAGATTTATTTAATAAATGGGGATTTTTGGAATTAGATAGGAGAAAAGGATTTAATTGATAAATAATAGGTTATTTGATTTATCAATTAGGACTATAGATGATTAATTAAATTAATCAGCTAGGGATGGCAAAGGATTAATTAAATAGGAATTTTAATTAATGATGCCTTTAGAGATAACTAAATAGGATTACTAAAGCGGTGTAATCAAATTTAGGTGTCTACATTTTGCCCCTCTTTGACATAGTGTTGAGACAACACTATTTTAAAGAAGTTCGAATGAAGACGACACGAGGAAGATGTTTTAGCAACAAGGTTGCCCCAGTCTTAGATAAGAAGAGGAGAGACTAGACTTAGATGATGCCCCCTCAAGAAGGCGACGGGAGAGAAATGACACTCGATGACTTCTTGAAAAGTACAAAAAATTGAGATGAGCTAAGACACAGATTGGCAAAGAGAAGGGGCTGAATTAGCTCAAACTCTCACTATGGGAGAATGATAAAGGAGAATCAGATGCACAAGAGTAAAACAAGCTTAAGACTTTCCAGGATTGGGGGGGGGGATGAAGGAGCAGAGCGCTATAAAAAGAATCTATGATAGGGAGATGGATGATGGAATGATAAAGCTGATGCAACAAGATTTCAAAGAGTCAGATTGGTGGAAGATGGGTTTCAGAGATCCCTAGGACTAGGATTGTGGATCTTGAAAGATGAGGCTTGGTGGATTGATTTGATTAGTGGATCCCTAAGACTAGGATTGTGGATCCCTAAAGCTAAGTGTGAGGAGTGATTCAAAGAGATACTGATGCATAAGCTGGGGTAGGAGCGACATATGTAGGCTATGGATGGGGGATAATGGAGATGAAGGGATTCCATTGAAGCTTTTTGAGCAGGGGGATACTTCAAAGAGAAGTACCACCATGTAGTTGAGCACTGGATTTGCTATATGACTGTTGGTTAATTGCCAAGGTTACCAAGAACATCAAGGCCTTTTCACCAATTGTCCATAGGACTAACAAACTGAATCGAAACAAATACGCAAAGATTACCCCAGTATCACACATGAATCCCAGAGGAAGCAGCATGGAAACGACACTAGGTAACCCACAAGCAGAAAAAATAAAACAAGCAAAAGACATGATCAAGACCTTATGATCTGATTGCCCCATTCGCAGCATACCATGATATGGAAGATCATGGAAACCTTAAGGAGGGAACAAGGAGATTGCTTGGAAAAGATATTTTCAAGACCCAAAAGGGAAGATCCCCAAATCAAAAGAAAGTGAAAATCTAAAAGAGAACCATTTGCCAATGAGATGGGTAGGACGAGGTACTAACGGACCAAGATCAGACATGAGGAAAGCTATATCCTGCAAGGACCTATCGGAGAGCACCTAAGCTGGTGGATTTGGATGAATGATGCGTCTGGCAAGTTGAACTAAGAAGGATAACGCTTTGGTGATAGGAAATCTAGCTAAAGGGTGCATTGGAATAGCTAACCAAGATGTACGATGTGTGCAAGATGCTGATCAAGGATGAACTGACATGAAAGCTGGATAGATACAATGGTACTAAGCTAAAGAGGATGTATAAGCTGATGGACCAAGATATGTTACAAATGTACAAGTTTGTTCATGTTTTGGTTTTTGTGAGATTGAAATGTTTGTGAAGGATGGGATGTCTATAATAGTTGATAGGTGGATAGGTAGATGGTTTGCAAAAAGCTTAAGTGAAAATGGGGTTTTGTGTGTGTACGTGATAGTATACAAGCTAGGATACAAGATTATTTAAAAATTGGAATATGGTACAAGCTTTGGATAAGATTCAGATATACAAGCTATGATACAAGGGATTTACAAGGTATAATACAAGCTTTGGTACAATATTTTACAAGCTGCGGTACAAGATTTTACAAGCTGTACAAGAGGTATTTACAAGCTCCATTAAATTTTAGATATTTGATTGGAACACCAAGGGAACAAGAAGGTTGTTTATGGGATGGTGGGTGGATGGATGAGGGATAGGATAGTGATAGATAATGGATTAGTCTTTAGTACACAAGGTGCCTAAATTACCAGGTTTTCACCAAAGTACCTATCCAAGGCGCCTGAATTGCCAAGTTTTCACCATTGGACGCTTATTTCTCTTTACTATTTTTTTTTTTTGTATTTTTCAAAAGCTGGGTATACCAAGGATCCTCAAGCATAGAACTTCTTGAGATGAATGATGTTAGTAGGATCATTCAAAAGTTCTCCTTCTGGTGTAGATAACTGATAGGCTTTGGAGCCAAAGGATGCAGTGACAACATAAGGATCGAGCCATGTAGGTTCAAACTTGCCTTTCTTTTCTCGATCTGCTTGGACTTTCATGTTTTCTTTGAGGACCATGTCACCTGGCTGAAAGTGTCGTGGGAGCACCTTCTTGTTGAAATTCCTTTTGAGATGAGTTTGGTAGACTGTGAGATGGTCATAGGCTTGTTGTCTCTTCTTCTCTAAGAGATCTAGCTGGGTGAGCCGAGCTACTCTGTATTCTTCATCTGATATTTGCCCTTGCAAAGATATGCATAGTGAGGGAAGTTCAACTTCTATAGGTAATACCACTTCAACACCATAGACTAGGGAGTATGGAGTTGTGCCTATGGATGTATGGAAGGAAGTTCGATAGGCCCATAGGGCTAGATTTATTTGTAGGTGCCAATCACGACCAGAATCATTGACAACTTTCTTTAGGATTTTGAGGAGGGTTTTGTTAGTTGCCTCTGCTTGGCCATTACCTTGTGGGAAATATGGGCTAGAAAAGTGGTGATGGATGCAGAGGGAAGTGCATAATTATTCCATGTTGAGATTTTCAAAGTTACCTCCATGGTCAGTGAAGATGGTGGATGGGATGCCAAAGCGAAAAACAATGTGGTACAAGATAAACTTGGAGACCTAAACTCCTATAGCTGAGACTAGGGGGACTGCTTCCACCCACTTAGTGAAATAGTTTGTAGCTATTATTATCCATTTATGTCCATCAGATGAGAGAGGTGTGATAGTTCCAACTAGATCAAGGCCCCAACAAGCAAAAGGCCAAGGTGGTGCAATAGGTTGTAGATCTTGTGCTGGAGCGTGCACAAGATTTGCATGTTGCTGACATGGGAGACACTTCCTGACAAAGTCACAGGAGTCTTCTTCAATGGTAGGCCAATAGTAGCCTGCTCTAAGGATTTGTCGTGATAGGACAATACCACTCGTGTGGTCACCACAAAGTCTAGAGTGTACTTCTTTTAATGCCATCATTGCCTCATTTTCATCTAAACATCGAGAGAGTATCGTGATAACCTCGACGATATAGGGTATTGGCTATGATAACATAGCAGGATGATTTTCGAATGAGGTTCTAGTGTTGGGTACGTGTGAGGTGAGGGGATATGATACTATTGTTAAGGTAAGCATGAATTTCATGGTACCAAGGGGATTGGGGACCAACCAAGATACAAACATGGTTTGAATCCTCATTCGCATAGGCGGGTGTGAGGAGCTGCTTGACTAAAAAGTCATACTACATAGCTTCTTGGGGAATTTCCAAGAGTGAGTCGATAGTGGCCATGGTGTCTTCTACCTTGTTCTGCATTCGAGGCACTTGTGTAAACTGAAGCTTTGTAAAATGCTGGGTCAGCTGATCAACTAGCTCTTTGTAGGGTAATAGCTTTTCATCTTTGGTTTGATATTCATTTAGGACTTGCTTGATGATGAGCTGAGAATCGCCAAATATTTGTAACTGAGTGATGTTCCATTCGGCTGCTATCTTTAATCCCTCTATGAGAGCCTCATATTCTGCTATATTGTTGGTACTAGGGAATTGTACTTGAAGGCTTTTGGAATATAATCTCCTTGAGGTGTGACCAGCAATATTCCTACCCCTGATCCATGAGATGTGTATGAGCCATCAAAATAAAGCTTCCATGGGGGTTGTTCTTCAATTAGGCAGATATGCTCGTCTGGAAATTCGATGAGCAAAGGATATGCATCTACTAGAGGTGCATCAACTAGGTGATCTACTATAGCTTGCCCTTTGATTGCCTTTTTGTCCACATACTGGATGTCAAACTCACTTAGTAGCATAACCAATTTTTCTAGTCGACCTGTGAGTGCTATTCTAGAGAGCATATACTTGAGAGGATCAATTTTGGATACTAGTTGGGTGGTATGACTTAGCATGTAGTGGCGAAGCTTTTGAGTTGAGAAAATAACTGCCAAACAAGCTTTTTCCATAGGAGTGTAATTGAGTTCACAACCAACTAGGGTTCTACTGATATAGTAGATGGCTCTTTCTCTGCCGTAGTCATCAAGCTGTGCTAGAAGTGCCCCTAGAGTAGTAGGTGTTGCTGATATGTACAAGATCAAGGGATGACCAGGAACTGGTGGAACCAAGATAGGAGGATTGGTGAGATATCGCTTGAGCTGATCGAAGCTGCACTGACATAAAGGATCCCACTTGAAGTTCTCATCCTTCTTTAGTACATGTGAAAATGGTGTACATTATCTGCAAGCTGGGAGATGAAGCGCTAGACGGATTGAAGCTTTCCCTGAAGAGAGCGAAGCTATCATAGTGTTTGGGTAGGAGGCATGTCTAAGATAGTCTTGACCTTCTTGGGGTCGATCTCTATACCTCGTTAGAAACTATGAAGCCTAGAAGCTTTCCAGATGTGACCCCAAAGACACACTTCTTGGGATTTAGCATGAGATGATATTGGGCTAACCTATCAAAGACTTTTTCCAGGTCAGTGAGATGATCCATGAAGGTGTGAGATTTGACTAGGATATCATCCACATAATCTTCCAAAATACTATGGATAAGATCATGGAAAATGGTTGTCATAGCTCTTTGATAGGTAGCCCCAGCATTCTTTAGGCCAAAAGGCATCATGGTGTAGCAAAAGGTCCCCCAAGGGGTAGTGAATGCTGTCCTATGCTGATCCTCTTCGGCAATCTTGATCTGATTATACCCAAAAAATCCATCCATAAGGGATAGAATTTCATGTCCAGCTGCAAGATCTACAATCATATCTATGTTGGGAAAGGGAAAATCATCCTTCGGACAAGCTTTGTTTAGATCTCTAAAATCAGTGCAGATTCTGATGTCACCAGAAGGCTTAGTGACATGGACCATTTTGGAGATCCACTCTGAGTAGTCGATAGGTCGGATAACCTTAGCAGCTAACATTCTTTCTAATTCAGCTTTGACTAGTAATGCCACCTTGGGGTGCATTTTTCTAAGCTTTTGTCTAACGGTCTTGATCTTTGGATTGACTGCAAGATGGTGAACTACAAGCTTTGCATCCAACCCTGGCATGTCCTGATATGACCATGCAAATCGTCCAATGTTCTCTCTTAAGACCTCAAAGAGGAGATCAGCTTGGTCTTGTGATAGGGATGCAACAATGTGAACAAGTCTGGGGATCTCTGAAGAACCGATGTTGACTTCTCTAGTATCCTCTATTAGAATAGATGACACCTCTGGTCGATTATCTTGAGAAGGAAATACTAAATCCTCATGTTCTACTTGTGGCTCTGGATTTTCTTGCTAAGGAGTTCTCTTCACTGCCTTAGCTAGTCTCGGATTCACCTTAGTTCTAGTTTTGGATGTATCGAAACTAGGTTGAGGATTTTCTCCAAAATACCCCTTGGGATCTAGCTTATAGATATAGGTAGAATCTGGCTTTGTCTTCTTGTGAGGTGTTTCAGCTCCCATGAATCTTAGAAGTGCTTCCTCTGATGCGAACTCATCAATGTGTATGACACTTGGTTGGTCCCAATCTATGAGTTGTGGATAAGCGAGTGGTAGGTCAATGAGATGGATGGATAGTTCTTAGAGAATAGAGTCTCCTAGGAAGATTTGGTCTGGGATATCATCATAGGCTCTCTTTTCAACTTCCTCAGGAATGTCTTCAATTTTCACAAGGTCATGGTGGATGTTCGAAAAAGCATGGCCGTTCTCGTTGGTTCCCCCAGTTGTGTGTATGCCAAAGCCAAGACCTAACTTCATTTCCCACTTATGTGCTTCGATGGGACATTGCATGCCCCTTTCTTTTGGTCCTAGTCCACCTCCTTGATAGTTCCATTTTTTAGTGATGAGCTTATGTTCTTAGGGATACTTCTAGCTGAAGTGGTCAAGGCGTGCTTGATTTCTTGGAGGTGCATCCTTATGTAACTAATTGTTGATATCTTGAGTGAGCTCATGAAGAGGGGTTTTTGAGGATACAAAGGTTGTTGGGTCAAACTGTTTGTAACGAGGAGGTGGAATTTCCTTAGCTTTGTGATATGTCGGCCATCCATGGATATGTGGATCAAGTGGGATTGCTCTGACAGCAAATGCATCTGATAGACTATACTCTCGAAAGCCTTCGTTGTTGATCTTTACGGTAGATAGGGTGGAGGTGAGGATGGTTTCTGCATCATTACAAGTGTGGGATGAGCTAGCGATGGGTATGCCGATATCAATTCTAGGGAAATGATTTGTATAGGAGGCTTCAACCGCATTGCAGTAAGCAAAGGGTTCTAGGTTGGCATGGATGGTTACTTCAATGCCCTGATGTAGAAATTTGATGCACTGATGGTACATGGATGGAATGGCTTTCATGGCATGAATCCATGGGCGACTAAGGAGAATGTTAAATGGTAGGTTTAGATCAACAACATGGCAAACTATCTCTTGGATGACCGGACCAACCTTGATTGGTAGCAAAATAGTTCCTTCTGTGGTTCTTTCCAAGTTGTCATAAGCTTTGATGGTGATAACCTCACTGATCATATCTGCCTCAGTATACCCAGCTTGTTTTATGAATTTTAGGGTGCAAATGTTCAAGGATGATCCATTATCTATCATTACTCTTTTCATGGCAAAATTGGATACCATGATGGCTATGCAAAGTGGAAGGGTGTGATCTGGCTCAACCGCGGGTATGTCGGTGGGTTTGAATGATAGGGCACATGAGGAGGATAGGTGTCCAACAAGATTACAAAAATTAGTAGCATTGATATCAAAAGGGACATGGGATTCTATGAGATCACTATCAAGGATGTCTTTGTACACAAGACTAGTGCGGAGAAGATCTAAAATGGAGATTTGGGCTGGCATGTTCCCAAGTTGTTCCAAGATATTGTACCAGCTTTTTGATGGAGCTAATGGTGTTGATGAAACTGGTGGGCCTGTGATGTTAAATTGCACTCTTCGAGTGGTGACTGCACACTCATTATCTGGTCCTCGAATATTGATAACATTGACAGAAGGCTCTTTCTCGGATATACAACCTATAAGGCTACCATAGTCTATATAGGATGAAGTGTGGTCATTGTTCTTCCCATGTTGTTGGTTTGGCTGGCAGTTGTTGGTGTTGTTGTTGTTTTGGATAGGTGCTTTTCCAGGATTTTGGTTGTTGTGTGGAGGAAAAGCATTTTGATAAATCTGTAAGCCTACATTGGGAAAGGTTTGGGCACCAACGGTGATTTCTTTCCAATCAATGAGGTCCTGCACATAATCTTTCAGTTTCATGCATCTGAGGGTGGTGTGACCGTTTACCCTATGGAACTTGCAATACTCATTATCTTTGTACCATGCAACTTTGGATTGGCTTGGATCAATTTGTTGGGTGGGAGGAAATTTGGTGAGGTTTTCCTTAGCCAATTTCTCAAAAATGACATCCAATGGCTCACCAAGGGGTGTATAGTTTCTAGGTGCAGGTCAGAATCTAGGTTTTTGCCCTGTAGCTACATTGATGGCATTAGCTTGATTGTTAGACCCTTGAAAGTTGGGTCTTGTATTGTGGTTTTGATAGCTTTGGTTATTCTACTATTGGTAATTGATAGCTTGTTGGTTGTTTGGTTGATATGGTGGGTTAGACTGGTTTTGAGAAGGACAAACAATATTCACATGTCTGGTGTCAGTAACCCCATCTATTGCAACATGCTTGTTTTTGTTCCAATACCTAGACTTGTCATTGGAATGTGATTGATTTTAGTTGGCCTCTTTGTAAATTTTGACCACACCATCTTTAATGAGTCCTTGTTCAAGGATCATTCCTTTCTCTTTGATATCTTTATAGGTCTGCAAATAGTTCATGGTCATGTGGTGAGCCAAGCTGGGATGGGCATCATCAATAAACATTTTCACCACATGGCGCTCTGGCAAGGTGCAAGATATGTGGGTGGTAAGGGTTTGCCATCTTTGTAGGTATTCAACAAGGCTTTCTCCACCTTTTTGCTTAGTGTGGACAAGGTCAACTATTGATAGCTCTGTTTCAACAAGATGGGCATATTGGGCTATGAATGCCTCAGATAATTCAGAAAAGTTTTTAATTGTGCCATAGGGGATTCTGTAAAACCATTCAAGAGCTGATCCAGCCAAGCTTTTGGGAAAAAGGTGCAAGAGGAAGACATCATTTTATGCCACGTCCTGGCGGTGCATGTAAAATTCTTTGATATGTGTGACAGGGTCTCCTTTTCCTCTGAATTTGTCAAATTTGGGTACCTCAAAGTGTTTGGGAAATGGTGTCATGGTAATGGCTCTGTCAAATGGGTAAGGACACACATTCTCAAACTTGAATGTCTTCGGATCATTCCCTTCTTGGATGGCTTTCAGAGCTGTCTTCATTTGCTCCCATTATGAATTGATAGGTGATGGCTGGGGTGTCCCCAATGTAGGAGTGCCTTGAGGTAGGTATGCGCTAGATGGGGTCATTGAATATGGATGGCTGTGAGGGATTTGTTGATAGGGATTGTACATTGTTTGGGCAGCTTCATGGTGGATGATGGGTTGTTGAGGGGGAGGTGGCGCATACTGCTGCATGTTGTTAGATTGTGGTGACTTATCAGGAAAGTACTGTACATTAAAAAAATTTTGGGCAGTGGCCGACATGGTAGCCGACATATTATGGCTGACATATGGCCGACATGTTATAACCCTAAAGCAGTTTAATACTTGTATAAAAAGGGCTTAGGGTTGGTTATTTTTCATTATGTTGTGATACGAAATTGGTTCTTGGCGGTATTGAGCTGTAAGGGATTACAGATTGTAATCAGGTTGTAATCACTAGATTGTAATAAGATCGAACTTGTTGTTTGGTGGACGTAGCCTAGGAATTGGGTGAACCATGTTAAATCTTGGTGCCTTGTGTTCATTTCTGTGTGTTCTATTATTTTTTCTATTATTGGTTATATTTGCATGTAGTTTTTTTATTTCTATCCGTGGTTTATCCTAACAAGTTGTATCAGAGCGAGGTTGTCTTTCAATTATCCTCTGCAGGAAAGTCTCACAGTTAAGTGGGAGTCTCACGGTTGAGTGGGAGTGATGGCAGATGAGGGCAAGCTGAGGGTTGATAGGTTTAATGGGCAGAACTTCTAGTTATGGAAGATGCAAATGGAAGACTATCTATATCAGAAGGATTTATGGAAGCTATTGGAAGGCAAAGCCAAGAATCAGGGAACTATGTCAGAGGCTGAATGGGATCTTTTGGATAGAAAGGCACTCAGAAGCATTTGATTATGCTTGGAACCATCGGTGGCATTTAATATTACAAAAGCAAAGACGACGGAAGATTTGATGAAAATCCTAGCGACACTGTATGAAAAGCCCTCCGCTTCAAACAAGGTATTTCTCATGAAGCATTTATTTAATATGAAAATGGAAGAAGGTGGATCTTTTGCAGATCATTTAAATGAGTTTAATACTATTACTAGTCAGTTATCTTTTGTGGGTATCAATTTTGATGAAGAAATTAGGGCTCTCTTGATTTTGTGTTCCTTGCCTGAAAGCTAGAATGGCTTGGTAATGGCGGTGAGTAATTCTGTTCTTGGATCTAGTACCCTAAAATATGATGATGTGATCGGTGTTGTTTTGAGTGAGGAAACTCGTAGGAAATCCTTAGGTGGATCTACACTAGGAAGTGCTTTGAATGCACAAACCAGGGGCAAAATGACTGAAAGAGGAAGTAACTCTAGAAATCATGGGAAATCAAGAGGAAAGTCAAAGGGGAGGAGGTCTCAATCGAGAGGACCAAATGATTGCCGGTACTGTGGGAAACCAAGGCACAAAAAGAAAGATTGTTGGAATCGAAACAAAAATGAAGGAGATAAATTAGATGGAGACAAGGAGGCAAATGTGGTAAGTAAAAAATCCGAAGAGGATGCTTTGCTTCTATCTTTAGAGAGTGTTGATGATTCATGGGTTTTAGATTCTGGTGCTTCATTTCATGCTACACCTCATAGAGGTTATTTCATTGATTATGTCCAAGGGGATTTTGGGCTTGTTTATTTGGGGGATAATGAACCCTGTCAGATTGTTGGAAAGGGAAAAATTAAGATTAAGTTGTAGAATGGGAATCATTGGCTACTACATGAGGCAAGACATGTTCCAAAACTAAGTAGAAATTTAATTTCAGCAGGGCAACTCGGTGATGAGGGTTGTGTAGTTACTTTTAATGATAAAAATTGGAAGGTTTCAAAAGGTTCCCTTATAGTAGAAAAAGGTGTGAAAGTAGGCATCTTATATCTTTGTACAGGTCATATTGTTCCTTCTACTTTGATTGTTTTAGAGAAAAATGAATATTCGGGAACAATTACTGCAGTTGAGCAAGGAGAACAAATAGCTGATGTAGATTCTGATACAGCGTTGTGGCACAATAGACTTGGGTACATGAGTGAGAAAGGTATGAAAGTAATTTATTCAAAGAAAGTTTTACCAGGTCTAAAATGTGTGAATATGGATTTCTGTGAAAGTTGTGTGTATGGAAAAAAAAAAGAGAGTAAGTTTTGTAAAGACAAGGAAGGAAAACAAAAAGGAGAAATTAGAGCTTGTGCATACAGATGTATGGGGGCTAGCCCAGGTATCTTCCCTTGGTGGCTCTCATTATTATGTTACATTTATTGATGATGCAACTAGAAAAGTATGGGTTTATTTCCTTAGATAGAAATCTGATGTATTTCAAACTTTTAAGAAATGGAAATGCTTGGTTGAAAATGAGATTGGTAAGAAATTAAAATGTCTCAGATCTGATAATGGTGGTGAGTATTGTAGTCATGAATTTGAAGATTATTGCTCCACTAATGGTATTCATAGACAAAAAACTATTTCAAGGACTCCACAGGAAAATGGAGTGGCTGAACGCATGAACCGGACTATAATGGAGCGTGCAAGGAGCATGAGATTGCATGCTAGGTTGCCCTTACACATGTGGGCGGAGGCTATTAATACTACAATATATTTGATTAATAGAGGTCCCTCTACTCCTTTGGGCTGTGGTATTCTAGAGGAAGCATGGACTAGTAAGAAGGTGAGTTAT
Source organism: Cupressus sempervirens (assembly GCA_028749045.1). Lineage (NCBI taxonomy): Eukaryota > Viridiplantae > Streptophyta > Pinopsida > Cupressales > Cupressaceae > Cupressus > Cupressus sempervirens. Next base: position 635,908,507 of record CM053786.1, on the reverse strand, counting down.
TCTTTTCTCAAGACCTTCGGTTGTGAAGCTTTTGCTCATAAAGACTCTAAAAATAGAACCAAGCTAGAAGCTAAATCAAAGAAATGTGTCTTTCTTGGATATGGCATTAATGAATTTGGTTATAAGCTTTGGGATTTTGAAAATCTTAAAATTGTTAGAAGTCGGGATGTCATATTCAATGAGAAAGTGTTGTACAAAGATCTGTTGCAGCAACATGAGAAGAAAGAAGATGATTATGTAGTGTTGGATGATACTCCAAAAGATGATGTTCCGGCCATTCCTCATGATGTGCAACAACTACAACAACAAATACCACACACACCAGTAAATGTTAGATGGTCAACAAGGAAAATTAGACCTCCACAAAGGTTTTCTCCCTCTTTGTATTCTATTTTACTTACTGATGCTGGTGAACCTGAAAGTTATGGTGAAGCTGTGCAGGTGGATACTAAGATTCAGTGGGAGTCTGCAATGAAAGATGAAATGGACTCTTTGCTGAAAAATAAGACATGGGATTTGTGCAAGTTTCCTACAGGTAAAAAGGCTTTACAGAATAAATGGGTTTACAAGTTGAAAGAAGAGGAAGGAGGTAAGAAAAGATTTTAGGCCAGGTTAGTTGTAAAAGGATTTGCACAGAAAAAGGGAATTGATTTTGATGAGATATTTTCTCCTGTTGTTAAAATGACTTCTATTCGTACTATTTTAAGTCTTGTGGCTACTGAAGATTTGCATTTAGAGCAGATGGATGTTAAAACAACCTTTCTTCATGGTGATTTGGATGAAGAAATATATATGGCTCAGCCATAGGGTTTTGAGGTCAAAGGTAAGGAGAACTTAGTGTGCAAATTGAAGAAAAGTTTATATGGCTTGAAGCAAGGACCTCAGCAATGGTATCTGAAATTTTACAATTTTATGCATGAGCATGGATATAACAGGTGTCATTCAGATTATTGTGTTTATTTTAAGAGGTTGGATGATCATAGCTACATTATTTTATGTCTATATGTTGATGATATGCTTATAGCTGGGTCTAACATGCATCATATTAAGGGCCTAAAATGCCAGTTAGCACATGCATTTGCTATGAAGGAATTTGGGAGCAGCAAAACAAATCCTTGGTATGAATATTTGCAGAGATAGGAAGAACAGAACCTTGATGCTATCTCAGGCTGATTATGTTGAGAAAGTGTTGCAACGTTTCTGTATGGAGAATGCTAAATCTGTCAGCAATCCTTTACCTAGTCATTTGAAATTGACTAAGGAGATGTGTCCCAAGACATAGGAAGAGGAGGATAAGATGTCCAAGGTACCCTATGCTTTAGCTGTAGGAAGTTTGATGTATGCTATGGTATGCACTAGGCCAAATATTGCACATGCAGTGGGAGTCGTTAGCAAGTATATGAGTCATCCAGGATTTGAGCATTGGAATGCTGTCAAGTGGATTCTTAGATATTTGAGAGGGACATCAAATAAGTGTTTACACTTTGGGGGCTCTACTACTAATTTATAGGGCTATGTTGACTCAAATTTGGCAGGGGATATTGATACCAGGCGGAGTACTATAGGTTATGTCTTTACTGTTGGTGGGGTAGCCGTGAGCTAGGTTTCTAGGTTACAGAAGATTAATGCTTTATCCACTACAGAGGCAAAGTATGTTGCTGCTACAAAGGCAGCCAAGGAGATGATATGGCTTCAGTTCTTCTTGGAAGAATTGGGACATCCTCAGAAGGATAATTATTTGTTTACAGATAGTCAAAGTGCCATTCATCTTGCTAAGAATTTAGCTCTGCATTCTAAGACCAAACACATATAGTTGCGGTACCTTTTCATTCGGTCAGTTTTGGAGGATGGACAGTTAAATGTGGAGAAGATACATACCAATGACAATCTAGTAGATATGCTGACAAAGGTTGTAACAAGGGAGAAGCTGAAATCCTCTTCAGCTTCAGCTTCATTTGGTCTTTTAGACTAAACGTGAATAAAAGAACATCAGAGTCCAGGGTGGTTTGATCCAGTGGGAGCCCCATGTGGTAGTTGTATTGCTATAGGATCAGTCTCCAAGTGGGAGATTGTTGTTTAGTGTGGAGCCCGATTAGTCCCCAAGTGGGAGATTGTTAGATTGTGGTGACTGATTAGGAAAGTACTATTATATTATGGCCAATTGTGGTGGGAGATTGTTAGATTGTGGCCGACATATGGCCGACATGTTATAACCCTAAAGTGGTTTAATACTTGTATAAAAAGGGCTTAGGGTTGGGTATTTTTCATTATGTTGTGATACGAAATTGGTTCTTGCGGTGGTATTGAGTTGTAAGGGATTACAGATTGTAATCAGGTTGTAATCACTGGATTGTAATAAGATCAAACTTGCTGTTTGGTGGACGTAGCCTAGGAATTGGGTGAACCACGTTAAATCTTGGTCCCTTGTGTTCATTTCTGTGTGTTCTATTATTTTTTCTTTTATTAATTATATTTGCATGTAGTTTTTTAATTTCTGTCCGTGGTTTATCCTAACACATGTGCTGCGAGGCTTGCTGTTGATATGGGATTTGAGGTTGGGATTGAGGAATATAAGCTGGCTGTGGGATAAATGAATGGCTTTATGGAGGTAAGGTATAAGATGGTTTTGAAGCTTGGGGAAAGGATTGGGGGGCTTGTGGGGTTTGACCAATATATGTGGGTTGCGCCCCCATTTGGGATGGTATCTGCAAATAATTGGTGGTTGGCTGGATTGGTGGATTACCTCCTAGAAGTGGCATTGAAAAGTAGTTGGTAATAGGAGGTAATGGATTAGTTGGTGGTGGGAATTAAAAGCTTGGAAATGGAACTAATGGGTTTTGATAGCTTTGTGGCTGGATTTGGAAGCCTGGTAGAGTGGTGGCCGGAGCTGGGGTCACTTGGGAGCTTGGCAGAAAATTGGCAGTAGCTTGTGGGATTTGATAGCTTTGTGGAGTGAAGGTAGTAGCTTGTGAATTTGTGGCTAATGGTATTGAGCTCCCAAGACCTAATGGAAATGATGGGATTGTCTTTGGGCTGTGGTGAACAAGCTGGGGGTGATGAAAGGTTGATTACTTGGCCCCATGGGTGGCATCCCTGTTGTATATTGCTAAGGTTGGCCAAAGATGCTAGCACTGATTTAGGAGATGGGTGGATTTGGAAGGCAACAACAGTAATAGTGAAGGGAGTGAATGGTGAGGTATTTTTGGCAAAGGCAGTTTGGAGCGGAGAGGTATGAACCAAGGATGGAGTGGTGGTGGCTGGGTTGGCTTGTGGAATGGAGATTTTGACTTGGGTGGAGGATGGTATGTTGGGGTCTGTTGGATCATATGGATTGGCTTGAGGCTCTTCTTTTGACATATATTGAGGATAATTTGGATCATAAGAGCCGATGGGTGGTGGCAATTGCCCAAACAATGGGTGAGATGGATCTAAAAATGGAGGGGGTCTTCCAAAGTCAAAGGTTCCTACATTGTCCCTTCAAAAATTAGCCATGATTGTCTCTTTGTCCAAATCACCTCTAAATTGGTTCATATCTAATCTAAACCTTTTGAAATTGATTTAAACCCATTCCAATGTTGTTGAAATCACTTGAAATCAACCTTGATCAATCATCATCATTGGCCCTTAAGGAATTATTATGTTCTCTAGTGTCTTATCAACATTCATCAATTCATTTCATGTGTCCTTGGGATGTCACCATTTTATCAATTTGATCCTTGCCATTGTCATATCCCCCAGTGTCTTTTCATCATTTGTCATCAATGTGATAATTGACATTGTTGAGTCCTTTAGTGTCTAATCATATCCTTATTGAAGCAATTTAATAACATTGATTATGTCCATTGATATTATTATAATCAATCCTATTAGTTAGTTTCAATCAACCTATAGAATTTGAAGAGTTTGTTAAATGACATATGTTGTCAATCCTTGTTGTGTGTCCTTGACAAGTCATCAATTTTTTTTCTTTTGTATAGCATGATTTATTTCATTAATTCTATCATTTCTTTGATCATGCCTTAAATCATCACATTTGATTTTAAATTTCATAATGATCCTTTGATAGGGTTATTCTTGTATTTATTTTATCATTTGGCCAATCAATTTTACTAATTTCCCCTATAGGAATAAATAAACCATTTCTTATTCCTATGTCTTAATCATTTAATTCATCTCATCTTATTATTTCTCCCATTTACTAATTATTCCCAATTAATTAATATTTATTAATTAACTATCTCATAACCATGAATTTGGGGAATTTCATATTTTCTAAATTCTAATTTTTCCTTTTTTAGGAGAATTCTGATTTTGAAAATTTAAATTCTTAACTCTTACACATTCACACTAATTGTGCTACCACTTCCTATTTTCTAGCTTCCAGTACTCTCACACCTTCTATGTATTTTTCTTACACCTTCTTCTTCCATTATTTCTTACACTTTCTATGCAAAATTCTTACGCATTGTCATAATGTGTCATGTTTGTCATAATTTTCCATTTCTCACCTCTTTGTTATCGCAATATCCAAGTTTTAGAACCCAACTATGAAAACCTTCCAATTTGATCATTTCTTTTCTAATTCTTGCATTTGGCTCTCAAATCCTATAAATTGAGCTCTTATGTACTTGTTTTGGCTAACCAAACACTCCTAGTATTCTTACTATCTTGTCATTTTTCTATCATTTCATCTTTTCAATATCATCTTGTTATCATTTTGTTGGTACATTTGTGAATGCAAAAACCTAACCTGTCGAAAGCACGTGTAAACAAGCAAACATTAGTAGCATGTGTATTCAAGATTCAAATAAGATTGATAAACCACTAAGTCTACTTGAGTTTTAAAATAAACTATGCAACCAACAAATTAGAGTCCTCACACAACCTCAAAGCATCTCAACAAGGGCGCCCATTAGAGGCCTTGTTGGTGTGCTTAAGTGTGAGGCATGCAGATGTTCTCTCCCACAACACAACTATTTAATCCCTTGAATGATAAATGATATGCAAAATGAGATGAGTGAATCTAAGACTAAATAAACGGAGAATACCTTCAAGAAATGACTATGAGTGAGCCAATCCTTAAAGGATTCTAAGATGTGAGATGGAAAATGCAAAGAACCAAACTTAGCAATGATAATCTAGAATGAGATGCAAGCATAACTGCAATAAATCTAACATCTACCAAAAGGGTTAGTAGAAAATATGCAAATCACAAAAATCACTAAAGAGCTCTAACATTAAACTAGCATGATAACAATGCAAATGAGGGAGATGTCAAAAGCTTGAGACAAGGGCTCTATTTATAGGTTTAAGAGATGCCTTGGGGAGGTGGCATCTATGTGGCATCCACATATGTGCCACAAGGGAGACACATGGGCTAAAGGACAAGCCATGAAAAAGTAAAAAAGAACCTTTAATGGTTGAGAGGCTCAAGGTGTGCTCATACATGTGTGAGCAACTTTGGGGGAAGGAGTGGGGGACAAATGTGTAAGAGATGGTCGAGGCATAAATGAATTAGAAGGTTTATTGGATCAAGAGTTTCTCACACATGTGTGAGAAAACACTTAAGGACTAAAAGGTGTTTAAACAAGTGTTTAAGGTAAATAAGTGGGATTAAGTAGTGGATAGGCTTAGAAGGATGAGAGTGATGGGTGTAGACTAGGTTTTAGGATAGGATTAGGATTAAGTTAAATAATATTTAACTTAATCATAGAATTATAGAATTTAATGGAATAGAGGGAATTAAATAAATTAGAATTTATTTAAAAGGGGATTTATGGAGCACTATGTATAAATAAATTTAATACATTAGAGAGGATGCATTTAAATTAAATTTAAATACATTAGGAAAATGAACCTATTTAGTTAAATAAATTTAATTAAATAAGTTGAAGACTATGACAAATATAATTAATTAATTAATAATTAATTATAGTGTCAAGGGAGATATTAAATCAATTAATATAGTATTTAGGACAATTTTAAGTGTCTACAACATCTTGTCAAGAATAAGAGCTACATCAACTTCAAATCTTGGAGAATAAAGGAGAACATAGGAGCTAAACTTGAAGAGGATTTCTTTTGTTTAATGAATTTTATTTAAAGTTTATTTTATGGTAGGATGGAATTATTTGCATATGTTTTATAAGATTTGTGGTTCTCTCATTTATGCATTCTTACCCTTTTTCTGGTCCTACAGTAATGACAAGGAGTGATAAGGTATATGTGATCTTTGGTTAAAATCCTCTAACAATTTCACACTAAAAATGTGTGCATAAACCTTTAACAAGGTTGGCTCATAGCAAAGCTCACTTTAGAAGAGTTATATTTATAGGTTGTTGGTTCCCAAGTGGTTTTTTCCTTTACAGCATTTCCATGTTAAATATTTGTATCAAGATGTGTGAATCTTTTTTTTTTTAATAACAAAGGTAGCAAGGACACTTTATATATATATATATATATATATATATATATATATATATATATATATATATAGACTATTTTTTGCAAGTATATTGATTCTAACATAAGGAGCTCCTAGAGAAAAGAACTAGGAAGAAATTTTTTGTTCATAACCCCATTAAGAAAAAGTAGAAAAGAAATGAAGGACTACCAATCCTGCTAATAAAAATCCCAAGATTAATTCCTCTGATTTATAATTGATAGAAGAAACCTAACACTATCATCTAAATACTATATACAAATACCCCAATAACCACATTTCCCTGTACCTTTCCTCCCATTACATATTATATCTAGATATGAAACCATAAAGCCACATAAAAAAAAGATCGCTGCAAAAATAATGCTTATCCTTCATCATCAACCAGATTCAATGCTGAAGAAATCCCACACGGTAACTTATACATATAAAAAAAAGAAAAATACACATAGGCAAACTTCACAACATAATAAAATGCCTTATTCCTCCATAAAATCTGTTGTAGGATTTGAGTGTCTAAGCTTAAGGATAAGATCAGGAATGGGAAGGGAAGGGGCCAAAATCTTTGGGGATATGGGTGCCTGAGAAGAGTCATGCTCCAAGAGATCCAAGATGGAAAAAATAACCTAATGTACAGTGTTAACACTATCTCTTGACAAGTGTACACCATATTGCTGCAAAGTAGCCTTAACCAGTCGAAAGGACTACCTCTCGAGAGCCTTTTTAATACTCTCAAAAACCACATAAACACCATGATTTCTAAGAAGTGCATGATGGTGAAATAAACCACCTATGAGGGCGGTGCCACTCCAAAGATCATATTTCTAACAAGCTTGCCTCCTTGCAAAAAACTAGGCTTGACAAATCTACTAACTATCAACTCAAGATGAAATGGAGATTGCAACAGATCTAGAGCATTTGAAAAAAAAACTCATAAAATCTGAGAAGGGTAAATTATTATTTTTCTCAGAGGGAAAAGAATGTCATGCCCACTGATTCTCTTTATTCCTCTTCAAATATGTAGGTGTTCACAGAAGAAGATAGTTACCAACATATCATCTTTGATACAACCAAAAAGTGGTAGTTCTCATTCTTCAATTTACAAATAGACTCTATAGTTTCTAGGATAATAATCCACGTGTGATGCTGAATAGATTAAGTAGAACTCAGCTAGATAACTAACCCCTACCAAAGAGTTGGGATGAAATGACATAGTGCTGATCACAAAGAAGACTAGAACATAGAACTAGAGACAAGGCCAATAGTAATTCAAAGCAATAAAACATCAAACCCACAGAACCAAAGTGACTCCTGCTCACGATGCTACAAAATTTTGAGCTTGCAATGATAACCTTTATCAAAAAAAGATATGAAATCCATCGCATAATATGAAAAAGCTAGAATGTAGATATGAAGTTTGATAGCATAAAAGAAGAGTAATGCTATCATAATTTCACACAAGCAACTACATTTAAACTACCCGATGAAACTCTAAAATAATACAGGAATCTATGCTACAAGAAGAAAATCATAATCCAACCATTAGATAAAAATTGTTAATTGCCTCTATATAATTATTCCAAATAAAATGGTAATCCTTCTAATGACTATCAATAAAGATACACAAGCTTGAATTATGGAAAAGGAACCAAAATCCAAATATCAAGTGAAAATCATTGGATGCCACCACATAAGCATACCAAGTACAAATGACAGGCCCATTTTGATTTAATGTTAAATCCACTAGCCACTAAGCCCATCAACATCTCGTCTTAAACTATCCACTAGCCACTAGCTACTTATCCTATATTACCATGCCTAATGTTCTCAAATTAACATCATGTAGGACATACTTATAACCATATCTTCTCATACATATAGACTATATAATCAGTTATGCATAAAAATAACACACATGATGGCATTAAACATATTAACATAAAATTAGCAGCTCACAACTAGCAAAACAAAGATGACTCATACTTAATGATTGAAATAATGGAAGGGAAATTTTCTAACAAAGTAGAAGAAGAGTGAGAGTCTAGAGTAACTCTATCACATCCAAAATTTTCTAAACAATCTGTCAAAGCATTACCTTCCCTATAGACATGACATAAAATATATCTATCCAAAGAATCAATGAGTCCCCAAATTCACTAGAGGACATAGCAAAGATGCCAATTATTGCTCTTCCTATGAATGCAAGACATAATAACAATAGAAGAATCACCCTCAATATGAAAGCAAGAAAAAGACATTCTCTTAGCTTGAATTAAACCTTCTAGCAAAGTAGTAGCTTCTACCATATTATTAGTACTAGGACTAATAGGAACTATATAAAAAGCCAACATTTCACCAAGATGATTTCTCAAACAAACCCCAATACCTGACTCACTAGGATTCCCTCTAGATGAACCATCAAATTTTAGCTTGACAAGAGGAACCAAGAGGCTTCCATTTTATTGAATCTCTACTTATTGGGATATTTTTGATACATGGAAACATAGGAGAAGAGGGAAGTGAGACAATCTTCCAAGATCAGACTATTGAACTATCCCAAGATGAGATAATTTCATTCCCATTAAAATTCCTAGAAGCATAATTATTCACTATAGATAAGATGCTCAATTGTGGAAATTACTATATTCACATGTACCATCTCTTTTCTAATTATTCTCTTATTACACTTCCACTATATAGACCAGATAATTGATGATGGAACAATAACCCATAAACATGTAAAAACTGAATTTGTAAACAATATAGACTAGGTTTGCAAAAAATCCCATAAGGATGTGGGAAGAGGGAAAGAGATAGATAATTTTCCCATGACATAATACTAGCATTGCAGAGGGAATTAACAATACAAAAAAAGATGATCAATTGATTCCTCACATAGTCCACACATAACACATTTAAAGGGATTGGCTATATCAAATTTTTTTAGTCTCTCACTAGTTAGGATTCTGCTTTGAATAGCCAACTAGGAGAAAACTCCAACTTTTGGAAGTACACATTTATCCCAACAAAAAGTAAAGGCTTGATAGGAGATATGTTGCTCAGCCATACACTGAAGGGCCTCATACCCAAACTTAATAGAATACAAACCATTTCTGGTAGGTCACCACATTAATTTATTGCATCCTTCAGACAAAAATACTAACCTATTTGCTAGAATATCTACTAGTATCCTTGCAAAGTTTATATTGGATACAATTGTTCAATTGTGTGTTGTCTTTGATGTTACCCAAATGCCATATCAATCATCAGTCAGAGTCTACCGAGCTCAGATGGTCAGCAAGGCAAGAGACAAAGTCTATCAGGATCAAAAGATTGGCAAAGAAGGTTTATAGTGTCTATCGAGAATTCTTAGGCTTTATCTTGCATAGAAAGTTGTTACCAAGCTTTCAAGGTTAAGCAAGACAATTTAGTGATACCGAGCTTACTCAGTCATCAAGAGAAAATAGTGTAGGAAACCGCTCTAACTAAACTTTCATGGATAGTGAAGGAAATTTAGTTCTTATTGAGTTAATTCGACAGCCAAAGGATTTTGTAGATTTAGTAGTGTTAACTGAGTTAAGATGGTTAACTCAGGAAATTATTTTTGGAAGTAGTATTTATTGAGCATGGTCGACCAGTGAAGGATTTCATTGTTTTGTGAAATAAAGTTTATTTGTTTAAAGTAATACTTGTAGCTGACTGATATATGGTTTATTGGTAAATGTAACTTGAGAATGAGTCAACTTGATAATCTGAATGGTATATACAAGAGGTCAAGTTGCGAATTCTAAGTGAAGGTGGTGGATTTGATGTAATGTGAATAAGAAGGAAGATTGATTATTATGAAAGCGAATTTTGAAGGATGATCAAAGATCATTGAGGAGCAGAAAAGCTATATTTGATCAAAAAGGATCTAATAATGTAGAATAGAGATCTATAATTAGACAATTTCAGTTGCATCTTATTCAGGTCGATTCATTGTTACTTTCTAACTATTGTAGCAATGATTTCAAAATCTCCTACCATAGTTGGTCTAATAGCCATTTTGTAAATCCTCTAACAAGTTGACAGTTCAGTTGAATTTTTCTAAAGACCTTTAGCAAGGCCACTCCTAACAAGGTGATAAAATCCTCTAACAAGGTCACACCTAACAGTGTGTATTGTAACCTTTAACAAGGTTGGCTCCTAACAGGGATCACTTTAGAAGAGTGAAAATTGGTAGCTAGTTACTTGGTGGTTTTTCCCATATTGGGTTTCCACATTAAATCTGGTGTCTCTGGTGTTCATTTTATTTAATTTTGCACACATGTTAATAATTATGAATGCTTGAAGATTAGCAACAAGTTAATTTACCAAGTTACAACATTTTTATAGTCTTTGTTGAGTATCAGTAGTAACTAGTTATTTAAGACATCTAAGGGATTTGTGGATTTGTTTTTGTGGTAACTGATTTAGCCCCCCCCCCCCCCCCCCCCTTAGTTACTCCATCTATAATTCCAAACAATTGGTATTAGAGCTCTTGGTGCTTGCAGGAAAAGATTTCAAGGATCTAAGCTAAAGATAAGGATGTCTTACAAGAGGGAAATTCCAAGACTTAACAGGGACAACTTCTTAGCATGGCAGGGATTGATGAGACTTCATCTGGCCTCTATTAGTGATTTAGGACTAAAGTACCTTGATGAAAAATATGCAGAACCTACTGGTACATTATCTATCAATGATATTGTTGAAAAGAAGACCCACAACAACATGATGATAGATATAGCATTTGCTCTGAGTTATGAAGAATTTGATGACATCAAGGATTGCAAAACTACCTTTGAAATGTGGAAAAAGCTGAAAGAGATCTATGGAGGAGATGATAATGTGAGAAGACCAAAAGAAAAAAGTTTGAGAGTTGATTAAATGAAGATGAGAGAGGATTAAAGAATTGCAAAATATGTTTTTGATTTGGAAAACAGGTTTTACAGGGATCCTGAAACCCAAAGTTTTACAGCAATAAACAACTTAAAAGCATAAAAGTCAGAAAAAAAAAAAACAACCTCAAAAGGCTAGAAACAAAAAGGCCTGAAACCAGGGAAGCAAAGGCCAAGAACATAGCCTGGTGGGCAGACTAGTGCCCCTTCTTCTCCATTTCCTGTAGGATTTCTGCAGCATCACTTTCCTTCTAGATGGCTTCCTCCTCCTGGGTCACGGGGGGGAAATGCATCTGGTCCCCCTGGCTTTCCTGGATTCTAGTCTCTTTCTGAGGATCCTCCCAGTTGGTTTCGTTCTCTGTACTCTACTCTATGTTCCCCACAAGACTGGCATTGGTTAGATAGTCCCTCAGGTTAACAATGTTTTCATTCAAGGTATGGAGGGTATCCACAATCTGTTTAGTCACAACTTGGTGTACGTAATCTAGCCTTTGGACCTTCTGCTCGAGCCGGGTGATTCTATCCTCCTGATTGTCACTGGGGTCCTTGCTTCTGTCTTTTTCTTGGCTGCCCACTTGGTCTTTATTGCCTCTGGCCTCATGATCCTTGACTTCCCCCCTATTGTTGGTCTAGTTGGACCTGTCCTTCAGAGTCTCAATTTCCTGAAAAAGCCACTTAATGGAGCAAAAATTGTCAATCAAGCTATTCTTTGCATTGTTGAGGAAGTTGAAACCCATTTCATGGGCATTGTCAGAGAGAACCATAAGGGTCGATTCAAGGAGCTCGTCATAGTGGGTGCTACAGTCGAGATCCCCCAACACCTAGATTTTAGCAGGTTCTCTTACAATGCCCAAACTAACACTATCCATATTGAAATTTTGCCAGGCTCTTCTCTTATTTTTCTTGATGGCCTCCCCTCCCTTTTCAACCATAATTTCTATCATCTCTTTTGGGGGCAAAATGGGGATCTCCAAGGGGGAGGTGGGCGCAGTGGGGCTGGGAGGCAAATTAGCGTTATCACTGAGATGATCATGGGTAGGGGTTTGGTCCAATTTTCTTTTCTTGGGGTTATCCTAGGTTACTAAGGGGGTCACCTCCTTCTTGTCATTATCTTTTTCCTTGTCGTCTTCCAACTCACTTTCCTTCTCTGCCACCGAATCCGCTTCCTCCGACTCAACATCATAAAGCATTGCAAAATATGTTGAAAGAGTTAGTATTAATTAAAGTTGAAATGTGATTCAACATCATGGGAACCTTAAGAATTGTAATATTTTTATGATGGTTGTTAAGTATGTGAGATAATGCTTCTACTATTATTTTATCTCTTGTTGTTATTGCTTCCACTATGTTATAACTATTTTTGTTAAGTTATTATCTTTCAAAAAAAATGTTTGAAAAACTTAGTGAAACTTTAGGTTAATTTCTTGTGGGTTCCCTGGTGGGGTATTACACTAGAGACATAGAAAAAGAAGAAGAATGGAGTTCATCACTACTAAAAGGCTTCATAAGGCTATCATTATCTTTACTTGTTACTAAAGATGGGATGGACTATAGTAACACATTCCTATCACATTTATTATCACTCAGGGGCACACTAGGAGCAAGTTTTTGTAAAAACCTACTCCCTCATTACTGATATCTTGTTGCAACACTAGATTAGCCCCTATTGAAACACTTTTAATGGAAAAGATAGACAAAGAAGCTTTCTTGATTTTAGCAAAAGCATGAAAAAGCTTTGTGTTCCTATCACCCTCTTTTAACCACAACTCATGATATTTTTGTCTCTAGTAAATCTCCTCCCTTGCACAAAGTGTTTTTCAATAAAATTGAAGAGATTTTTGTTTCTCTGCTACTTATGCATCTAACCAAAATTAGCAACACGATCTAAAATAAGACTAAGATCATTTTCAACCCTAGCCTTTTCATGGAACATGTTCTTGAATACTTCTTTATTCCATATTCTAATTCTGAATTTCACAATTTTAAGCTTATTGGAAAATTGAAAGATTTTGGTACCTTTATAGAAAGGCACACTAATCCACCATTATTGAAGCAGCTAAAGAAAATGGGGATGAGTGAACCACATTCTTTCAAACTTAAAGGAGGAACACTGATTAGACTTGATTGGGTTCGTCAATTCAAGAGATACATGAAAATGATTAGATTTTGAAGAAGAAATAATTTCAATAGATAGATTTAAATTCAAAAGTTTGAGGTCCTAAAAAATAAAAAAAATCTATCCAATCTAGAAGAGATAGGTGTAGCAGACCTACAATTAGTCCATGCAAAGATCCCATTCGAAAAAGGAACATCACACAAGGCATTATTCTGAATAAAAAAATTAAACTCTTCTATGATCCTCTGAGTAGTGTCTTTACCTCCAATCTTTTCAATCAATGATGAAATGGCATTAAAATCACCACCTATAACAACTAGAAGATCTTCAAGCTTACTAATTTGATTAGTAAGTGATTCCCATAAGATGAGTTTATCCTAAGGTGAAGATAAACCATAGACATTAAATACAAAACACTTAACATCAAATAAATTAAATTCAATGAGTTGCCAATTCGATTTCCTCTCTAGAATATGACCTTTAATACACTTACTCTTCAAAAGAACAATAAGACCTCTAGAGGCTCCAAAGAATAGGACACATCCTGACTCCTAAGAAGACCAATTCCTACAAAACTTATCAAATGACTCATGAGAAAGTTTGGACTCTTGAATAAGAACAATAACTACTTGAGAAGATAAGATGAACCTTTTTATCCTACAACTCTTGTTAGGGGCATTTAGACCCCTAACATTCCAAGTCATAATCCTTATTGTGAGGCAAGAGAATGAACCACTCTCCTAGTTCGAATAATGGGAGAAAAAGAATCCAAAAGAGTTAACTAAATACCAGCTTCAATTTCTTCTTTAACCTTTGAAGCTAGAGGTTTTTGGTCCCTCTTTTTTAGGGGCTTTAATAACTGACACAAGGGACACGAGGACTCTCAGATTGGGCAAGAGATAACTCTTGAGAATAATCAAAGAAATTATCAATAGAAAAAAGAAAATTTCTCAATGCCTTCATTCAAGAATACACCCTCTTCCAAAGAAATATCATCATGTACCTAATTCATCACCAAAATAGTGACACTACAAGACATTAGACAAGTTTCTTGGTCAGATAGCAAAGAAACATGAGAAGACAAAGTAGGGACTAAAGGCTAACTATAAAAAATCAAGTTTTGAATGATATCATGCTCTTCAAGTGGGGAGAAAAAAAGATGCACTGGAGGATGGTCAAACCACGCAAATGATGAAATGAGAAAAAAAGATATAGTTGAGGGAAAAAGTTCATCAGAAGTCAGGACACAAGAATCAAAAAATAAAAAAGAGTGAGAATAACTAGAACTACTATGAAAACAAGAGAATATTAGCAAAAACAATGAAGGAGATAAAGAAAAGCAGTTAATAGATAAAGATGAAAGTATAGGAATAACCTAATGAACTACTATAGCTACTTGTAACCCAAAACTCTTATCCAAATTAAACTAGGAAAAATAAACATCCATCTCTTCCACTGGACATGTAGAACGAAAGGAACTATGGTTAACAGGAACCAACTACAAGGGGTGTGATACTAAAGTCAAATGAGGGAAAGAAAATGAACACACCATCAGATCAAAAATAAAACATTGATAGATATCATGTGACATTGAAAGAGAATGCTAACATTGATATGTAAAATGACCCAAAGAGTTGGTTTGGTTTGGAAACATGTAAACCTGTTGAAATACCTATGTTAACTTGACACAAGTTATCTACTAAGGATGAGACACCTACTATTGAGTAGAAGAAGTAAAGATCTATGATCAAAGGTTTGTAATATTTGACTCACACAAGACTAGATATAGAAAATGCAGTTGGAATTGTTTCAAGATTCTAGGATGATCCTAGAGAAGCACATTATGTAGTAGTGAAAAGGATATTTAGATATTTGAAAGGAACTTCATAATTTGGATTATGGTATGAAAGATCTAATGATTTTACTCTAAGTGCTTATACTAATGTAGATTGGGAAAGCAATATGGATGACAGAAAGAGCACTAGTGGAGGAGCTTTCTTTCTTGGAGGAAGATTGGTTTCTTGGTTAAGCAAGAAGCAGGATTGTACATCTCAAAGTACATCAAAAGTAGAGTATGTTGCAGTAGCAAATAATTACAATTAAGTTATTTGGATGAAGTAGATGCTGAAGGATATAAGGATAGAAATTAGTGAACCTGTTGTTATACATTGTCACAACACAAGCATGGTAAATATGTCTAAGAATCCATTATTGCATTCAAGAACGAAGCATATTTCTATTAAGTATCATATGTTGAGAGAAAAAGTTGCAAAAAAGGAAATCAGTTTGGAGTATGTGAGCACTAAAAAGAAGATTTTAGATATATTCACTAAGCCTCTTCCCAAATAGACTTTTGAGTATTTGTGAGGCATTCTTGGGGTTATGCCCCTTCCTACATCAGAGTAGAAGATGCAAGAGTGCATTAGTCTAGGGTAATAGATCACCATCGTTTGTCTAGATTGGATGTTGTTGGTTCCTATATGGGGGAGTATCTATGATGGATAGAGCCATTCATAACTCTTATTGATGTTGTCAATGTTGTTTTGAATAGTATCTTTTGACACTTGAGCTAAGAAATAGTTGTTGTAGAGTTTGATGCAAAGATGTTGGTTGCATAAACCTTTGACATTGATGTCAATGGGGGAGAAGTGTGGCATGAAAAAAATTATACTATGGGGGAGAAGTATTGTAATGGGGAGAAGTATTGTAGGAAAGTATTATACTAAGGAGAATTTTGGCATGAATTTATAATAACAGTTTGGTATTGAGCACATTGAGGTATATCAATGGGAGAGTATGATTGATGCAGAGGATTTGAAGACTGTCTATCTTTTGTTGGTATTCTAGGAACTAGATGTTTTTATCTATGTTACCATCAATGCCAAAGGGGGAGATTGTTGGAATATTGGCAAGATTGGAATATTGGTTTGATGATGATATGTTAAATTCATGACTGAGTTTGTCATTGATGTCAACATAGCATGTTTGATGTCTTTTGTGGTATCTGACAAAAGAACAATGGAAAGATTAAGTTGGTATGGATAGCTAGTTGAACATGATAACCACCTGAGGTTATGGGAGATACTTTTGAGTATTTGGTATATGCAGTTGATGTCAAAAGATGAAAGGACAAGTCTAGAAGAAGCAATGCAAGATTTGGTGATGTTTATTCTGAGATAGAGTTTACAGAGGAATGTTTTGGTAAACTTGACATATCTCCTAGTAGAGTTGATATCTTGAGGATTGAAGTTGAGGACATGAAGAAGACATGTTGAGGATGACATGGCTCAGCTTGCTCATCATAATATTACACAGAAAGTTATTAAAGTTGCAAGGTGGAAGATTAAGGTTATCACTAAGTGTAACATGCTCATAGCGAGGTCCTATAATAATTAATTAAGAAGGACTAATTGTATATGCTATATTAGTATGTTAGAAACACTAAATTAAGAAATCAAAAGCATTTACAAACTAAAATACCATAACATAAATGAGAGACAAAGTGAAACTCTCAAATGAGAATATGAGCCATAGAATGGCTCTCCCAATGAGGATGGTCACTTGATTTAGGGATGAGTCTATTTGCTTAGATTTGGTATGTATGCTCAAGGCTTCTCAAACTAGATTCAATGGTGTATTTGATGGATTTTGGCTTGGGTGAATGGATTTGATATAAAACTTTCTCTCAAAATGGCATTATAACTTTAGCTCAAGGATTGTGATGAAATGGCTTGGGAGGGGATTCAATTTATAGGCTAAGGGCTTGAGGGATGGAGGGTTAAGATGCAAGGAGAGATGAAAGCTTAAGGAGGGCTAGGATGCATTCAAAGGGGAGCACATGGATTGTGCTTGTTTAGCACCAACTAGGGAGTGACACATGTCACAAGGTGAGTGGATGGAGGAAAGGGGAAGGATGAGTCAACAAAAGAGGCTCAAGGGATAATATCTTCATAAAGACCCTTCATTATGGCTTGTAAGAGCTTGTAAGATTCTTTATTGCCTTTGTAAGAGCATTCATTGTTGGGTGGTTGGGATATTTTGGAGGGAATTGAGATTGTTGACTTTACTTGGCTTAGGAAAGTCTTAAGCTTGCTTAGGGAATGTGACAAGTTTAGGAGGTGGATTAGGCTTGGGTTTAGGATTAGATTAGTCTTGTTAGAGATTTTCAAGTGGATGGCATTCATGAGGGTGGGTGAGTTAGTGGCTAAGCTTGGTTAGTATGGGTGGATGGGGTGGATTAGGCTAAATGAAGGGTTTAGGAATAGGTTAGGGGTTATTAGATTTGAGGGCTTTATTTATCAAATAGATTTATTTAATAAATGAGGATTTTGGAATTAGATAGAAGAAAAGGATTTAATTGATAAATAATAGGTTATTTGATTTATCAATTAGGACTATAGATGATTAATTAAATTAATCATCTAGGGGATGGAAAAGGATTAATTAAATAAGAATTTAATTAATGATGCCTTTAGAGATAATTAAATAGGATTACCAAAGCGGTGTAATCAAATTTAGGTGTCTACATTTTGCCCCTCTTTGACATAGCATTGATACAACACTATTTCAAAGAAGTTTGAATGAAGAAGAAATGAGGAAGATGTTTTAGCAACAAGGTTGCCCCAATCTCGAATAAGAAGAGGAGAGACTAGATGTAGATATGCCCCCTCAAGAAGGCGACAGGGAGAGAAAATGAGGCTCGATGGCTTCTTGAAAAATACAAGAATTCGGGATGGGAGGACGAAGAGTGGCTTAAGAGAAGAGGCTAAATTAGCTCAAACTCTCACTACGGGAGAATGATAAAGGGAGAATCAGAGGCACAAGAGGAAGCAAGCTTAAGACTTTCGGGATTGGGAAGAGGATGAAGGAGCAGAGCACTATAAAAAAGAATCTAGGATAGGAAGATGGATGATGGGATAATAAAAGCTGATGCAACAGGATTTCAAAGAGTCAAATTGGCAGAAGATGGTTTTCAGAGATCCCTAGGACTAGGATGGTGGATCTCGAAAGATGACGCTTGGTGGATTGATTGGATTGGTGGATCCCTAAGACTAGGATTGTGGATCCCTAAAGCTAAGAGTGAGGAGTGATTCAAAGAGATACTGATGCATAAGCTGGGGGAGGAGCGACAGATGCTGGAGATGGATGGGGGATAATGGAGATGAAGGGAATCCATTGAAGCTTATTGAGCGGGGGGGTACTTCAAAGAGAAGTACCACCATGTAGTTGAGCACTAGATTTGATATAGGACTGTTGGTTAATTGCAAAGGTTACCAAGAACATCAAGGCCTTTTCACCAACTGTCTAGAGGACTGATGGACTGACTCAAAAAAAACACGCAAGGATTGCCCCAGCATCACACATGAATCTCGGAAGAAACAGTGTGGAACCGACACTGGGTAACCCACAAGCAGAAAAGAAAAACAAACAAAAGACCTAATCAAGACCTTATGCTCAAATTGCCCCATTTGCAGCATACCATAATATGGAAGATCGTGGCAACCTTGAGGAGGGAACAAAAAGATTGCTTGGAAAAGATACTTCAAGACCCAAAAGGGAAGATTTCAAATCAAAAGAAAGTTAAAATTCAAAAGAGAACCATTTGCCAACAAGATGGGTGGGATGAGGTACTAACGGACCAAGATCAGATATGAGGAAAGCTATATCCTGCAAGGATCTATCAGAGAGCACCTAAGCTGATGGATCTGGATGAGTGATGCGTTTGGAAAGCTGAACTAAGAAGGATAACACTTTGGTGATAGGAGATATAGCTAAAGGATGCATTGGAATAGCTAACCAAGGGTTGTGCAATGTGTGCAAGATACTGATCAAGGAGGAACTGACACGAAAGCTGGATAGATACAATGGTACTAAGAAAAAGAGGATGTACAAGCTGACGAACCAAGATATGTTATAAGCTAAAGCTAACCAAGATATTTACAAGCTGAAGCTGACCAAGATAGTTACAAGCAGGAAAAAGCTCAAGATGATAGGATAGCGAGATGGTTCGATGCTGTGCAAGATGTGAAAGCTAAGGATGGGGTGATAGTGAAAGGTTTGGATTTGGGGAGGATGTATCCCAATGATGATGATAGATTTTGTGACCAAGGATAGCTAGAGGAGCAGGATGAGATGGCTAGCTAGGATGGTAGATAGCTAGGATTATGATGGATATAAAGAGATGACATTGGGTTTGCATGAGGATAGCCTAGAGCTAGATACCAATGACAAGGGAGGATGGACAAGACAAGATCTCAGAGGAATACAATGCCCCCAGTCAGAAGATGACATACAGAAGGAGGTCTTATGATGGATGTGATAGGATTGAAGCTAGGATGGAAAAAGTTGAAGGGGCTAGGGAGATGGATGATAGCTGTGATGGTTGGCTAAAGCTGCAGGAGATAAGTGGATGGTGTGAGATGGAAGCTAGAGGGTGGAGGATAGGTGGATAGATTGGAAGATGGAGTTGGATGTCAAGAGATGATCAAAAGCATGAGGGTGATAGGTTAAGCTAGGGATGGCGGGATTACGCATGATGCTTGTTTGCCAAGTTTTCATCATGGTACTTGTCCAAGGCACTTGAATTGCCAAGTTTTTGTTGGAGTTGAGGAAAGCCAACTCCGAAGACGCCAAGATCACCTGCATGCGAACCTGTCAAAGAGAAGCCAAGAAGGGGAGGAGCATGGAGCACGGGCAAAACCCTAAACGGACATGAGAGCCAAAAATGCAAACACAATAAGAAATGTATTTACAATAAGAAATGGCTTAATGCTTTACAATGAGAGAGAGCCTGAATATAAAGAGCTCATGGAAGCTTGTAGAACAAGCTAGAAGATAAGTGTGACAACTAGAAGGGAACAAACTCCCGTGTTGTCACAACATGCATTAAATATGAAATATTAAATAAATGCATGACCTAAGTAAACTTAAGCAATAGAATAAATAATTAAATATTAATTATTTACTCTAACACCCCCCCTTAAGTGCAACTTAGGGAAATGCCTTAAGCTCACAAAGCTAAGATGAATTGCATAATGGGTCCCGGCAACGAGGCCATTTTAGGTACCCAAGTACAATGCAAGAAGATGAAACCTCTGTAAGCGGGGAAAGAGAGAAAACCACATGGGAAAAACCCTCCCCCAAAAAGAGGTAAGAACCCAGTGAAGAGCTGAAGAAGTCTCCAATTAGGGAAATTGTCCCCTAAAACAGGAACAAAGAGTGATCATGAAGAAGCAACATCACTGAAGCATGAAGAAGCCGCAAAACTGTCAAACTGCTGATCTGAAGAAACCTCCATGGAAGAAGAAGGCACGAGCCGAGCATGTCTATATGGTAGATGATCCATCTCACCAAAATGCATAGGTAGCCAGCCACTGCAATCGCCTTGTATGTAGGATCAACCACTGAATACATAGTTCATACTATCGAACCATCGAACCACGGATGCATTAGAACACAGCATAATCCCCCCTTAATGCAGACGGGGTGCGATGACAGGCAACTGAAAAGGTGAGCCAAAATCTTCTGCAAACAAACCAAGAACGAGGAGAGAGGAAAAGAGGTACAGACACTGATAAAGACACGGTCTAACTGACTCTGCATGGGCTAATGTTGTGGAAGGGACACTCACTTGACAAAGGGAGAATGCCTAAAACAGCAAACAAATAATCCCCCCCATGGTGCTTTATGAAAATAGTGCAAGTACACCTGACTCAAAACAACGTTCATGACTCCCAGAATACAAAAGTGACAGTTTATCTCAGTGCGAAATAGAAAAGTGCTTCAAAAGGATAGCTACAATGATCAAAACTAAAAAATAGCTGAACCAAAAGAAAGTACAGCTGAAAGGAAAGCAAACCATGCCTGGAAAACGATCCTCGGGCCTAAAACACTCAAAATATCCACCATAGAGTAAAAACGCCAAAACTATAATACAAAGAGAAGAGGCCAAAAGTGAGGAAAAAAGATGACAGTTTTGAAAAGTACACAGAACCAGGTTTCCATAAATATAAAGTTTTCCAAAAACAGACATGGGACGCAAAAGATATGCATGCCGAAGTCAAAAATAGGACTTCGGACTTTAAACGAAAAAACGAGCAATAAAAAAGCATCAAAACCAAAAAATACCTGCACCAAAATCTCCGTCTCGGAACCAGCTTTTTGGCACTTCATTCGGATCGGAAAAATACCTCCGTATGCAAGAGTTATGGCCAAAAAACCACAAGTAGGTCCAAAAGTGAATCAGGAGAGGTGCATGCAAGGGCTGATGCATTGCTGACGTCAGCAAGTCATGCGATTAAAGTTGACGGTTTGATGGCCGTCGCAGCAAAAAAAAGAGTGCCATGTGGCATTTCCACGTGGCAGATGACGTGGCAGGGGTGACGTGGCGGGTCCACGTGGCAAGGTGCCACGTGGCGCCCATGCCACGTGTCACCCCCGCAGGTGCTGAGTCAACAAACCCTGCAGATGTGGTGCAGAGCGGGCGGAGGCGGCGGAACCGGCGGAGGTGGCCGCAGGGGCGGTGAAGCCGGGAGGAGCTGTCGGCGGAGGGCAGCGGACGGGCGGCGGGCTGGAGAGGCGCCGCCGGTGGAGGGCGGCGGCCGGGCAGCGGCAGAGCGCGGGCGGCGCTGCCTGCTGCGGCCTCTACGGGCGGCGCGGCGGCGGGGCGGCACTGCTGAAAACACCTTTTTTAAAAAAAAATTTACGCTCTGCGTTCGTACAATCCGTACGGCAGCGACCCTGGGATCCTCAAAAAATTGCCAAAATTGCCCTGTCTCCAAAAACGAAAAGCTTTATATGAATCATGATTGCAAACGGCCTTCCGGATCCAATGGTGATGTCCGTTTGGGTTGAAAGTGCTCCGAAAAAATGCCGATCCCCTGATTTGAAGAAAAATTGCACAAACAAACTAGGGTTTGTGACTTCAAATCACGGCTTCAAAATTTCTTCAACAAAGCTGCAGCAGGAAGGCTCTGATACCATGTTGGAGTTGAGGAAAGCCAACTCCGAAGACGCCAAGATCACCTGCATGCGAACCTGTCAAAGAGAAGCCAAGAAGGGGAGGAGCATGGAGCACGGGCAAAACCCTAAACGGACATGAGAGCCAAAAATGCAAACACAATAAGAAATGTATTTACAATAAGAAATGGCTTAATGCTTTACAATGAGAGAGAGCTCGAATATAAAGAGCTCATGGAAGCTTGTAGAACAAGCTAGAAGATAAGTGTGACAACTAGAAGGGAACAAACTCCCGTGTTGTCACAACATGCATTAAATATGAAATATTAAATAAATGCATGACCTAAGTAAACTTAAGCAATAGAATAAATAATTAAATATTAATTATTTACTCTAACAGTTTTCACCAGTGGACGCTTTATTTTTCTTTATTTTTTTGACTTTTTGACTTTGGACTTAGCTAGAATGATTTTGGCTTTCTTCAGCTATTTTTGGCTTCTTCTTTTTTTAGGATTTTTCACTAGCTGTTGGAATGTTCAATTTTGTTGCTAGCTGTTGGTACACCGGATGTGTGATTTATGCAATAGATTTGATTAGATGGGATTGATGGTAGGAGATGGAGGGATGAAAAGTTTGGAAAGGAGCATGAGATGGGGATGCTTGCAAGATCAATATTGTTACATGTTGGGACAGGTGTGAAAAGAGCATATGGGGGATAGATGGTAGATGCGGGCTTGATGGAGGATTTGTGGAAGTGTGCTTGGGGATATAGGCACCCAAGATGGATTTATGAGATGGGGGACATGAGTCACTAGATGGAGGATTAGCAATGGTGGATGCCATTATGCATTGGGTTTCAACTTTTTTCTTTGGGATCCACATAGTATTGGATTTTCTTTTCATAGGATTTTGCATTGTTTTGCATTCTTTGATTGGATTTTTCCTTTTTGGAGTGTGTCTTTTAGAATAGACATATGATTGCCTAGGATTTGGATTTTTAGCTTTATGCATTTTGAAGTTAGCATTCACATTGCTACGGTAAGCTTTGGGAAGATGGTTAGGAGAAGCTTTGTGAGATGGAGAGGATATGGAAGAGCATGTAGGGGGATGATGATGGATGATGTGCCCTGATATGTGCCTTTGTTGATCTTGCGTAGGAATGGATTGAATAGGATTTTTATGATGGCTGATAGGAGGATGGAGGATGGTAGATTTTGGGACATAGGGACCCAAAATGGATTTAGCAGATGAATGGGGGACATGGTAGGTTGTTTTGGGTTGCAAAGATGGTGGAGGGGGGATGACATAAGCTTTCTTGAAGGAGTGATGGGAGGCTGGCATGGTGGGCCTGGAGATAGGCTTGGTTTGGGGATGGCGTGTACCAACACTTTTAGATGGTGAGCCTTTAGATACATATCCAAGACCATGAAATCTTGGATTCATTTGTGCAATAATAGGCTTTCTAATTCCTTGCTCTTATGGTCCTAAACCTTGACCTTGATAATGCCATCGATTGAGCATTTGAACTAGCTGAGGATACTTTTTGCTTGCAAAAAATGGTGGAAGTGCTTTATCAGATGTATTGCAATGGGGAGATACTATTCTTAATTCTTCTGCTGAGAGGAGGCCACCATGGATGAATGTAAGTGAACCAAGAGGATAGATTATAGATGGTGGAATAGCTTGGATAGGTGGTAGGCTGGAAGCATGAAGCGGAGGAGATGGTAGGATAGGATCTTGATTTAGCTGATGGGATGAAAATATATCCTATAGTAGAGGAGGTATGGCTTGAGGTTTTTGAGATGGAGGGGATGGTGACTGCACTATGGATGGAAGCCATGATACGATGATATCTTCGTTTATGCTTTGGGGGATGTCAACATGCTTTTGGGCAGGATCTTGATAGGATTGGTTTGGAGTGGATGGTGCGATAGGAGGTGAAGGGATGGATTCTTCAAAGGTAGCGAAGGGATAGAGGGGAGATTTGGTAGTGGAGATGGGTGAGTAGAAGATGGATGTATAAGGGTCATTATGGGAGATTTGGGAAATGCTTGGAGGTGATGTGGATAGGATTTGGAGGGATTTGATAGGTGTTGGGATTGTGATGCTTGTGGGAAGTGGAAGGATTTTAAGCAATTTGATGGATGGTATGCGGATGATAGCTATTGGAGATGGAGGTGATACTATAGATGGGGAAGCTTCATCACTGACTACTTCACATCGTTGGATTAGATGACATGGCTTATCGACTCTTGGAGGTGACTTTTCTTGTATTTCCTCTAGGAGATTCCTTGGAGACTCATGTGTCGGAGGTGGAGGTGGATTGATAGGAATAGCTAGTGTGATGGGGGTGGAAGATTGGAAGCTTGGTTGATTGGGTGATGGAGGAGAAGCTGGGATATCAGATGGCATGACTAGATAGTTTGGAAGAATTTGTGCATTTTGGGGGATGCTTGGGGCAATGTTTCTAAGGCTTTCAATATACCCATCATAGTTAACAAGATTTTCATCATCATTGGAATAGGAGGTGGTAGGAACAAGGACAATACGACCAAACACATCATGATAGGTTTGGGATTTCATGCTTTGATGATGAGTTGGATGGGGATGGGGTCTTGCATATGGATGAACATGGAAGCTCATGGTTGGATTTGGATTAAGTGCAAATTTTGGATTGGCTAATGAAAGATTTCCTAGGGAGAGTCAAAGTTGTATGACAGACCTAAGAAGGATTGGCTGGAGATTTTTGGCTTTCCTGTAGATGGAAGACTTCAAGGGCATGCTGTCAAAAAGTGAGAGTTTTGTTTTCCTATGTGCTGGATTGGTGGAGATTGTGTCAACTTAAGGATAGACTAATGATCTTATGGGCATGACATGAGATTGACCACTTGTGGACCCCAACCTTTAGCTTAAGGTGATGAAGGATACAAGTGACAAAGCTGGATTACCCTAGATAATGCTTTGTCAGAGGGATAACCTTGGTAGGATTGATTGGATAGCAAATTCTGGCAGAATGACAACAACTCTCTAAAGGCTTGGGTGTGATTTTGGATTGGGTTGCTAGCTAGCTGGGGGGGATGATTTTGATGGACTTTGAATTTGGGATTGTTCTAAAGCAAAGAACTAGATAGATTTGATTGCGGCGGGGGAGCTTGGATGATTTTCTGATGAGGCAGTGACTATGCTAAGTATGCCTTGAGCTGGGAGATTTTTTCTTTTTTGGGATTTTGACCAAAGTTGGCAAACATTTTCAAAAGCTATGAACAAACAAGCAGACAAAATTTTGGAGCAAGCACGTCAAACACACCAACATCTTAGGAAGCTTTCTACAAGGATGAAATTTGGTTTAGCTAGGGAGTCCTCGATATACGCAAAGTACGTGAGGCCCAAATTCGTAGATGAAACCAAAAAGATGTCACATAGCCAAGAGGAGCGGTAACCCACTTCTCCTCTTTCACTTCTCAAGGGTATAAAGTTACTTGAGGCTTAGCCCGAGTGACAGAATTTTGATCCCAAGAGAGGTGTCTTTGGATTCACCTCCCAATCTTTATACTCCGCCGAAATGCTGGAGTTGAGGTCATCCAAGGGGTGATGAAATCCCCAAGCAGGCCTCCTAAAAAGTGTAAAACAAGACCACATACATGATCTTGGATTTTAAAAGACACACGTTCATTCCAATTGATGATTTAAAATTTGTAAGCTATGATTGAAGACACTTGTGATTATGGCATACAATGTTCATTCCAACTTGATAGTTTCGTCAACATAATGGAACTCGAGAGATCGTCAACATAAGAAATGTGAGCATCATTGAAAATGCGTCAAAACCATGCGATGTTCATTGATTTTTTAGGCATTCAAGATTGAGTGTGAGTTTGTTTTAAGCCCAAAACAAAGATATGTGAAACTTGATTTGCCAAGCATGCGCCCGGAGGCCCTCGACGTTAAGATTTGTTCAGTTATTATACCCAAATGAAGTGTTAGCGAAGCTAATGTGCATTCAAGAGATTTTTTAATTTAGAAAAACCACTAAAGACCCAAGTGAGTGGCATTTGATCTTTGTGGAGCACTTAACACCCTCTTAGGTGGATCCATCCCCATAGATGGCGCTGAGATTGCAACCAATGGTTAAATTGATGAGTGATTAAAGAGGGTGAGTCCAACTACAAAACTCACTCAAAGCATCTTTATTAATTTTTATAACTTAGAAGATTTCTAAAATGTGGATTCTTTTTATGCCCAAAATTGAGGTGTGAGATATTGCAATGGTTGATTAATCTTTTCCATTCAAGATTAAGTTGTTTGTTTTAAGCATGCATTCAAGGAAAATTGATTTTAATCCATTGCATTCAAGAGTGTGTTTTGAGCAACATTCATTTAATGGAAAACATGTTTAACCATTCAAGTTCATTCCATGAATAACCTAAAAGAACATGATTAAGTTTGTTGCTCTAACCTGCAATAAGACAAAAAAGAAAATTGATTAGTCACCCAAAATCTTTCAAAATGAAAGCTTAACTATGGGATGACAATTCATCAGACAGAGACACCAAAATTTGGAGACACTAATTTGCGGAGACGCCAATCTGTGGAGACAACAAAAAAAGATGTGGAGATGACAGATTAGTTTGGCGACATCGAAAATAAGAGACAAGTGGAGATGCTAATTTGTGGAGATGCTAATTTGTAGAGACGACGATTTGGGTTGGCAGCAGCGAAGATGATAGAATAGGAGAGGTGGCGGTGGAGATGACAGAGTATCTGGTAGAGACGTTGATCTATGGAGACGACAGTTGAGAATGCACAGACGACAGTCTAATGGCGGCGCTGATAGCAGAAAACCAAGCGGAGATGCCAAACTATGGAGATGTCAGTTTGGTTGCAGAGACGATAGAGTAGCTGGCGGAGATGATAGTTTGCAGGCGTAGACGCCAAACTACAGAGATGACACTGCGTGAAAAAGCTGAAAAATGCGGATTTTTTCTAGAATTTTTTATATTTTTTATTATTTTTAGATTTTTGAAGGTATGTCTTCTTCCCAAGTGCGCCCTTCAACTTGCAAAAATAAGTGAAACACCCTACAACTCACTCAAACAACAAGAAACATTAGATTGTTAGAAAAAATAACATATAGATAAAAATTAATGATTAAATGACCCATAGTGGAGTCCCACCGGGCGTGCCAAAATGTATATGCTATATTAGTATGTTAGAAACACTAAATTAAGAAATCAAAAGCATTTACAAACTAAAATACCATAACATAAATGAGAGACAAAGTGAAACCCTCAAATGAGAATATGAGCCATAGAATGGCTCTCCCAATGAGGATGGTCACTTGATTTAGGGATGAGTCTATTTTCTTAGATTTGGTATGTATGCTCAAGGCTTCTCAAACTAGCTTCAATGGTGTTCTTGATGGATTTTGGCTTGGGTGAATGGCTTTGATATAAAATTTTCTCTCAAAATGACATTATAACTTTAGCTCAAGGATTGTGATGAAATGGCTTGGGAGGGGATTCAATTTATAGACTAAGGGCTTAAGGGATGGAGGGTTAAGATGCAAGGAGAGATGAAAGCTTAAGGAGGGCTAGGATGCACTCAAAGGGGAGCACATGGATTGTGCTTGTTTAGCACCAACCAAGGAGTGACACATGTCACAAGGTGAGTGGATGGAGGAAAGGGGAAGGATGAGTCAACAAAGGAGGCTCAAAGGATAATATCTTCATAAAGACCCTTCATTATGGCTTGTAAGAGCTTGTAAGACTCTTTATTGCCTTTGTAAGAGCATTCATTGTTGGGTGGTTGGGATATTTTGGAGGGAGTTGAGATTGTTGACTTTACTTGGCTTAGGAAAGTCTTAAGCTTGCTTAGGGAATGTGACAAGTTTAGGAGGTGGATTAGGCTTTGGTTTAGGATTAGATTAGGCTTTTTAGAGATTTGCAAGTGGATGGCATTCATGAGGGTGGGTGAGTTAGTGGCCAAGCTTGGTTAGTATGGGTGGATGGGGCGGATTAGGCTAAATGAAGGGTTTAGGAATAGGTTAGGGGTTATTAGATTTGAGGGCTTTATTTATCAAATATATTTATTTAATAAATAAATATTTTGGAATTAGATAGAAGAAAATGATTTAATTGATAAATAATAGGTTATTTGATTTATCAATTAGAACTATCAATGATTAATTAAATTAATCAGCTAGGGGATGGAAAAGGATTAATTAAATAGAAATTTAATTAATGATGCCTTTAGAGATAACTAAATAGGATTACCAAAGCGGTGTAATCAAATTTAGGTGTCTACACTAACAACTAACTGAGGGAATTATTTTATGGACTTAGTATAAAGAAAGGACATTTTCCTTTATCATGTGATGTGTTGATATGACTGAATGATTGATGATAAGTAGTAGAGAGTGCTGAATGCAAATTTTAGCATAGTAATGCAAAAGTGAAGAAAACTTCATTGCTGAGGTTTTGTTGTGTGATCCAAGGTTTGGTATATGGATCCAAGGTTTGTGACCTAGTCTACAAGGTCTAATAGTGATTGGTCTAGTTGACAAGATAGAGGAAAGGACAAAGGAAAGAAGAAGATACTAGTAAATTACTTGTTTGAGAAATGAGCTCTTCTTGTAGTTGAAATTGCATGTTTGGGTAGTGGGCTCTTCTTGCATACATTGTACCATAACTCCTAATAGGGTTAGAATCTCCTAATAGGGATTCAAAGTTTTCTAATAGGGACTCATTATCCTACATGTTGTAACTAATTCCTTATAGGGTGTATCCTGTAACAAGGAATATTTATATTAGTACATCATCTTGTGGGCATCATTCCCACCAGGGTTTTCCCTCTGATCAAGGGTTTTCCTAGTCAACATATCTAGTGTAATTGTCTATGTGCATCTTATTATGGTTGTTGTTTACTTTGGTTGAATTATTAAGTTTGTTTAAAGAAGATAATTTTTTAAATTATTGGATAATTGATTCATGCCCCCCTCTGAGTTATCTTAGTGGACTATTGTTTCTAACAATTAGTATAAGAGCATCAGGTCCTTGAAGAAAAACTTTAACAACTTTGGGAGATCCATGGTGAGCATGTTCAAGAAAGATAGTCTAAAGTTTGATGGTACAAACTATGAGAGCTGGAAGGAAGAGATGAAGACACATTTTTTGTGTATGGGTTCGGGATGTTGGATCTTAACAAAATCAACAAAAACAATCATTGGAGAAAAGGAGTTTTCATGTGTGACATGGGAGCTAGGGAAGCACTATTGACTGCACTGCTTGAGATTGAGTACAATTAGGTAAAATCACTTCCTACTTCACATTTGATTTTGAAGGCTTTGGAAAATAGTTTTGAGGGTGATGCACACTCTAAGAAGTTGAGGCTACAAAGTTGGATTTATGCACTTCAAGATGCTAAGATGATGGAAGATGAATCTATAAGAACATATAAAGGCAGGATATCAAAAATTATTGTAGGTATTAAAGCTCAAGGAGGAAATGAAGAAAAAGAAGAGGTTATATGGAAGATATTGAAGACTTTAACACCATCATTCAAGCTAGGAGCTTAGATGATATAGTTGTTTATATCTTGTACTAAGGATTTCATGAAGGAGATATTGCTTGGAAGATTTGAAGTAGTTGAGAATGAACTTAGACAATCTAGAGAATTAATCATGACAGAGATAGCTTTCAGTGCGTTGAATATTCAACCTAACCTATCTAGGAGCACAAGTGCTAGAGAATATTTTGAAAGTAGAAAGAAATCTAAAGAAGATAGAAAGATTGATGAAGTCCTAGCCCTTCTAGTAAGAAGAGAGAAAGGAGGTAAGAAAATCTTTAAATGTTGGACTTGTGATGAGTATGGTCATTATGCATCTAAGTGTCCTAAAAGGGAGAAAAGTATAAGGGAAATTATAAGTCGAGAAAAGATAGAGATTGTTTGTATGCAAATGAAGATAATGGTTCTGATGATCTAGCATTGAGTGCTAGTGATGATGAAATTGAATTTGTGGAAATTAAAGAGGAAATTCTAGAGAAGGTAGATTTGGTATCACAAGTTGAGAAGAAATCTAATTGGATAATTGATAGTGGTTGTTCACATCATATGACTAGTGATATTAACAAGTTTGTTGACTTAAAAATTTGGGATGGAGGAATTTTTAGAGTTGGAAACAATGCATCATGTCAAGCAAAAGGTATTTGATCTGTTGGCGTTTGAAAACATTGTAAGTCTCCAATTACCCTAATGAGAATATGACACATCTAGGGGCAGCTAACTCCCATCTTTAACATATCATTTCAAACACTGGGCCAACTATAAGGCAAGAATCTTCTTCTACTTCAAGCTCTACAAAATCTAGGTGGGTGAACCTCAGATTCTATTAATATGGTACCAGTGCAAAAAACATACTCCTAAATCTATTATAGAAGATTTAACCCTTATATCTCCTAATACTTATGCAATAACACAGATCTATAGTAGAAAATTGCAATTCTATGATATTCATAAGCTGAGTGAGGGCATTCTATTTTGGCTCTTCAACATGAAAGGGGAAAAGCATATGATTAATAATGTTGAATTCAACAAAACCCCTAATATGTAGTAGTAAGAACTAATGATCCTGTAGCTGACTAGTGCCTAATCCATTGAGAAAATCCATGAATCAAATGCATACATATGGATACCTGATACTTATTTATGTATTCAAATATATGATCTATGTATTCATCTTGTAAATAGACATCCATGTTCAATCTAGATCTCATTCTTACATGATATCCCCATCAATAAACTTGCAACCCTATTGATTTTCTTGAAGAATTTACATAACCCCTTGAGTTATAGGCAACAATAAAACAACATACAACCTTAAGGGACTACAATTAAAACCTAAGCTCTTTTTTCAAAGATTATAAAACATTAAAGATCATTAATAAAGGAGACAAGATTCAAGATGAAACTCAACCTATTGTTCTTTGTATTAATTTCCTTGAAAAAATACATTCATATGCATGAAATGAAAACATAGAAAAACCTAATAGATCTGAACTATCTATATTATCCTTCCTAATGGTGTTCATACAAGAGAATTATGCTGAAAGAATGGTGTCACAATATTGGGAATACATCAAGACTGGAACCAAAATTTGGTATCACAACAATGAGCAATTTTTCTCCAAAACTGGAACTTGTACAATGAGAAAGAATGAGAATGATATAGAGGAAGGGATTCTCAGATTTGCTCTGCATCTAACATGTGTCCACTTGAAATTCCCCTTCTTTTCCATGAAAAGACTCTCTCTAATCTCTCTCTTCAATGGGTGATTCAAATCCTTGATCATTTTACCTCTCAAAGGCATCAAATATCTCAAAAACTTGATGAGAATTGTAACCGGTTTTGATATCAAAGTGAACTCAAAGTAAAATGTGAAAAATAGTTGAACATAACCTCTATAATGCAAAATAATATTTTCCAAATTGTTTTTACCACATTTAGGCTTCAAAAGGTCTTCAAATCTGTCTCATGACCAAATTTTATGTTCCTTGGTGAAAATTATCTGTTTTGCTAAGAAGGCCTAAGAATTTACAAATTGGCTTGTAGACTGAACTATTGAGCACCTATACAAAAACTAACCTTATATTTGGAAAGTCCATCTCTTCTTGTTTTCGATGGTATATTGGAGCACCCATTTTGGATGAAAATTGCTCCAGTTATGGCCAATTGAAAATCTAGCTTCCATCTCATGGCTTTACATTTAAAATTGCAAAAAATTTAACTTTTCAAAAGTTAAACTATGGAGCAAAATCTAAATTTATTAAAAAAATCAGATCCGAACATGATTTTGAGGTGAGAATAATAAAATATTAAGACTTATGCTTTCTTCAAATTTCTCTCATTTTTATCTAGGTCAAAGCTAGTTTGACCATCCTGCCACATGTCATCACATAAATGGCTTGGGCCTATATAGGTGGGCACCACATGTCACCACATTATTGGTCCTATTTGCCACTATGTCAGCACACCACTTGGATGCCACATCATACTCACTATGTCACTATAGTAACCATCGTGCATCTTTCCCTTAGTGACATAGTAAGAACCACACGATCTGCCACGTATCGTAATCTCATGCATCTCAGATATCTATCACCACATCATAGTCTACCTTGAAATTTGTGCCACATGGCATCTTATGGTTGGTTCATATCTCCATATTATCACTAAGTCATGGTTGCTACTACACATACTACCACTTGTCATTCACTGGTTTGTTGTTGCTGCCACATCAACGCGACATGGGCCCACGACTGTCTTGATTGATTCTGAGGTTTTCCACGTTGGAGTTGAAATCTTCTGGTGAATCACTAGCCAAATTTGAGATTTTTTGGTAGGTCACCATGTCGCATGCCAGGAAATCTTGCGCTTTCCTAGTGGCAACATAGCGACCACCAAAAAACTCCATCTTTTTGGCACTCCATTTTACCTTTTTCAGTGACCTGTAATGCTAACATCATTAGTTTGATTTTATGTATTCTTTCAAAATTAAACTTTTTCCTAGCTGACCATGGGCCCACCTATGCAAGGAGCTACCTTTAAAAGGCATCTTTCTTTAGACACAATATAAGTTGTAATAATTTGTATTTAAACTATGAAAAACACCATCCCATGATGAATGTGGGATAAATGATTTTCAAGTTTTCCTCTTGCAAATATATTTGAATGCCTTCCTACATGTGGACAGTCTCTTCCATGCATGAGGCTCCTTGACATGGGCATCTTCCTTGCTTAAACCTACAAGTTTCTTCCTAATACCTATGGCTTTTGCCTTGGACTGCAACTTCGTTTCTTATCTGGCATTAACTTTTCGATCTGCTATAGGTTGCTCTGAGTCTTCTTGCTAGCAACTTTCTTCTAGATCTGCTCTTCCCTTTCTTATGAGCACCTCTCTACCTACTGCTCACAGCTTTAAGATGGGGGCTTTGACTTCATGGAGTGCTCTATCTTTGTTTCTCTTTGACATATTTCTCGATACCGCTTGAGACTCAAAGTCGCCTCCTCCTTTTAAGCAATGGCCTGCTCTTGCTTAATGTTGGCTGGCATCTCTTTGTGAGACTCCCCTACTTCCTGCATAGGTTCTTATTATGTAGATCTTTCCTTGTTGTTGACATGGATTGAGGCTTCTTTTGAGCATTTCATGTAGTATTCCTCAATCACATGACATTTTCTTCCCTGCCTTATGCATCATCTTTGCTTGCGGGTGTTCCTTCTTTCAATGTGTGTTCTCTCCTTTTACAAGATCAACACTACAGTTACTAATGGTGCATCAAAAATAGAGAGCCTGAATGGATGGTCATAACAACAATTCAACAAGGAAAGGGAAAATGATAGTCTGGGACATGGAAAACACACTTATAAACACAAGTGTCACTCCCTTCCCACACTATGACTTCATAGTCTCTCTCTAATGCCACCCCAACATCACATGCTATGTTATGAAAGGCATGTGCTCCACCAAATTCTCCAAAAACTAGCAAAGAATGGAAATAAAAAAAAATACAATTGAAATTTCTATATAAATAATAGATTTCACGTTGGTTTCCTTTTAAAGAGCATGATCTTCAAGATTCTAATCTGCTTCTTGTGATTTGTTCCATTGATTCTTTCCTATTATGGCATCACACTTAAAATTCCAATCAGTGGTAGAAATAAATTTTCCATCAAATGCAGTACCCAACTTCCTTTTGTCCTTAAAGCTAGTAGAACCACTATATGTGCTTTGTGGCCTATAAGACTATGCATGAATCCCTTGGCTTGCATTTGGAGTTTTTTTCATTACTACAGTTGTAGGACCCATATGTTTTAGCATTACTACTTGCTTAATTGTATCACTTCTCTGGCATTCATTGATAGTACTTGCTGGGATTGCTTGGCTCTTGGAACTGGTGCTTTGAAGTGTTGTATCTAGCTACTTCTCCCAATGCTCAAAAAGAATAATGTTGAGACTTATTAGCATATGGTAATGTTTGCCAACATCCCTTCTGCCAAACTTTAAACTCATTGAAAGGAGAAAGAAAATTAAGCCATGATTCAGTACTGTCTGGATCAAGGGTCTCCATCTCTTTAGGACTTTGGCCACACAAATCTAGGGAACAATAATCTTTGTCATACATTTTTTCATAGAAGATGCCTCAATTGAATCCAAGTATGAACTATATTTCTCAAAATACAAGCAGCCATCTCATGGACAGATTAGGGTACTAGTTCCATGGATGATAACCCATTTCAGAGTGATAAATATATTTAAAAGTTCACGACAAACAATTAGCCTAAAAATACATTCATTTATCCTCATACAGTATTGTGATTTTTAAATGATGATTAGTGCATAATCAATTTATCTTTAAAGACCATCATCACCATAGAACATCATAAAAACTTCACAGTGTTTCTCTCAATCTAATGGAATCAGTCAAGCCCCAAGTGGGTCTAGCTAAAAAAAAAATTCGTTGCCGAACAAATAAACTGTAAAACTGATCCATTAATCATCTAGCATTGATTTAGAACAAATTTGACCACTGATCTATCATTAAAAACTCATTTTATCATTTTATTGTAAACTATCAATTTTGTGCCAGGAGGTCCTTTGACTAGCCTTAAAAATTAACCAGAACACTTGATCGAGCTCTAAAAAATGGCACACTAACTCTTTGTTTTTCATATTTGCACCATGTTGAATCTCATCTCATGATGAATTTGGGGTCAAAAGATATTTGCTATCAAAGTTGCCTTCTCAGAATCACCTACAGATAAACATGTCAGAAAACACTAAATTGGGTTCAGATTTGGCTTTGAAAACTGGGGTGTTGGTTTACTATCATAAGGAGAGTTTGGATCTATGATTTGGGCTTATGATGAATAAATAGGCACAAATGGAAAGTGGTCAAAGTGAGCTACTTAGAAATTGCAGATTGGAAATACTGACAGAAAAGCGATTTTCACAAATGGAATTGACCTGGGAAAGTGTGCAAAAGGATTTGTCAAGACTTGAAAATTGGCACACTTGAAGTATTTTTAGAAGAAAAAATAGTGGTATAATCTATTCAATCTCACCTATCATAGATCTTGAGATATGACATCATGAACAAGGGTCCCAAAATTCGCTCCTTTTGACATAGTAAAAAGTTAGAAATTGCATTTGGAATCACGTTTGAAAACTAATCAAACGGATTCCTCATAAGCTCAAACTTGAAACATGGATGGTCTCTAACCTCTAAAATTTAATGCAATAGGAATTTCATCATTTTGGTCAACTGGTCAAAAGTTAAAACTTGTCAAATAGGGCTTCCCAAAATTTAGAACTAAGTGCATCAGCATGACAACATTAAATAACCAACTTTGAGGGATTCAAAACCTAGTCAAACGGACTTGAAATGACTCAAAATCTAAAACATAGGTTCTCTGTTATGAACACTAAACACTCCCAAAGAGGCAAGTCATGAAACATTATTGGGTGTAGGATATTCACTTGCAAACATAGGCTCCTATCACTGTTTTACGCTTAGGTGAAAATGCAGATTTGGCAAATGCTCAAAATGGGACTTCACGAAATGGCTCAGAATGACAAAAAAACTTCATGAAACACTTAGAAATATTGAATGGAAGGTTTTAGAAACATTAAACACCTCATGGGGCTCAAAGGTACAACCAAGTACATATGCATCACAAAGTGTTTATAGGGCTTAGTTTCTTCAATAGTGCTCAAAATTTGAGCTACAATTTTGAGCACCAACAGTGGCTCTGTCTGGGGGTGCATTTCCCTTGTGGGTATGGAAAGGATTCAGATCTCTAGAAGAAGCAAACCATTCACTTGACTTCAAAAACTTCTCTCGAATAGCTTTATTGAAAATAGGAAACAACTACTCCTACTATGTACGCACGATGACCTCAGGCCACCAAACTTTAACAAAATTGTTTACCTCTATCATAAATCTGATTCTCATCTAAAATTTTATGAGGTAAACTAGAAATACTTCCCTTATCAGCTTCACCAGTTAGATTATCATTCTGAATCAACTCACTTAGCAAAACTAATTCTAAACCTTGACTTTCACAATGCATATAAAAATTTGATTCTCTTTCTTCAACAACTAGCTCATTATGAAAGTTTTGATCAACATGCTTATAACTATCATACTCAAACTGAAACACTCCTTCATTTATCAAATCATGCATGCTATCAACTTTGAATATGAAGGCTTCATACTCAACTTGGGGAAAAGAATCACACATACCTTCAAATTGTATATCCTTATGCATAGCCAAATTGTACTCAAATGAACACTCTGATTTGTACTCACACATGTCATCAATGTTAGAATTTGAAACTAATCCATAATCTTCAAATGGTTCTTCACAATCAGCAAAAATATTAGTTGTCTCATTACAATTTTCATCATAAAACTCCTTACAAGGTGCATGTTGATTTTCATTAACAACTTCGCCAAACACCTTGTTATTCATATCATGAGATGCAACATAATCATCATTTTCACTATCGAACTCGGAAGAAAAAAAATCTAATCTTTCATGGCAATAGGACAAAATATCTTCATTAAGCTCATTCTCCACTAAATCTAAAACTTTCATGTGCTCTTCAAACAAAGGATTGATAACTCCATGAAATGACCTTCTTTGAACATTTTGACAAAAAATGGGCTGATCATCATCAGAATTTTCATCATATAAAGTGTTATCATACACTTTAAACTCATTACCCATTTCATTTTCATGGATACTTTCAGTATGTGAAGAAAAATTAGAACCATATGAAGACTCAACATCCACTCCATCAATGAAGCATGTAGAATATAAATCAAAATTAGTTTCATTGTCTTCATGAAGGTGATCCAAATATCTTGCAAACCTATCATTATTTATCTTACTAATAGGTGTCGATGCATTAATCTCAAAATTAGTTGCATATTTTTTATTACTACTACTTGCATCTTCAATACATTCATCTACACAATTAGGTAATCCATCCTTATAAACAACCTCTGTATCATTGTATTGTGTAGAAAATTCTTCACAACTTTCAACATCTATCTAACTTGCATAACTCTGAACTGGAAATTCACTTTCAGATTTAAGAAAAGAACTCATACCTCTACTAACACAAGAGTACTTACTTCCTTCATTGCTTTCTTCTTCCCAATTTGAATCTAATTCACATGAAGATGAACATTTACTAGCATTGTCCTCTTCTTGACTCGAGCAACAGCTCTCAACATTATCTTCACATGATGCTTCCTCACAATATGTTGGATTAGCAAGTTCACCTTCATCACTTGATAGATCACTTTTGGCTTGTTCATACTCATATTGATATGAACATCTTTCAACTTCAGATTTTATAACATTCTCAACATGATGTAATCTATGAATAAGATAAATCATTTCTTGCATTTATGACTAATCAAATGAATCCATCTTGCCATCTACTACCAAAAAATCACAAACATGTGTGCTTTGTTCTTCTAATTGTGACTGAGATAAATTTGACTCACACTCTTCATCTTGTGTTATCTCTCCATGACATGTCAAATAAACAACATCAAATTCATGACCAGAGACATAACTTTCAACCTCCTCACTTGCACAAGACTAAGACCTAGGTGTAGCAACCACAAATTTTGAAGCATTAGTTATATCATTATATATATAATTATCATGAGAAGTACTTACTATTGTAACTAAACCTTGATTCGTAAAATCAACATAATGCTAAACACTATCAAAGTCTGAAAAATTTCTTACTGCTGTAACATCGTGAACATATGTGTCTCTATTTGCAACCAAACTAACCTTCTTTATACACATATTCTGATCTGAATTTTCTATCTAATTATACATTACAACAGGGGTTTTGATAACCTAATTTGAAATTGCATCATCAACACCACATTCATCCTTACTTTCAGACACATTATGTCGGCACACATTTTCAGCAAAATGACTTCTAGTCAATCCATATTTCAAATTATTTTAAATATCCCTAGTGGTCATAAAAGCCTGATATAATGTTTGTGGTTCTTTATCCCTTAGTAGATAGTTCATTTTCTTGTCAAATGCATCAAAATAAACAACTAAACACATTTGATCATCGAGTCTATAACTCTTAGGGATTTCATTCAAAACTCTTGCAAATTTGATGTTAACTTGAGGGACAAGTTCATCACACTCAATGTGAATCTTCAAGAACTTATCATAAGAATCAGATATGCTTACCCTTTCTCCAAATTGCTCCATGAAGGCTGAATGCAACTCACCCCAAGATGAAATAGAACATGCTGGTAGAAAAGAAAACTAGTCTCTAACATTACCTTCTAAAGTTTGAACAAATAACTTCATATGCGCATCCTCATGAGAGATCTCATAGTCACCCATCAAATCACTGAACAATTCAACATGATGACTAGTTGAAACAAGATGGTTCCCATTAAACTTAGGCAATTTATTTCTAACATCATTAGGAATGACATTCTGGAAACCATGAATACCATCAAAACAAAATGGCATATACCACTTGGTAGAAATAGATCTAGGAACATCACTAACTAGCTACATGCTTCGTGAAATGAAATTGGCCATTTCTCACAAACTTAAAACTCATTCACTAATAATACTTAGATTCATAATTTATAGCAGACCTGAACATACTTTCTACCAACTTCAATTTCAAACATACTTCAAACTATGACAACACTTGCTGAGTCTACCTCTCACAAAGTATGTTGAAATGTACCAAACCAATCTCCTATTTAGTGCTAGAATTACCACTTGATGGAGAAATTTTTATAAAGCTTACTTTCATGGAAAAGGAATCTCATGAAAGTGAGAAAATACCTTTAATGTTGTAGGATGAAACCTTTGATCTGCTGATTGGCACACGTGCTGATTTCAAATCTTTACACCACTGATCTAATCCTTATAGAACTGCCATCTCCTTGGGGAGAACTAAATGAAATCACTGCTGTGATTCATATCATTTTTATCATTCAGAAAATCTTATGATAGCAGATCAAACAACACTTTGAAACTTATTAGTCAAGAACATATATGTATCTCTCTTCTTGCTTGAAACTTCACATAACTCTTAGATCTGCCTAATTCAGTTGAAAACACTTTGAAACTATTTATACATAGTCAATCTACACTAGTAAAGAGATCCTTTAGAGAATCAACACTCACAATTGTGAGAAAGATTTAAAACATATGATTCATAACACGATAGATCTGGACTAGATTGTCAACATGTGGAACTTTGCAAATCTTTAAAAACTTAGAAGAGAGAAACCATTTTAAAACAATTCTGACTTTGAATTGACAACAGTACTTTGAAAACCACAACTGGGTGAATTGATTGAAAATAAAGCTTAGTAACACAATCTGTATTCAACCTTGAAATATACTATTGTAAATGGATAAAACTTAACTAGGGAACACTAAACCTTGCACAAAAAATTTAGTATGCACAATATATTAGAGATTTTCAAGCTCCTTATCAATGAATTCCTTCATAGGCTCCCCAATAGAGTCGCCATTTTGTTGGTGTTTGAAAACATTGTAGGTTTCCAATTACCCCAATTAGAATATGACACATCTAGGGTCAGCTAACTCCCATCTTTAACACATCATTTAAGACACTGGGCCAACTATAAGGCTAGACCCTTCTTCTACTTCAAGCTCTACAAAACCTAAGTGGGTGAACCTCAAATTCAATTAATATGGTACCAGTGCAGAAAACATACTCCTAAATCTATTATAGCAGATTTAACCCTTATATCTCTTAATACTTATGCAATAACACAGTTCTATAGTAGCAAATTGCAATTCTATGATATTCACAAGCTGAGTGAGGGCATTCTATTTTGGCTCTTCAACATGAAAGGGGAAAAACATTTGATTAATAATGTTGAATTTAGAAAAACCCCTAATATGTAGCAGTAAGAACTAATGATCCTGTAGCTGACCAGTGCCTAATCCATTGGGAAAATCCATGAATCAAATTCATACATATGGATACCTGATACTTAAATATTAAGATATATGATCTATCTATTCATCTTGTAAATAGACATCCATGTTCAATCTAGATCTCATTCTTACATGATATCCCCATCAATAAACTTGCAACCCTGTTGATTTTCCTAAAGCATTTACATAACCTCTTGAGTTATAGGCAACAATGAAACAACATACAACCTTAAGGGACTGCAATTACAACCTAAGCTCTTTGTTCAAAGATTATAAAACATTGAAGATCATTGATAAAGGAGACAAGATTCAAGATGAAACTCAACCTACTATTCTTTGTATTAATTTCCTTGAAATAATACATTCATATGCATGAAATGAAAACATAGAAAAACCTAATAGATCTAAACTATTTATATTATTCTTCCTAATGTTGTTCATATAAGAGAATTATGCTAAAAGAATGGTGTCACAATATTGGGAATACATCAAGACTGG
The DNA here is from genome assembly GCA_028749045.1 of Cupressus sempervirens. NCBI lineage: Eukaryota > Viridiplantae > Streptophyta > Pinopsida > Cupressales > Cupressaceae > Cupressus > Cupressus sempervirens. Next base: position 635,867,534 of record CM053786.1, on the reverse strand, counting down.
AACCAAAATCTGGTATTACAGCAATGAGCAATTTTTCTCCAAAACTGGAACCTGTACAATGAGAAGGAATGAGAATGATATAGAGGAAGGGATTCCTGGATCTGCTCTACATCTAACATGTGTCCACTTGAAATTCCCTCTCTTTTCCATGAAAAGACTCTCTCTAATCTCTCTCTTCAATGGGTGAATCAAATCCTTGATCATTTTACCTCTCAAAGGCATCAAATATCTCAAAAACTTGATGAGAATCATAACCAATTTTGATATTAAAGTGAACTCAAAGTAAAAAGTGAAAAATAGTTGAATATAACCTCTAGAATGCAAAATAATCTTTTCCAAATTATTTTTATCACATTTAGGTTTCAAAAGGTCTTCAAATCTTTGCTTGCGGGTATTCCTTCTTTCAATGCACATTCTCTCCTTTTACAAGATCATCATTGCAGTTACCGATGGTGCATAAAAAATAGAGAGCCTGAATGGATTATCATAACAATAATTTGACAAGGAAAGGGAAAATGATAGTCTAGGACATGGAAAACACACTTATAAACACAAGTTTCACTCCCCTCTCACATTATGACTTCACAGTCTCTCTCCAATGCCACTTCAACATCACATGCTATGTCAGAAAAGGCCTGCACTACACCAACTTCTCCAACAACTAGCAGAGAATGGAAATAAAACAAATACAATTGAAATTTCTATATAGGCCATAGATTTCATGTTGGTTTCCTTTTTAAGAGTGTGATCTTCAAGATTCTGACCTGCCTCTTGTGATTTGTTCCATTGATTCTTTCCTATTATGGCATCATGCTTAAAATTCCAATCAATGGAAAAAATAAAATTTCCATCAAATGTAGTACCTAGCTTCCTTTTGTCCTTAAAGATGGCAGAACCACTATGCATGCTCTGTGGCCTATAAGACTAGGCATGAATCCCTTGGCTTGCATTTGGAGTTTTTTTCATTACTACAGTTGTAGGACCCATATGTTTTAGCATCACTACTCACTTAATTGTATCACTTCTCTGACATTCATTGGTAGTACTTGCTAGGATTGCTTGGCCCTTGGGCACTAGTGCTCTGAAGTGTTGTACCCAGTTACTTCCCCCAATGCTAAAAAATAATAATGTTGAGACTTATTAGCATATGGTAATGTTTTCCAACATCCCTTCTACCAAAATTTAAACTCATTGAAAGGAGAAAGAAAATTAAGCCTTGATTTAGCATTGTCTAGATCAAGGATCTCCATCTCTTTAGGACTTTGGCCACACAAATCTAGGGAACAATAATCTCTGTCATACATTTTTTCATAAAAGATGCCTCAATTGAATCCAAGTATGAACTATGCTTCTCAAAATACAAGCAACCATCTCATGGACAGATCAGGGTACTAGTTCCATGGATGATAACCCATTTCAAAGTGATAAATATATTTAAAAGTTCACAACAAACAATTAGCCTCAAAATACATTCATTTATCCTTGTACAGTATTGTGATTTTTAAATGATGATTAGTGCATAATAAATTTATCTTTAAAGACCATCATCACTATAGAACATCATAAAAACTTCACAATGTTTCTATCAATCTAATGGAATAAGTTGGGCGGCAATTGGGTTCGGCTAAAAGAAATTTCGTTTCTGAACAACTAAAATACAAAACTATTCCATTAACCATCTGGGATTGATTCAGAACAAATTTTACCTTTGATCTATCATTTAAAACTCATTTTATCATTTTATAGCAAACTGTCAATTTTGTGCCAGGAGGTCCTTTGACTAGCCTTAAAAACTGACTAGAACACCTGATCGAGCTCTAAAAAATAGCACACTGACTCTCTTTTTTTCATACTTGCACCATGTCAAATCTCGTCTCATGATGAATTCAGGGTCAAAATATATTTTTTGTTGAAGTTGCCTTCTCAAAATCACCTACAAATAAACATGTTAGAAAACACTAAATTGTGTTCAGATTTGGCTTTGAAAACTGGGCAAACGAGCACTTGGGAAAATGAAAATTGGGGCGTTGGTTCACTGTTATGAGGCAAGTATGGATCTATTGTTTGGGCTCATGATGAATAACTGGGCACAAATGGCAAGCGGTCAAAGTGAGCTACTTAGAAATTGTAGATTGGAAATACTGACAAAAAAGTGATTTTCACAAATGGAATTGACCTGGGAAGGTGTGCAGAAGGATTTGTCAAGACTTGAAAATTGGCACACTTGAAGTATTTTTAGAGGAGAAAATAGTGGTATAATCTATTCAATCTCACCTATCATGTATCTTGAGATATGACATCATGAACAAGGGTCTCAACAAATCTGCTCCTTTTGACACCAGTGAAATGTTAGAAATTGCATTTGGAATTGTGTTTGAAAAGTAATCAAATGGATTCGTCATAAGCTCAAACTCTAAACATAGAATTTCTCTGACCTCTAAAATGCAACACAATAGGAATTTCATCATTTTGGTCAACTATTCAAAAGTTATAACTCGTCAAACAAGGCTTCCTAGAATTTAGAACTAAGTGCATTAGCATGACAACATTAAATGGCCAACTTTGAGCGATTCAAACCCTAGTCAAAAAAATAAAAAAAACTCAAAATCTGAAACATAGGTTCTATATTATGAACACTAAACACTCCTAAAGTTGAAAGTCATGAAACATTACTAGGTGTGGGATATTCACTTGCAAACATAGGCTCCTATCACTATTTGACACTTGGGTAAAAATGCAGATTTGGTAAATGCTCAAAATGGGACTTCACGAAATGGCTCAGAATGACAAAATAACTTCATGGAACACTTAGAAATACTAAATGGAAGGTATTAGAAACATTAAACACCTCATGGAGCTCAAAGGTATAGCCAGGTACTTATGCATCAAAAAGTATTTATAGGGCTTAATTTCTTCAATAGTGCTCAAAATTTCGGTTACAATTTTGAGCACCAATAGCATCTATAACTCTTGATGGTAAAACTAATACTGAGTATGTATACTTTTTTGATGGTTTAAAACACAATCTTTTGAGTGCTAGAAGAACTAGTAGATGAAGGTTATTAGTTGCAGTTCATAGAAAATACATGCATAATCAGAGACAAAGCTGGAAAGGTAATTGGAACATGAACCAGATCTAGACGTAATTTATTTCAGTTGAATCCCACTTAAATGACATGTTTGGTTGCAAAGGTAGATATAGTTGGTTATAGCATAAGAGATTCTATCATATAAAATTTGATAGTATTGTGAGGACTAGTAAAATTCTTGTTGTTAGGGATTTTCCAAAGATTGTAAAACCTACTAACACAATCTACAAGAAGTGTGTTTTGGCAAAGCATAACATAACTTCTTTTACTAGCAAGAAATTTACCACTACAAAAAAGTTGGAGATTGTACACACAGATCTCAGTGGTCCTACAAAGACTAAAGGATTCTATGGTGAAAGGTATTTTATGATTATTGTTGATGATTTTTCTATAATGATGTAGGTTGCATTTCTTAATGAGAAATCTGAGGGATTTGACAAGTTTAAGATATTCAAGAATAGAGTTGAGAATGAATTTTGTCTAAAGATTAAATATTTAAGATTAGATAGAGGAGGAGAATTTACTTCAAATGAGTTTAACATGTTTTTTGAGGAAAATTGAATTAAGAGACAACTATTAGCTCCAAGAACCCATGAATAGAATAGTGTTATAGTGAGAAGAAACAAGTCTATATCAGAAGCAACAAGAGCTATGTTAGTAGAAAATGATGTATCCAAGACATTTTTGAGAGAAGCAGATAATACAACAGTCTACACTATGAACAAAGTTCAAATCCGGAAGGACACAAACACGACACCTTATGAACTGTGGTTTGATCACTCACCTGCAATTAAGTACTTCAAAATATTTGGAAGTAAGTGTTACATAAAGAAAGATGATGTCATTGGTAAGTTCAATGCTAAAAGTGACAAAGATATGTTTCTTGGTTATTCATTGAAAAGAAAGGCTTATAGATGTTATAATTAGAGAATTAAGACTATTATGGAAAGTGCTAATGTGAGAATTGATGAGAAAATTAGAATACAAGAGAGAATGGTTGATTATAATTTAGATGATGATGTTGTTGTTACTAAGCCAAGAGATGATGGCATATTTATTGAGACTAACAATGATTTGTAGAATGAAGGAGAGAAAGGCAGGAACAAAGCTCAAAACCTTTAGTAGAGCCAAGAGTTGAGATAACAACTCTTACTTTAGGAAAGAACATGATAAAGAATCACCCATCTGAATAGATCATTAGAAGCAAAGACAAAGGTGTGATGACAAGAAACAAAGTTAATGAAGAAATATGTTTGATATCTCAAGTTGAGCCAAAGAATACAAATGAAGCATGTAAAGATGACTATTGGAAGCAAGCTATGAAAGAGGAATTTGATCAGATAGTAAAAAATGAGACATGGGAATTGGTCCCCAGACTAGTAGATTAGAATGTGATAGGAACTAAATGGATATTCAGGAACAAGATGAATGAGCAAGGAGAAGTAAGAAACAAAGCAAGCTTGATATGTGAAGGTTACTCACAATAAGAAGGAATAGACTATGATGAGACTTATGCTCCAGTGGCTAGAATAGAAGTTGTAAGATTATTCTTAGTCTATGTAGCATAGAAGAAACTTAAAGTATATTAGATGGATGTCAAGTCAACATTTCTGGATGGAGAACTTGAAGAAGAGGTATACACTGAGTAGCCTGAAGGATGTCCTTTAATAGATGACAAGGACATAGCATTTAGACCGAGGAAAGCATTGTATGGATTGAAGCGAGCACCCAAAAAATGGTATGCAAGGTTGGACAAGCATTTGACAAAGCTCAGATATAGCAAAGGTATGGAAAATAGTAATATGTATTAGAAAGAAATTGGTGATGGTTTGATGATCTTGGTAATATTTGTTGATGATATCATATTTGGAGGAAATGATGAAGAAAGTAAGAAGTTTGCAGAAGAAAAGAAGAAATAATTTGAAATGAGTATGATAAGAGAGATGAAATATTTTGTAGGATTGTAGAAAATATAAAACAAAGAAGGAATCTTTATTTCTTAGACTAAGTACTTGACTGATTTACTAAAAAGGTTTGGTTTGGAAACATGTAAACCTACTGGAACACCTATGGTAACTGGACACAAGTTAGCTACTAAGGATGAGATACCTACTATTCAGCAGAAGAAGTATAGATCTATGATCAGAGGTTTGTAATATCTGACTCACACAAGGCCACATATAGAAAGTGTTGTTGGAATTGTTGCAAGAGTCTAGGCTGATCCCAAAGAAGCACATTATGTAGCAATGAAACGCATATTTAGTTAATATATCTGAAAGGAACTTCAGCATTTGGATTATGGTATGATAGATCTAATGATTTTACTCTAAGTGCTTATACTGATGCAGATTGGGTAGGGAGTATGGATGATAGAAAGAGCACTAGTGGAGGAGCTTTCTTTCTTGGATGAAGATTGGTTTCTTGGTTAAGCAAGAAGTAAGATTGTACATCTCAAAGTATAGCAGAAGCAAAGTATGTTGTAGTAGCAAATAATTGCAATCAAGTTATGTATGAAGCAGATGTTGAAGGATATAAGGATAGAAATCCGTGAACCTGTTGTTATACATTCAAACAACACAAGCATAGTAAATATGTCTAAGTATCCATTATTGCATTCAACAACAAAGCACATTTCTATTAAGTATCATATGTTCAGAAAGAAAGTTGTAGAAAATAAAATTAGATTGGAGTATGTGAGCACTAAAGAGTAGATTGTAGAGATATTCACTAAGCCTCTTCCCAAACAGACTTTTGAGTATTTGCAAGGTATGCTTGGGGTTATGCCCCTTCTGACATCAGACTAGAAGATGCAAGAGTGCATCAGTCTAGGATATCAAAACACCATTGTTTGTGTGGACTGGATGTTGATGCTTCCTTTATGGGGGAGTATCTGTGATGGATAAAGTCATTCAAAAATCTTATTGATGTTGTTGATGTTATTTTTAATAGTGTCTTTGACACTTGAGCTGAGTATGTAATAGTTGTTGCAAATTTTGATGCAGAGATGTTGGTTGCAAAAACCTTTGACATTAATGTCAAAGGGAGAGAAGTGTGGCATGAAAAATATTATACTATGTGGGAGAAGTATTGTAAGAAATTATTAAACTAAAGGAGAAGTTTGACATGAATTTTTAATAACAATTTGGTACTAAGCACATTGAGGTGTATTAGTGGGGGAGTATGATTGATGCAGAGGATTTGAAGACTATCTATCTTTTGTTGGTATTCTAGGAACTAAATATTTTTCATCTATGTTGTTGTCAATGCCAAATGGGGGGATTGTTGGAAGATTAGAAAGACTAGAAGATTGGTTTGATGATGATATGTTAAATTCATGATTGAGTTTTTCGTTAATGTCAACATAGCATGTTTGATGTCTTATGTGGTATCTGACAAAAGAACAATAAAAAAATTAAGTTGGTATGGATGGCTAGTTGAGCATGATAACCAACCGAGGTTATGAGAAATACTTTTGAGTATTTGGTATATGTAGTTAATGTCAAAAGCTTAAAGGAAAAGTCTAGAAGAAGTTATGTCAGTTTTGTGATGTCTATTCTAAGATAAATTTTACAGAGGCATGTTCTATTAAACTTGTTATATCTCCTAGAAAATTTGATATCTTGAGGATCAAGGTTGAGGACATGAAGAAGACATGTTGAGGATGATGTAGCTATGCTTGCTCATCATAATATTGCATGTAAGAAAAGTTATTCAAGTTGCAAGGCAGAAGATTAAGGTTATTACTAAGTGTAACGAGTTCTTAGTGAGGTCCTATAATAATTAATTGAGGACTAACAATTGACTCAAGGAATTGTTTGATGGACTTAGTATAAAGGAAGGACATTTTCTTTTATCATGTGATGTTTTGATATGACTAAATGATTGATGATAAGCAAAAGAGAGTGAGAAATGCGAAGTTGAGCAGAGAAGTGTGAAAGTGAAGGAAACTTCATTGCTAAGGTTTTGCTATGTGATCTGAGGTTCGACATTTGGATCTGAGGTTTGTGACCTTGTCTACAAGGTCTGATAGTGATTTCTCTAGTTGATAGGATAGAAGAAAGGATAGAGGAGAGAAGAAGATACTAGTAAATTACTTGTTTGAGCAGCGAGCTCTTCTTGTAGTTGAAATTGCATGTTGGGGCGATTGGCTCTTCTTGCATACATTGTCTCACAAATCCTATTAGGGTTGGCACAACTCCTAATAGGGTTGGAATCTCCTAATAGGGATTCAAAGTCCCCTACTAGGGACTCATTTTACTAAATGTTGTAATACACTCCTAATAGGGTCTATCCTCTAACAAGGAATATTTATATTAGTACATCATCTTGTGGGCATCATTCCCATCGTGATTTTCCCTCTGATCAAGGGTTTCGCTAGTCAACATATTTGGTGTAATTATCTATGTCCATGTTATTATGGTTGTTGTTTACTTTGGTTGAATGCTTAAGTTTGTTTAAAAAAGATAATTGTTTTAATTATTGGATAACTAGTTCATGTCCCACCCCCCTCTCAGTTATCTTGGTGGACTATTGTTTCTAACAATTGGTATCAGAGCATTTGGTCATTGAAGAAAAAGTTTAGTAGCTTTGGGAGATCCATGGAGAACATGTTCAAGAAAGATAGTTTTAATTTTGATGGAACAAGCTATGAGAGCTAGAAGGAAAAGATGAAGATACATTTGTTGTGTATGGGTCTAACATAATGGATCTTTGAAAAAATTAGTGAAAATAATCATCAAAGAAAATGAGTTTGAAAGTTTCTCTAAAGAAGCAAGAGATCTTTTCATGTGTGACATGAGAGCTAGGGAAGCACTTTTGATTGCACTTCCTAAGATTGAGTATAATTAGGTAAAATCACTTCCTACTTCATATTTTATTTGAAAAACTTTGGAAAATAGTTTTGAAGGTGATGCACATCTTAAGAAGTTGAGGCTACAAAGTTGGATTTGTGCATTTCAAGATGCTAAGATGATGGAAGATGAATCTGTAAGAACATATATAGGCATGATATTAGAAATTAATGTAGGTATTAAAGCTCAAGAAGGAAACAAAGAAGATGATGAGGTTATATGGAAGATATTGAAGACTCTAACACCACCATTCAAGTGAGCAGTTCAAATGATATAGTTGTTGATATCTTGTACCAAGGGTTTCACAAAGGAGACATTGCTTGGAAGACTTGAAGTAGTTGAAAATGAACTTAAACAGTCTAGAGAATTAATCAAAATAGAGATAGCTTTTAGTGCCTTGAATATTTGACCTAACCTATCTAGGAACACAATTGCTAGAGAAGATTTTGCTAGTAGTAATAGATCTAAAGAAGATAGAAAGATTGATGAAGTAGTAGCCCTTCTAGTAGGAAGAGAGAAACGAGGTAAGAAAATCTTTAAATGTTGGACTTGTAATGAGTATGGTCATTGTGCATCTAAATGTCCTAAAAAGGAGAAAAATTATAAGGGAAATCATAAGTCTAGAAAAGATAGAGATTGTTTCTATGAAAATGAAGATAATGATTCTAATGATCAAGCATTAAGTGCTAGTGATGATGAAATTGGATTTGTGGAAATTAAATAGGAAATTCTAGAGAAGGTAGCTTTGGTATCATAGGTTGAGAAGACATCTACTTGGATAATTGACAATAGTTGTTCACATCATATGACTATTGATAGTTTTTTTTACTTCAAAAGTTAGGATGGAGGAATTGTTAGAGTGGGAAACAATGCAACATGTCAAGTAAAAGGTATTGGATCTATAACTCTTGATGGTAAAACTAATACTAAGGATGTATACTTTGTTGATGGTTTAAAGCACAATCTTTTAAGTTTTGGACAACTAGTAGACAAAGGTTATTAGTTGTAGTTCATAGAAAATACATGCATAATCAGAGACAAAGATGGAAAGGTAACTTGAATAGGAAACAAATCTAGAGGTAATGTATTTTAGTTGAATCCCACTAAAATGACATGTTTGTTTGCAAAGATAGATGACAGTTAGTTATGGCATAAGTGATTCTATCATATAAACTTATATAGTATTGTGAGGACTAGTAAAATATTTGTTGTTAGAGATTTTCTGAAGATTGTAAAACCTACTAACACAATTTGCAAGGAGTGCATTTTGGCAAAGCATAACAGAACTTCATTTCCCAACAAGAAGTTTTGGAGATGGTACACATAGATCTCAGTGATCCTACAAAGACTAGAGGATTCTATGGTGAAAGGTATTTTATGATTATTGTTGATGATTTTTCTAGAATGATGTGGGTTTCATTTCTTAAAGAGAAATCTGAGGCATTTAACAAGTTTAAGATATTCAAGAATGGAGTTGAGAATGAATGTGGTGTAAAGATTAAATATTTAAGATCAAATAGAGGAGGAGAATTTACTTCAAATGAGTTTAACATGCTTTGTGAGGGAAATTGAATTAAGAGATAGCTATTAGCTCCAAGAGCCCCTGAACAGAATGGGGTTGTAGAGAGAAGAAACAAATTTGTAACAGAAGTAGCTAGAGCTATGTTAGCACAAAATGATGTATCCAAGAAATTTTGGAGAGAAATAGTGAATACAATAGTCTACACTATGAATAGAGTTAAAGATAGGAAGGACACAAACAATACACATTATGAACTATGGTTTGGTCAATCACCTACAGTTAAGTACTTCAGAATATTTGGAAGTAAGTGTTACATAAAGAGAGATGATGATGTTGGTAAGTTTGATGCTAGAAGTGATGAAGGTATGTTTCTTGGTTATTCATTGAAAAGCAAGGCTTATAGATGTTATAATTAAAGAAATAAGACTATTATGAAAAGTGCTAATGTGGGAATTGATGAGAAATTTAGAATACAAGAGAGAATGGTTTATTATAATTTAGATGATGATGATGTTGTTACTAAGCCAAGAAATGATGAGGTATTTCTTAAGACTAACAATGATTTGCACAAGGAAGTGGAGCAAAGGTAGGAACAAAGCTTAGAACCTTTAGCAGAGCGAAGAGTTGAGATAACAACTCCTACTTTAGGAAAGAACATGATAAAGATCATCAGAAGGAAAGACAAAGGTGCGATGACAAGAAGCGAAGTTAATGAAGAACTATGCTTGATATTTGAAGTTGAGCCAAAGAATGTAGATGAAGCATGTAAATAGGACTATTGGAAGCAAGTTATGAAAGAGGAATTGGATTAGATAGTAAAGAATGGGACATGGGAATTGGTCCCTAGACCAGCATATAAGAATGAGATAGGAACTAAACAAGTATTTAGGAACAAGATGAATGAGCAAAGTGAAGTTGTAAGAAACAAAGCAAGATTGGTATGTAAAGGTTACTCACAACAAGAAGGAATAAAATATGAGGAGACTTATGCTCCAATGGCTAGAATATAAGCTATAAGATTATTCTTAACCTATGCACCATAGAAGAAATTCAAAGTATATCAGATAGATACCAAGTCAACATTTTCGAATGGAGAACTTGAAGAAGAGGTATACATTGAGCAGCTTAAAGGATGTCCTTTAACAAATGACAAGGACATAGTATGAAAAATGAGGAAAGCATTGTATGGATTGAAGAAAACATCCTGAACCTAGTATGCAAGGTTGGTCAAGGATTTGATAAAGATTAGATATAGCAAAGGTATGGCAGATAGTAATCTATATTGGAAAGAAACTAATGATGGTTTGATGATCTTGGTAATATTTGTTGATGATATCATATTTGGAGGAAATGATGAAGAAAGTAAGAAGTTTGTAGAAGAAATGATGAAAGAACTTGAAATGAGTATGATAGGAGAGATGAAATACTTCCTAGGATTGTAGATAGTACAAAATAAAGAAAGCATCTTTATTTCTTAGACTAAGTACTTGAAGGATATATTGAAAAAGGTTTGGTTTTGAAAAAGGTTTGGTTTGGTAACATGTAAACTTGTTGGAACACCTATGGTAATTGGACACAAGTTATTTACTAAGGATGAGACACCTACTGTTGAGAAAAAGAATTATAGATCTATGTATGGAGGTTTACAATATCTGACTCACACAAAGACATGAATAACAAATGCAGTTGGAATTGTTGCAAGATTCTAGGTTGATCCCAAAGAAGCACATTATGCAGCAGTGAAAAGGATATTTAGATATCTAAAAGGAACTTTAGAATTTGGATTATGGTATGATAGATCTAATGATTTTACTCTAAGTGTTTATACTGATGCAGATTGGGCAAACAGTATGGATGGCAAAAAGAGCACTAGTGAAGGAGCTTTCTTTCTTGGAGAAAGATTGGTTTCTTGGTTAAGCAAGAAGTAAGATTGTACATCTCAAAGTAAAACAAAAGCAGAGTATGTTGTAGCAATAAATAATTGCAATCAAGTTATCTGGATGAAGCAAATGTTGAAGGATATAAGGATAGAAATCAGTGAACCTATTGTTATACATTGTGACAACATAAGAACGGTAAATCTATCTAAGAATCCATTATTGCATTCAAGAATGAAGCATATTTCTATTAAGTATCATATGTTGAGAGAAAAAGTTGCAGTAAAGGAAATTAGATTGGAATCTATGAGCACTAAAGAGCATATTATAGATATATTCACTAAGCCTCTTCCCAAAGTGACTTTTGAGTATTTGCAAGGTATGCTTGGGGTTATGCCCCTTTCAACATCAGAGTAGAAGATGCAAGAGTGCATCAGTCTAGGGTAACAGAGCACCATTGTTTGTTTGGACTGGATGTTGATGCTTCTTATATGTGGGAGTATCTATGATGGGTAGAGTCATTCAGGACTCTTATTGATGTTTTTTATGTTGTTTTGAATAATGTCTGTTGATACTCGAGTTGATTAAGTAACAATTGTTGCAAATTTTGATGTAGAGATGTTGGTTGCAGAAACCTTTGATATTGATGTCAATGGGGGAGAAGTATGGCATGAAAAACATTATACTATGGGGTAGAAGTATTGCAATGGGAAGATGTATTGTAGGAAAGTATTATACTAAAGGAGAAGTTTGGCATGAATTTGCAATAAGAGTTTGGTATTCAAGCACATATAGGTATATCAATGGGGGAGTATGATTGATGGAGAGGATTTGAAGACTGTCTATCTTTTGTTGGTATTTTGAGAACTAGATGTTTTTCATCTATGTTGCCATCAATGCCAAAGGGGGATATTGTTGGAATATTGGCAAGATTGGAAGACTGGTTTGATGATGATATGTTGCATTTATGACTGAGTTTGTCATTGATGTCAACACAACATGTTTGATGTCTTCTGTGGTATCTGACAGGAGAACAACATAAAGATTAAGTTGGTGCAGACGGCTAGTTGAGCATGATAACCACCTAAGGTTATGGGAGATGTTTTTGAGTATTTGGTAAATATAGTTAATGTCAGAAGCTGAAAGGACAAGTCTAGAAGATGTTATGTAAGTTTTGGTGATGTCTTTTCTAAGATAGAGTTTATAGATGCATGTTCTAGTAAAATTGTTATATCTCCTAGCAGAGTTGATATCTTGAGGATTAAGGTTGACGACATGAAGAATACATGTTGAGGATGATGTGACTAAGCTCTCTTGTCATAATATTGCATGTACAAAAAATTATTAAAGTTGCAAGGTGGAAGATTAAGGTTATTGCTAAGTATAACATTTTCTTAGTGAGGTCCTATAATAATTAATTAAGAAGGACTAACAACCAACTCAGGGAATTATTTTATGGACTCGGTATAAAGGAAGGACATTTTCCTTTATCATGTGATGTGTTGATATGACTGAATGAGAAAGTGCAAAATGCAAAGTTGAGTAGAGTAGTGTGGAAGTGAAGGAAACTTCATTACCAAAGTTTTTCTATTTGATCCAAGGTTTGGTATTTGGATCTGAGGTTCATGACCTAGTCTATAGGGTATGACTATGATTGGTCCAGTTGACAGGACAAAGGAAAGAAGAAGATATCAATAAATTACTTGTTTGAGCAATGACCTCTTGTTGTAGTTAAAATTGCATGTTTGTGCAGTGGACTCTTCTTATATACATTGTACCACAACTCCTAACAGGGTTGGAATCTCCTAACAGGGATTCAAAGTATCCTAATAGGGACTCATTGTACTAAATGTTGTAATAGACTCCTAACAAGGTCTATCCTCTAACAAGGAATATTTATATTATTACATCGTCTTGTGGGCATCATTCCCACTAGGGTTTTCCCTCTAATCAAGGGTTTCCTTAGTCAACATATCTAGTGTAATTGTCCATTATTATGGTTGTTGTTTACTTTGGTTGAATGGTTAATTTTTTTAAAGAAGACAAGTGTTTTAATTATTGGATAACTGATTCACCCTCCTTCCCCCCCAGTTATCTTGGTGGACTATTGTTTCTAACAATGTGGCTAAGAGAACGTAACCAAATCATATTTAAAAAAATTCCACAACTTATTTGCAATAATCTCAACCAGAGAAGGATCTATATAATCCAATGGAAGATTTGGGAACACAACCCACTAAGGGTAAAAATGTGGCAAGGCTTTAGACACATGAAAATGGGGCATCTAGGCCATAGTAGTAATACCAATCCCCTTATAGAACCAACCCTTAAACTTGTGCAGTTCTGATTTGTGTTTCAGAGAGTCAAAAATCACAACAAAGGCTAAAGAATCCTTCTCATACAAAAATAACTCTATAAGACCCTCCCAAAATTAGCTATCCCAAGAGAGCAGAGAGTCAAACTCCATCAAGGATTGTAGCATACTGATAAGAGTCAATGAGCATAGTTGATCCACTCTAGAACTAATCATATCAAAAGGAAATACAACCCTAGGTTCAAATGGCCGATGAGTCAGAATGCCCTAAATCATCTCTTGATTCTGGAGGGACATCAGAGGAGAGTTAGGACAAGGGCACCCTAACTTTGGATTGAAGAGAGCTAGATGTGATTGTACCAAGGATATCTTACTATGATCTGAAGGAAAATAGGGTTTCAAAATTGGATTTTGATTAGGAGAAGACATAAAATGTAGAATAGGACTTCCCTCTAACATGGAAATAGGCAACAAGGGTTGAGAATATTGATAAATATTGAAGGGGGGTTGATGTACAAAGGGTTTCTTATGTTTGATTCCATGAAAAGAAAGGCATGCTAGAAAATAATGAGGCTTAAACTGATGGGAAGGATACAAACCAAGAATGCTAGCAAATGACTTACCAAATTGAGCACCTAAAGAAGGATGAGGACCAAGAATACCTCTAAACATAGAAGGCCTAGGGGGGACTAAATATTTAAACCTAGGGGGAAATGTAGATTGAACCCCTAGATGGTTTACCCAAGCTTGTAGAGTACAAAACTTCACCGACTTAACACTATCCCTCCATTTTCCTTTCCAGAGAACCTCTTATGGTGAATGACTAGAAATTTTCAAAACATGCTAGATCTTCCTCATTATAAGGGAAATCACCCAACATAGCGTAGAAGGAGGGGTATCCACCTTAGCCTCTGATGTGACCACTTGTAAAACATCTTGTTGTCGAGTTGCCAAACCATCATTCTGTCATCATGTTGTCAAACCATCACTTTGTTGTCGTACTGCCAACCCACCCAAAGCTTGACAAGAATCTCTTGTATACTCATCAAGCTCATCTCTCACAATCGCCATTTTTAGTAATTCAAATATAGATGTGTGAATTCTTATGTTTTGTAAAGTTTATATTTATATTACTTACTTAATGTTGCAACTCAGTATAAGCTAAGTCAATACTTTGATACTTGATAAAGTAAAGAATAATGAGATAACAGTTTGAAGTAAAACAATTATAAGTTTGATATGAGATTTTTAATGTGGCTATTGAGTTATTGCTGTGAAATTTTATGAGGTCTAATTTGATACTAAATTATTTTCAAGTCTAGTAGGATAACTTAACATAACTCATCTCAATCCAACAAAAGTCATCCCTAACATGTCCAAACCTTAAATAAATTTGATTGACCTATTCTCATGCATTTACTCTAGAAATGTGATTTTGGTTTTAAAAGGTGGAAAATCCACAAAAGCCCCCTTAGAGCTATTGCAATGGACCATATTATTCTTAAAAGTATTCAACTTGGAAACTTTATTATTTAACATCTTTTTTCCTTGAATAAACATAATATTAGGATTGTGATCTTTGACAAAATTAGACACAATTTCTCTCTTATGAGGTATATTCAAATCTTTTATATTCTAATACATTACCTTCATTTCTTAATAGGAGTGCTACTTAATAAATTTTTGAGGATAGTATTATGGTCCTCTTCTTCAATATTCTAAAGGGTTTCTTTTTTTCTAAGACACTTCGTAGGTTTGTTGCCAAATATATTAGTAACCACATAATCTTCCCTAGTTATGTTCATAGTGGAAACTTTCATAGACAAAGCCATTTTAGTTCATTTTCTTCTTCACAATCTAAACAAAATGAAGCTCATCATCCATATTTATTTCC
Source organism: Cupressus sempervirens (assembly GCA_028749045.1). Lineage (NCBI taxonomy): Eukaryota > Viridiplantae > Streptophyta > Pinopsida > Cupressales > Cupressaceae > Cupressus > Cupressus sempervirens. The sequence continues at coordinate 635,851,988 of CM053786.1, read as the reverse complement.
TCCTAGCTTAAATTCTTTTTTCCTATATCCAACCCTTGATCATTAAATACCTCGGATACAATGAAACTAGGAGTAGGTTGATACTAATGACATTCTCATTACATACAAGAAAAATATTATATTTTGTAGTCTCAATCTCATCCCCTAAATTGTGTAGTGTGAACACAACAACTTGAGGGGAGAATTGATCAAGATTGACCATTTGTGTTTAAGGAAACTCAACCTCCTTGTTGTTTCTAATAAAAATTCCTTTGACTTTAGGTGAAAGGGACTTAGTATACTTAGCATCCTTCAGAACTTCCCAGACAAGAATAGGAACATTATCTCCATTATCCTTTTGAACCAAAGAGTCATGTTTCCTAGCATTGGTACAACACTATTTAGAAAGTGGCATAGATCCATCAATTTATAGTATCTTGTATTTCACTTGGACATCATTGGCCTCTTCCTTAGATTTGACCATCCACACTTTGGCAATCATGTCAACCTTTTTATCAACACAAATTCTAGAAAATTCCAACATCTTCTATTTTTTTGTCATATGATCAATGAAAATCAGCTCCCCAAAGGAATTAAAAAAGTCTCTAAAGATTTCTTTGTTCCAAATTTCTAGGGGAATCCCAAAAGGAAAACCCATAGGAATTGCCTCAAAATAAGAGTAAAAAATATCTAAGTTTGGTGACTATTTCTTCAAGGCCAAAGAGGGTTTACCAATAACCCAAGGACTCGTCCATAAAAGAGAAAAAATGTCATCTTGACAAGAAAATACAAAGGAGAAGAAGCATTTAGGAAGGGTTAAAACTTCAATCATGAACTTCAAGTTATCATCTATGCTAGACAAAATATCTTAGTATTTCTATATTAAATCTTGGCCTCGTAAACTTATTAACTAATAAGAAATCCATTAAGGAAAGTATTATGATCTTTTACAAATTCTAAAATGGATATTTAACAAACTTACTAATTTTTAGATCTTGTATATTGTCCAATAAGGTTAGAGAAGAATTTCTAGAAGGTGCTTTGACTCCCAAAAGAGATATCTAATGTTAGCCCCAAATGATAATGTTGTTAATGTTTATGAAAGAGTCATATCAGTTGTCATTTTTTAATCGATGTCAACTCAAAGTTGAATAGACATTATTCTAATTTAGTAGAGTGCCATATCTTTTGATTGATGAAGAGGATCTGAATAAAGTACAATGATGAAAAAGTTGATAAGTATTGGCATTCAATTGGCACTTGAATGAGTTGGATTGCAATAATGTAATGTTGGTTTGGTTGTTTTACAATCACATCATTTTGTAATGCAATGATGAATTTTATGTATTCCCTGAGCTATACAAGCTACACCAAGTAACAAGGTGAAAGAAGGAATTAATATAGTATTTACCGAGTGACTACAGTTGTCACCAAGCTATTGGGAAAGAGAAGTTAAAGTTTAGTGTTAATCGGGTGATGTATTACCCGAGAAAAATGTAATGTTCACCGAGTATGAGCTTGAATAAAAAGTTAAGAAAGATGGAATATGAGACTGACTTATGATGAAAGTAAAGAATGTTTGAAAAGTTCAAAAGCTAAATTTAAATATAGTTACAAGATCTATGGATGAAAAATTTAATGAAGATCTAATGATGGAGATTGAAAGAAGATAAGGATGAGCACAAAGTTCAATAAAAGTTCTACTTTCTAAGTCACTAAATATATTGAATCTAAGATCTATGATCATGGTTAGTCAACAAAATCTAGAGGATTCTAGAAGGTGGAAGATTACTATTTAAGAAGATGATCAAGAAAAATTTTGGTTGTTGATTATTCATTGATTGTTGTTTGATGTGAAACTATTCTTGAAGTAAGAAGAAGCAGAAAGAGAAAGATGAATTGGGTAGAATAGAGTTGAGAAGATCAAGTAGAGTTCGTGCAAAGTGAAACTGTGAAGAAGTGAATCATATAGAAGGAGATCAAAAGGAAGAAGATAGAGCTAGAAAAAATTTAAACAAGCAAGGTAGTGCTAAACCTAAAAAATACTTGAACTATTAATTTCTTAACATTATAGCATAAAATATCTTAACCAAGTGGACCTAACAAGTCTATGAAATCCTATATGATAATATTGATTAATGATGTTTGTAAGTCCTTTAGATAAGGCTCCTCTTTAGACAAGATCAAGGAGTGATTAGGTCTAGATGATATTTATGTTAAAATCCTCAAACCAAGTCACATGAAAAATGTTCATGTAATCTTTAACAATGTTCGCTCCTAGCAAAGCTCACTTCAAAAGAGTAAAATTATTTGGGTTGCCGGTCCCAAGTGGTTTTTTCGTTTACAGGGTTTCCACATTAATCATGGTGTCAAATGTGTGATTTCTTTTGTGTTGCAAGTTGGTTTTCATGTTATTTACTTAATATTGTAACTAGGTAAAAGCTAAGTTATATCTCTAATACTCGATAACACTATGAATGATAAGATAATAGTTTGAATTAAATTGATCACAAGTGTGAATGATGAAGTTGAATGGGATCACCGTGGTATTTTTATTGAAGTTTATGAAGTTTGAATTGGTACTAAGTGTTTAAAATGCATGTAGGATAACTTGAAATAACTGAATCACTCACCCCCCACCCTTAGTTATCTAACACCTAATGTCTTTGAAATTCCTTCATAGTCCTCTCTAGCCCCCTATCTCTCATGGGATGCACCTTTATATCTCCCACATGTTAGATTGTGGTGACTGATCAGGAAAGTACTGTACATACTTCATAATTAGTGGGGTTCGAGGCATCGGCCCAATTTTTTTTTTTTTGGTAATGTTCACCATTCGTAGATTCACCACTAAAGTTATGGCTAATTATGGCCGACATGTTATAATCCTAAAGCAGTTTAATACTTGTATAAAAGGGTTTAGGGTTGGGTATTTTCATTATATTGTGATGCGAAATTGGTTCTTGTGGCAGTATTGAGCTGTAAGGGATTACAGATTGTAATCAAGTTGTAATCATTGGATTGTAATAAGATCGAACTTGCTGTTTGGTGGACGTAGCCCAGGGATTGGGTGAACCACATTAAATCCTAGTGCCTTGTGTTCATTTCTGTGTGATCTATTATTTTCTATTATTGGTTATATTTGCATGTAGTTTTTTATTTCTGTCTATGTTTTATCCTAACACCACACTACCACCATTGATAAGGTACCTTTCCCTTGTGGGGTACACCTTTCAACCTTAGGTCAATGAGTTTGACTCAAAAAATTACACAATTGAATCCTAAGAGAAATATCAAAACTATCATTCTCATTTGGAAACCTTGCCATTCAATTTGACCCGCCGTTTTCCAATTGGGAATAAATAGAACATAAGGTTTGCCTTGGATCCACCTTATCCACTAGGATATTAGTAGCTTTCCCTTCATTGTCAAGTTCCAACATTGGATTTGTGTTGGAACCATTAGCCAAACCCATTGAAATAATGTTGTATCCTTCCAATATCACAATAGAGGTTCCCCCAAAACTTGTGATCTTAGACCCTACTTGTTCAAACCTTGATTTTCTGCTACTGTCCACAAATGATCTAGAGTTATTTATAATGAAATATTTCTAATTCCTTTTAGTGCTCCAAAAAAGTCTTCTCATAATATATGCTACTTAGAATGCTAGGATTTCAGATGATGAATCTTGTTAAAAAAATTACTTAATATAAGGACATTACTATTTGTTAAACAAATACATACCAAACTAGTTTGCCACAACTAGTAGAGAAGGGTGACAATTGACAAATTTGAATTTTAATCATTTGAACATTTGGGTTAAATCTTTGCCATTTAGGATTTATCTCAAATACATTAGGAATAATTGTGGACAAGACACCTAGAATCTAAAGATTAGAGATAAACACATGAAAAATCTATGACAATAAATGACATAAATGTGTGAATAAATATACATTACAAAAAGACAAAAATAGATATATACAGGCATATGCAAGAAAGAATAAATAAAAATATTTAAACATATTAAGAAGAAATACAATTTCTACATCTCACTATATAATTGCATCAAGACAACTTATCTCATTTTATTTCATCGATATCATATTTTAATATCAATGTTTCTTATCTTTTGTATTTAGCAAGGATTACGGGTTTTCTTTTTTATTATTTCCTAGTTGAGCTTTGAATCAGTTTCTTTCTACACACACACACACACACACACACACAGTGGCTTGCCCACTTTTGCCAAAAATATATTTTAAAAATTGAATAAAAATATAAATTTCTACCATTAAAGATGTATTTTTTTACTAATTTACTTCTAATAAATGTTCACATTATTTTTATAAAAACATATCATCAACCATAAATAACCATACTCATGATTTCTATAGGCTAAACACATCACAAAAGAACACATAAAAGCATATAAAAATATTTTGAGATTTTTTTTTTTGAAATGTACAAAACATACTCTTTTTGCTTGATTTCTTTAAGATCATAAAAATCAAATGCTATAGTTTTACAAAATTTAATAGTATTTTGTACAATTCAAAATTATACATCATTTAATGTAAACCATTAACATGCCCCTCATAACCATCTCATTAAAACCTTCCACTCCAACTTTTCTTTATTAATAACCATAAATGGTCATGGCCAGATCATGGCTAGCCATAAATCACCATAACTATCACATTTAAAACCCACACAAAAAGTTGGGCTATCCTCCCTACAATTGTACAGTTGACTAATTTTCAAAAAAATTGAAAACATCATGGATTTTTCTGATAGTTTCAGCATTTGATCTTCATGATCTACATAGTTTGTAGTCAAAAACAACAAAAAACTTGGAAAAAAAAACCCAATTTATTTATTTGACCAATTGAAGTTGGCACCTCTTTATTTAAGAACAAAAGATTAAGAAATACCCATTTCAATCAAAGTTTCCTATTGAATAAATGTAATGAGTTTAAGTTGATTTCATATCCATTTTAGCAAAAATTGTTCAAAGTTTGATAAACACCCAAATCAATAATAATATTATCTCCATATTTTAAATCAAAACCATCATTCAAATGCATCCCCTCTGACCTAATACCAATCTTTAATAAAAGACACATTATATTTTTATGTTTCCCTATATCTGATACAAGGAACCTTATTATGATAAGGAGACATGGCAGGTGGTCATATGATGAATCAGTTGTAAATGGCAGAGGTTCCTTGACCATGCATTAAATGAGACACCAACCATGTCTTGTTGTTGGAGGAACTGCAAATATATCTCTGAATAACTACTCTTCGTATTCTTCCCGGGCCCTCATTCTTCTCTGCCACCTTTTCTCAAATGCTGGCAAACCTCTGAATAAGTTGGGTAGAAACGTAGCACAAAGGGAACCTCTTAGTTGTCATCTATTTTTTTATTCATTTTCCTGCCGCTGAGGAGATCAAACAAATGTTTTCTCTTCTGATTGTAATCAGGCTTTTCCTGGCCTCTTCTACAACCAGTCTAACCATTGAATTGGGTGGAGTGGACCGTACAACAAATATCACATGCATTATTTCATTGCTATTAGATAATTCTATGTGTCTCTGGATTTGCCTGCAACAAGATTTTATGTTGTTTTAATATGATCTTTGATATAACTGGTAGCGAGAATTGTTTTTGGGAGATTCTGATTTGTATATGTTTATGTTTGTTTTGATTTAAGTTGGTGCATCTGTCTTCATATTTTTAGGATTGTTTTTGTTGTGGTTTTAAAACTGTTTGATATAAACATATTTTGTTGTAGTTTTAAAACTGCTTGAATGTGTGAAGCAAAAGATAGTATAAGTGTCATTGATAGATTTGAACGACAACCTTTATGATTGTTTTTATTTGAGAATGTTAGTTTGATTTATTTTAATAAGAGAGAGAGGTGGAATAGAGAAAGAGTGAGGAATGAGGGAGACTTTCATAGTGGGAAACTATAATTGATTATTAATTTGTATATTAATGTATTTATTATATAATCTGGCATTTAAGTTCATTTACACAATCATTTGGCAAGTACTAATTTGTCATGTTCGAATTAGTGAAGTTAAATTATTTTCTGCCAAATGTCATTAGCTTGTGAACTCAAAGTTTTGTGGAATTTTTGTCTTTAAATAGATCATTTATTAATGATGGCATGTTCTAATTCAATTTGTTTAGGCATATTGACAAGATTTCAATTTCTTTATTGTTGGGTTAGGTTGTTTTAACCTTGACAATATATCAATTCTTATGCTCACAAAGGTGTTCAGCACGGAGACTTCTTGGAAGGTCAATTAATCAATTAATATGAACCATCAATTATAACCTTTTAATGAGTTTTAAATGATTTATTTAGTCAAATAGGATAATGATAATGATTCATTTATTATTCTATGTTATAAGTTGAAGATATGGTAGGTGGTAAATTTAATCCTATACATCTAATCACATTGGTCAAAGATAGTGCCTTGTATATATGGATCATTAAATCTAGTCACTATTTAACATGTCAAGTGGTAAGACCAAAATTAAACATAGGTCTTTCTCATAGATACTTAACCTAACTTTATTTATCTTAAACTCAACAATGATCAAAGTTACTTTTTAAGGGTTATATAAAAAATGACACATATTAAACAAGTGCCACGTAGTGGCATGTACTTGCCGTAATAGTAAATTGTAAAATAAATAGTAAGATAAGATTGATAATAAAAGTAAGATTGATAATAAAAGCACATTATGTAATACAAATAGAAAAATAAGACTAATAATAGAAGCAAATTATTTACTATTAATAGTAGCTAGAAGCAAATTATGTAATACAAATAGATTAATAATATAAGCTAATTATTTACTATTAATAGTAAAGGCATTGCACATTAATGGAGACATAACTAAGGTTAAATTAGTTGTATAAATAGAATTATATTGTATGAAGAATTTTTAATTTTTTTAAAATAAATAAATTTATGCTCCACTTTGACCTATAATAATAATATTGAGATTGAATATGCTTCTAATTTCGATAACATTAGCTCACAACAATATCTAAATAAATATATTTTAAAGTCTTAATGTTGAAAGTTATAATTAGTTATGTATATTTATATTTATATTTATATTATAAACTCTAATATTTTTAATATTAACCAATGTTAAAAATTAAAGATATAATTATGTTAGTATTTAAATACATTATAATATCTATCATTAAAAATGACTATCACAACATAAAATATTCTACAATAATTTTCTATTGAAATAGTGCATACTAAGCTTTTACTAATTACATATTGATTATAAATGGTTTGTAAACTCAAAAATTATTAAGTAAACCCTATTTCCACACAAAAAAATGAATCTTGTTTGAAGAACAATAAACATTGGTATTGGTATGTGTAAATATTTTGAAAAATTAAGGAGTCCTAAAATATAGCCGAAAATGGTGCAATGTGGAGAGAGTAACTAGTGTTTCTCGAAAAATTGTCCCTATAACACCAATTTCTTTGAGTCAATCATATTTTAAATAAGTTTTAAAAAAGATATACATATAAATTCAAACTTTATAAAAACTATAATAAATTTAATAATAAAAATAATAATGTGTTTTGATTGGTCCAAACTAATACTCTAATTGCATCAACTAACTGCAATAGTATTGCCTACGACAAGTACAATAATTAAAGAAAAGATCATTGGAATAACTACTATAGGCTACCATCAATAAATGCTTGTTTTAATTATCAAGCTAGAAGATAACAAGAATAAGTTGTGCCCCATCCTCTTTATCATCTTAATTTCTTATAAAATAAAGGTTTACTATTCTTACATGAGGTAGGATTTTTATCACTAAAATGATTAGCGAAAAATATGATGGGAAATGTTTTTAGCTTAAAATTTCTTTATGGAAAATTACATGATTTATGTTTTTTAAGTTTTTATATTTCTATCAAATTATATGAAGTCTTAGTATTTTTATTGGGCACAAGTTTACACACACGCACGCACACACACACACACACACACACATGGTTTAAGAGCTTTTAGAGGAAAGAACTAGCAAAGAAAATATTAATTCCTTGCCCAAATTACAAAGTAAACTACTTCTCATGAGATATGCATTCTTGCTAACTACTTCGAGGACCAGACCATGGTTCAATGAGTTTGACTATGAAAGCTACATAGTTTAATCATTAAACATAGTCATGTTGCAAACCTAGAGTGCTTTTCATATAGTGATCCACTAATTTCTATTGTATCACTTGGATTTCCACATAGGTTTAACTTTGTATCTCATCCATCAATAATTTAGGAATCATCTGGTGATCCTTTTTTCATATTTTGGAGAGCATTATCCACACTTTAAACTCAAATAAGAAAATCAATAGATTTTTTTTTTAAATCTTCATTTTCAAATGCATATTTCTAGAAAACCATAAAGAATTTGACAATGATGTAAACTAGTTATTTTTATCATTTTCCATCTAGTTTCTAACAATATTTAAAAAAAATAAAAAATTAAACTTTCATTCGAAGCTCATTTTTCCTTCTCTTTTGAGAAGTGGTTTCTATGAAAATCAACATTTTCAAAGAGTGATGGGTGTTTTGATCAACATAACTTTTTAAAAAAAAATGATAAATACAAAATTCTTTCAAGTCTAGAATAGTAACATCAATATCTAGCATTTTTTTTGGTTCATTTGTCAAAAATTATAGATTTTATTCAATGGAAAAGTGACAGTAACGATAATTTAGACATAGGTTGCTTTTGACCAATATAATTTGATTTGTATTTATCAAAATGAAATTTTTCTTGAGTTTATAGAAAGCTAACACACATAACGTTGATGATCATTTAAAAAAAATAAAATAATTCTCTCATTTCTATTTTTACAAAACCTTCAAAAAAAGATTTCTAAAATGGCAAAAAAAAACTATATTTAATAAAAATAAAAATAAAACATCATGATAAACATAATATATGCTAAAAAATATTCATTGGCAAGCTTATTAAGGGGAAAACACTTTTCTATATTTAGTGGCTTCTGTCCTTCCAATAATTAATACAAAACCTAGAAGCTATTAATACAAAGTCACCTTTTAATTTTAATTGAATGACTTTAATTTTCTTATCCTCCACTTAGACTTTGGAGAACGTGAAGGCTAAAACATGGGAACATTACAGGTTCACCCTCCTTGAAATTGCTTGTCCTCAAGCAATCTTAGTCCTATTTGCTGTAGCACCTGCTCACTCTCCCAAGTAGCATCTTCCTCTGGCATATATTTCCATTTGACTAAATATTCTTTAATCAACCTGCTTCGCAGAGTCCTTTCCCTAGTATCTAGAATAGCCTCAGGAATTAATACAAGCTTCCCCTCCTCATCTAATGGTGGTAATTCTACCGAAGGCACAACTCTTTGTCCGATGGCTTTCTTAAGCCTTGACACATGAAACACATTATGCACCAGACTATTTTTTGGAAGCTCTATCTCATAAGTAACCTCACCCACCTTGCAGATCACTTTATAGGGGCCATAAAACCTAGGCTTCAACTTCTCTACTCCACTTTTCTTGAGTGATGACTGTCTATATGGTTGTAGCCTCAGGTAAACCATATCCCCAACTTTAAAACTATCCTCTATCCGGTGCTAGTCAACATACAATTTTTTCTATTTTTGGGCTTGCTGTATATTCTCCTTGAGCACCCTCAAAATATCCTGACTATCCTGCAAGAAGTTTTTTGCTTTGGGCACTCTACTATCTCCCAAAACTAGATCCATGAAACTAGGTGCTTCATAACCATACAGTGCCATGAATGGAGTCATCTTAACGGACATATGATAAGTGGTGTTATAACAGTACTCCCCCATATGTAACCATTTGACCCAAGCCCTCTGTTGTGTAGTCACATAGTTCCTCAGATATCCTTCCACCTATTTATTCACAATCTCTGTCTGCCCATCTATCTATGGATGATAACTAGTGCTAGGTGTAAGTTCAGTACCACACAACCTAAATAGCTCTTGCCAAAAAGTGCTTATGAATTTACTATCCCTATCACTAACAATGAAAGTAGGTAGCCCATGTAATATGAATATCTCTCTAAAGAAAAGATCAGCCACCTGTGCTGCTGTATAAGTAGATGGAATAGCAAAGAAGTGAGAAAACTTCATCATTCAGTCAACTATCACATAGATGCAATCTTTCCCTTGTACTCATGGTAACCCGGTGATGAAGTCCATGGAAATAATTTCCCATTTCCTATTTGGAATGGGCAAAGGTTGTAACAACCCTGCAGGATATGTGTGCTCTCCCTTATTCTACTGGCAAATTGTACACTCCCTGACATACTTCTGAACATCATCGTTGAGCCCTTTCCATGTGAACCATTCACGGATCTGCCTGTAGGTCTTAAAGACCCCTAGATGTCCAACTGTAGGTGCATCATGAAATGCCTTTAGTAGTACTTCCTTATACTGTGATGAAGGAATCAAATATATCCTGCCCTGAAACTTTATCAACCCATCCAACACCACATAGCGATCATCATGTATGGTGCCTGCAATTACTCCAGAAGCCCAAGTGTCCCTCGCATATTCTTCTGTGATCTTATTTCTTAGAACTCCTGTAATCTCAGCTAGAGCACAAATATGAGGCCTCCTGGATAAGACATTTGCAACCACATTCTTCTTACCTTTGACAAACTCAATGTCAAACTCATAAGCCTGCAACTTTGTGATCCACTTCTGTTGTCTATCATTCAAATCACATTGATTCATGAAGTATTTGATGCTGTTGTGATCAATTTTGATAACAAACTTTCCCCCAACTAGGTAGGACCTAAACTTAGCCAATGCATGCATTATAGCCAACATCTCTTGATCATATATGGAATAGCTTCTCTCCACTCCACAGAGCTTCCTGCTCTCAAAAACAATGGGATGCTTCTCCTGCATCAAGACTACTCTGATCCCATCTCCTGATGCATCACAATGAAGCTCAAATGGCTTTGTGAAATCTGTTAGAGCCAGTACTGGACATGATGACATCACCTTCTTGAAATGATCAAAGCTTCTCTGAGCTACCTCTGTTCATGTGAAGGACCCTTTCCTGGTAAGGTCTATCAAGGGTGTAGCGAGCTGTGAAAATATTTTAACAAATCTCCTATAAAATCCATAGAGACCAAGGAATCCCTTAAGCTGTGTAATATTTTTGGGAGTAGGCCAAATCACAATAGCCCTAATCTTTTCAGGATCTATCTGAACTCCCTTTGCACTGATAATATGTCCAAGATATAGTAGCTCGGTCATCCCAAACTCGCACTTAGATACCTTGGCATACACTGATTCTTTTTCCAAGGTAGACAACACCATCTCAAGATGTTGTAAATGCTCCTCCCAAGTCGTAATAAAAACTAAAATGTCATCAAAGAAAATAAAAAAAAATCTCCTAAGCTGCTCCCTAAATACCTGATTCATGCAACTTTGGAATGTAGTAGGGGCATTGGTTAACCCAAATGGCATAACCAAAAACTCAAAGTGGCCATAGTGACACCGAAAAGTTGTCTTCTCAATGTCCTCCTCCCTCATCCTAATCTGATGATACCCTGATCGTAGATCAATCTTTGTAAAAAAGCATGCACCATGTAACTCATCAATTAGCTCATCTATTTGTGGGATGGGATATCTGTTCTTAATGGTCTTCATGTTTAATGCCCTATAATCAATGCACATGCACATTGTCCCATCCTTCTTCTTTACCAACACTACTGTTGAAGCAAAGGGACTCTTACTAGGCCTGATATGTCCTATTTCCAACAACTCCTTAATTTCCTTCTCTATCTCATCCTTATGTTTCTTAGGATGATGATAGGGAGTAATCATGACTGGTTTGGTTCCCTCTTCAAGCTCAATAACATGTTCTATCCCTCTATTAAGAGGAACCCCGTGCAAAATCTTGCCAAATACCTTAGTGTGCCTATCAAATATCTCCTGAATCTCTGGTGGATGACTCTTCACCTGTGGCTCTTGTGAAGTTGGCATAGTGAAGCATTCTGCTGCCCACTCTATGTTACTATGCCAAATTTTTTTTTGCATTCTCCTTAAGGAAACTACTTTGCAACTCCCATCTGAAAGTCCTCTAAGCACCACAGTTCTTCCCTCATGCTGAAACTTCATCTCCAATTTTGCTAGGTTAAGTGTGAAATCTACTAGCGAGGCCATCCATACCATGCCAAGGATGATATCATAGTCTCCCATGTCTACCACATAGAACTCATCTTCCAACTCATAGCCATCTCCAAACTTGATGTGAAGATTAGATATCTTCTGAGTGCATAATAGTTTGTCACCATTGGCTACCATAACTCTAAATCCGACATGCTCCTCAATCTTTAGACCTCTCTTGGCTACAAATTGTGCATCTATAAAATTATGTGTATCCTCAGTGCCAATGAGTGAGATCACTTTTTTCCCTTGGATAGTACCTCTAACCTTAAATGTGATTTCCTTCTGAGCCCCCGTTAATTGTGCTAATGACTTCTCATCCTTAGGAATGCTGTTGTCCTCTGTAGTGCTATCATCATCTGAATTTGAGTGTTGATCCTCTCTCTCTGACTGTGACTCTTCTGCTGAGAAATACTCCATTTGATTTGCCTTAGCCTTGAGTGGACTCTTATGAGATAAATCCCAAGGCTCTCTACAATGAAAACATAACTTTTTCTTTCTTAAATCATTCAAGGTGTCATTATCCAACTTATCTCTTTTGGGCTGAACATCCTTGTGAAAAGGTTTTTTGTCCTTCTCCTTGTCCTTTTTCATATAAGAATCCTTTTTCTGAAATTTTCTCCTAAATGAAGAAGGTGCTAAGTCATGAGCCTTTTTAGTGGCCTCCTGCAACGTACCTAGGTCATGTCCCTTGACCCAACCTCGCAAGGGTTCTGAGAGTCCATCCATAAACAACACTACTAACCTCCTCTCTGAAATAGCTGTGACCAACATAGCTAACCTCTGAAACTCACTGATATATGTTTCAACTGATCCCCACTACTTGAGTTGTGCCAGCTCCTTAAACTGTAATTCAGGATCCCTAGTATCAAATCTCTCTATGAGCTTCTCAGTGAACTCCTTATAAGATGTGATTTGATTATGTCCCAAGGTTATCATGCCATGGTGCCACCACTCATGTGCCGGTCCATCCAAGTTAATAGTTGCATACATTATAGCCTCCTCTTCAGGAATAGGATTTAGCTGCAAGTATGTATCCATCTTTTGCACCCAAGCTTGCACGGTCATCTTCCCTAAAGCATCATAATAAGGTAAAGAAAGTTTCCCCACTTTCTTTTTCAACTCAAAGTTTTGACTTCGTCCTCCTGATCTGGGCATGTGTCTCATCCTCAAGTCCAAGTAATCTCTGAGAGAGATATCTTCCTGAAACTCTGGTCCACTGGCCTCCCAATCCCTCCTAAACTAATCCTGTAACTCTATAATCTGTGGTTCATTAATCGGTTGAACTGGTTCTCTGGGTGGAAAGGTCGGTAGAAGAGGTCTCAAGCTAGTTGTTCGAGTTTGTCGTGCAACATGTCTAAAGTTATTAGCCTCATTTCCATTGTTGTCATGTCCATTATTACCATTAATGTTGTCTCAGCCTCCATTATCATTACCCCTATTATTTTTGTTTCCATTGTTGCAATCACCTGGATTAATATTGATGCCCATCTGTCTAGCCATTAGTTGCAACATCATATTTGTTCGCCTATTTTGCTCCTGTTGCATCATATTCTACTCTCGTTGCATTTTTTGCCCCTCCTCTAATGTACCCAGTAACCTGAATATTACATTTTCTTGGTCGAAACTAGTATACCTATCATCTTGGTCACCCATGCTATTGTCTTGTTCAAAGAATGTCTCCTCTGTATCTGTATGAGTGGATTGTATGTCCCCCTGTACAAACAAACTATCTCGTTTGTTAAGCAAGTCCAAACTCCTACTTTGTCTTGCTCTGGTATTGCAAAAATTATAAAGCCCTTGTCGCATGCTCAAACATAAATGTTGAAGATCTCCACAGGATGGCAAGACTTATAGCTCTGATACCACTGTAATGGACACCCAGGAATGCCCAAAAGCTGAACCAACTACTAAAATTATATTAATTCTAAAAATGCTACAATCAAGTACAAAGAGATGTATTCCAAAGGCCAAACCCTAAGAGAATGACATCTAGAATGTTACAATAGAGAATGAACGTCCCCTATTGCCAAAAAAAGAGTGTGATTCACACATCCAAGCTCTTATCAAATTCAAGTTATAATCATCCGATGCTCACCAATGAGACTTTCAGCCCTATTTATCCTTTTCTTCATCCTTCTGGAAGGAACTAAAACATTAATTAATTGCAAGAGCTAGAAGCTTCCTCCTTCCAATAATTAGTGCATACCCTAGAAATTCCTCCCTGGCAATAATTAATTAAATCATGAGAGGCTTCCGTCCTTCCAATAATTAATACAAACCCTAGAAGCTATTAATACAAAGTCACCTTTTAATTTTAATTGAATGATTTTAATTTTCTTATCCTCCACTTAGACTTTGGAGAACGTGAAGGCTAAAACATGGGAACATTACAGGTTGTGGATGAATTGAAATTGCTTATTGATATTACATCATTAAGTCTTTCCAAAAAAATAACTTTGAATAAGATAGTAAAAGAAATAACAAGTAAATTTCATGTTTTGGAAACACTTGAAAAATCCCACATACTTTCTTGTGTTCTTTTAGAAAATAACTTTCAAGAGCCATTAAAATTGCTCGGTCTAGACACAACATCAAAAAAGAGAAATTTTTCTAACATGCAAAGTGAAATTATTGAAAATGTTAAGAAAGGTTTGAGCTCTATAGAGACAACAACTCGAAGTAAAGATAAAAACACTACAAGAAGAGATATGTTGACATCTATTGTTGGTAGTAGCATGCCCCAAAATAGAAAATATCTTCAATTTAATCACATATTGGTTTTAGTAGAAAACCCATATCAAAATATGTTAAAGAGGAAAATGGTTTTTGATGATAGCACTTTGGAAGGAAATTGGGAAATTATGTATAGAGCTCCTCATTGTGATAGGATTGATGATAGAATAAAAAATTTGGTAACATCATTTTGGAATGATAATACCCATTCTTCATCAAATAGTAGAGATGTTCTCAGACATAGGGTTAGAGCTAATCTTTACAAACATAATACAAAACATTGGTTGGACATAACACAACATGAAATGTAATTCTCATTTTGTAGTTCAAATCCTAATATAAAGTTCAGGAAAATATTATTTGAAAGATTGAAGCAATGTTATGTTAGGAGAAACAAAGTGTTTTAAACTTTTTTTTGTCATTATCATATTGAATTTGATCTCCACTATCAAGTTTATTAAAAATTTATAGAAGAAACTTTTGGTTATAAAAATGTCCCTCCTAGACAACAAAGTGAGTTCATCTCATATGTTTTATATGATTTAAAATAGATGATCATGTTGGTCAAATGAATTGCATTAGAGGAACATCTAACACATGTTCTAAATTAGTTGTTTTTTCTTTGAAAAATGAAGATTTTGATGTCACAAAAATTATAACTTGCAAGGGTTACAAGTATATAGGGAATGAAACTAATTTGGGAAAGGATAGAAAATATTAGAATATTTTGAAGAGGAGATGAGCGTTGAGCATTTATGATTAAATTAAAAATTTTGATACAACTCTATATGTCAAGCTTTTTTGCAAAGTGGAAAGCACAAAAATTTCAAACACTTAGAGGTAACTTTCCACTTGGAACCATTTTATCAGTTATTGACTTTGCAAAAACCTATTCTTTCATTCTTTAAAAGGTTATTCAATTCGACTACTATTTTTCAAAACAGCCAACTATTATGGTACAAGTGTGTTATCATCATGCATGCAGTTAGATTTGGATGGTATTCAAAGCACAGAGGAAGCATAAGTCATTAAGAAAGAATATCAATTCTATATAAGTGACGATTAAGAACACAATATTCATTATGTAGAACATTTTTTCAATAAATTTTGTGCATATGTCTAATAAAGAGGCATAAGTATCGATAAACATTATGTTTGGTCAGGTGAATGTCCTACACAATTCAAATTATCTAGACCATTTTATGCACTTTTGTAATATCATTGTAATGAAAACATACCGCATGTATGGAGTTTCTTTGAAAGTGGACATGGCAAAGGTGAACATGATGGTGTTGGAGCTTGCATCAAATGTGATCTACAAAAGTATCAAATGAATTATAAGGGAGTTCACATGAACAATGGACATGATGAAGGAGACTTTTATAGTAGGAAAATATAATTGATTATTAATTTGTATATTAATGTATTTATTATATTATCTGGCATGTAAGTTCATTTACAAAATCATGTTTGAATTAGTGAAGTTAAATTATTTGTTGCCAAATGTCATTAGCTTGTGAACTCAAAGTTTTGTGGAATTTTCAAATCTTTAAATAGATCATTTATTAATGATGGCATGTTCTAATTCAATTTCTTTATTGTTGGGTTAGGTTGTTTTAACCTTGACAATATATCAATTCTCATGCTCACAAAGGTGTTCAACACGGAGACTTCTTGGAAGGTCAATTAATCAATTAATATGAACCATCAATTATAACCTTTTAATGAGTTTTAAATGTTTTATTTAATCAAATAGGATAAGGATAATGATTCATTTATTATTGTACTTGCATTCACTTTGCACAATAAGTGAATTAGTTTAAAATCAACCCACCAATGAAAATGAACTATTTTCCTTTTCATCAAATATTTCTAAAGTTTTTATATAAATTTATTATTCTCATATATTATCTATACTATTTATCTAAATAACAATTGGTTCTTTTTATTTGGTGTTATAGACCCTTTTCTCGAAGGCTACCTCCATGTTCATTTATTCGGCTAGATTCTTGCATACTTGTTGAGGTAAATTTTCTTTTAGATAGATTTCAATATCACAATTTATAAATTGAATAAGAAAGAGTTATATTATTAAAAAAATTAGTAATTCAAAAAAAAACTTTATTAATTTAATCCTAAGCTAGGTGATTATGTTAACATTTTGATATGCAAGAATCTATAAATTATACAATGTTAAATCTAAGCAAGGATTGGTTAGAACCTTCTTCACTAACTTCATTTTTAAAAATAAAAATTAAATAATTTAGTAAACTATTTTTAATGTATATTTGTATAATTATGTATATTCTAATAAAATGTTTAAATCATTTTGTATCGAAGATATATAATTTATTTTAATTGAAGTTAAAATTAGTATATTTTTGTTAACCAATATTAGAATTTTTGTATATCCTTCATAAATGTAATGCAATTTTAGATTTTTTTTCCAATTTACTATAAAGACATAATATTTTAGTAAAAGTGTTAAATTTATTATTTAAATTATAATTTTTTATTAGTATAAAAACTATAACATAAAGTACATGCCACTCCATACTAATTCTATTTTTTTTTAATTTTATAATATCTAATTTTAATTTATTTTTTATTTAAATCCTAATTTCTAACTAGTCTAAAAACTATAAGGCAAGTACATGCCACTACATGGCACTTGTTCTATCTTATAAGTTAAAGGTATGGTAGGTGAAATTTAATCCTATACATCTAATCACATTGGTCAAAGGTAGTACCTTGTATATATGGATCGTTAAATCTAGTCGCTATTTAACATGTCAAGTGGTAAGACCAAAATTAAACATAAGTCTTTCTCATAGATACTTAACCTAACTTTATTTATCTTAAACTCACCAATGATCAAAGTTACATTTTAAGGTTTATATAAAAAATGACACACATTAAATAATCAAAGAAAAGAGCATTGGAATAACTAATGTAGGCTATCATCAATAATGCTTGTTTTAATTATCAAGTTAGAAGATAAAAAGAATAAGTTGTGCCCCATCCTCTTTATCATATTAATTTACTATAAAATAAAGGTTTATGTAATGCTAAATTCTTGAGAAAGACCATGTAGAACATTTTATAATTTTATTCTTATGTAAGGTAGGATTTTTATCACTAAAACAATGAGCAAAAAAATATGATGGGAAATCTTTTTGGCTTAAAATTTCTTTATGGAAAATTACAAGATATATGTTTTTTAAGATTTTATATTTCTATCAAATTATATGAAGTCTTAGTATTTTTATTGGGCACAAGTTATATATATATACCTAGTGTAAGAGCTTTTGGAGGAAAGAGCCAATGAAGAAATTATTATTTCCTTGCCCAAATTATAAAGTAAACTACTTCTCATTAGATATGCATTCTTGCTAAATACTTCGAGGATGAGACTATGGTTCAATGAGTTTGACTATAAAAGTTACATAGTTTAATCATTAAATGTAACCGTGTTGCAAACCTAGTCTGCTTTTCATATAGTGATCCACTAATTTATATTGTATCACTTGGATTTCCACATAGGTACTTTGTATCTCATCCATCAATAATTTAGGAATCATTTGGTGATCCTATTTTCGTATTTTGGAGAGCATTATCCACACTTTAAACTCAAATAAGAAAATCAATAGATTTTTTTTTTAAATCTTCATTTTCAAATGCATATTTCTAGAAAACCATAAATAATTTGACTATGATGTAAACTAGTTATTTTTATCATTTTCTATCTAGTTTCTAACAATTTTTTTAAAAAATAATGAAACTTTCATTTGAAGCTCATTTTTCCTTCTCCTTTGAGAAGTGATTTATATGAAAATCAACATTTTCAAAGAGTGATGGGTGTTTGATCAACATAACTCCTTTTTTAAAATATGATAAATACAAAATTCTTTCATGTCTAGAATAGTAACATCAATATCTAGCATATGTTTTTCGTTCATTCAATTTCATCAAAAATTATAGATTTTATTCAATGGAAAAGTGACACTAATGATAATTTAGACATAGGTTTCTTTTGATCAATATGATTTGATTTGTATTTATCGAAATGAACATTTTTATTGAGTTTATAGAAAGCTAACACACATAGCTTTGATGATCATTTTTAAAAAAAAATTATTCTCTCATATATATTTTTCCCAAGCCTTCAATTAAAGATTTCTAAAATGGCCAAAAAAAAACTATATTTAATAAAACTAAAAATAAAACATCACAATAAACACAATATATGCTAAAACAATATTCATTGGAAAGCTTATTGAGGGGAAAACACTTTTCTATATTTAGTTTCAAAATTTGAAAATATTTGGCCCTTTTTTGAGGCCTTTGAAGGGAAAAATTTGATAGAAATTATGAGTGGTTTTTGAAATTTCTATTTTTAGTGGCTTCACGCAAAGTTTTCTTTGCACAAAGCCAATTTTGGGGTCTTCACTTGACAAGGCTTCATACAAATTCCCTAGGGTGGTTTCCTACCATTTGATAGGAGTTTCGTTTGAAGCCCCTAAGGGATGTTTCCTAACAGCCTCAATAGTCATTGGGATTTAACCATGGGGCTTCATTCAAAGCCCCTCTCGGCCCAAGGGCTTCAAACAAAGCTCCCTTGTATGCCATTGGCCAAATTAATTTTCTTGTTTGTGTCGACCAAGGGATGAATAAAGCCTATCAGTCAATATTGATTTTTTTGAAAAAAAAAATGGTTGATATAAAAAGTATTTTGCCCTCATTCTTCAAATCAATCCAAAACAAATTTACAAGGAATTCATTATTTTTTAAGAAAAAGGAAGAAGATTGAAGACAATTTGAATTATTTTGATAGTTTTTTTTAAGGTCCCAAACACAATTTAAAATATAATTTGATAGGTTTTTGAAGACTGAAGATGAGACAATGACAAGGAAGACAAAGTAAGTCTGTAAGAAATAGATCACATGGTGCAAAACTGAGAAATCATGATTTTTTTTTTAGCAAATTATCATAAAAAAGAGAGAAGGTACATACATGTGTAAATTCATATCCACATATATTTTCAATTTTATAAATTTATTCATTTATATGCATGTAGCTCTTAACAAATAATCACAAGATGAACAAATACATGTTGGAGAAGATTTGAGTCTTGGCAATTTAGGACATAACAATTCATGAGATGATAATTCGGGACATGAAGCAATAGAATTTGGAGAAGGGTCAAGACCAATTGCTCAAATTGGTATGGATGAATGCATAAGACTAGCCACAAGTATAAAAAAATCTACCACTCATAGAAATTTAGATCATTTACTTGCAATTGTTGTGGATGAATTGAAATTTCTTGCTGATATTAAATCATTAAGTCTTTCCAAAAAAAGAGCTTTGAATAAGATAGTAAAAGAAATAAAAAGTAAATTTCATGTTTTGGAAACACTTGAAAAATCCCATGTACTTTCTCGTGTTCTTTTAGAAAATAAATTTCAAGAGCCATTAAAATTGCTAGGTGTAGACACAACATTAAAAAAGAGAAAATTTTCTAACATGCAAAGTGAAATTATTTTAACAAAGGTTTGAGCTCTATAGAGACGACAACTCAAAGTAAAGATAATAGCACTACAAGAAGAGTTATGTTGACATCTATTGTTGGTATTAGTATACCCCAAAATAGACAAATATCTTCAATTTAATCACATATTGGTTTTAGTAGAATACCCATATCAAAATATGTTAAGAGGAAAATGGTTTTCGATGATAGCACTTTGGAAGGAAATTGGGAAAAATTATGTGTAGAGCTCCTCATTGTGATAGGATTGATGATAGAATTAAAAATTTGGTAACATCATTTTGGAATGATAATACCCGTTCTTCATCAAATACTAGAGATGTTCTCAGACATAGGATTAGAGCTAATCTTTATGAACATAATACAAAACATTGGTTGGACATAACACACCATGAAATGTAATTATCACTTTGTAGTTCAAATCCTGATATAAAGTTTGGGAAAACATTATTTGAAAGATTGAGGAAATGTTATGTTAGGAGAAACAAAGTGTTTTAAACTTTTTGTTGTTGTTATCATATTGAATTTGATCTCCACTATCAAGTTTATTAAAAATTTATAGAAGAAACTTTTGGTTATAAAATGTCCCTCCTAGAAAACGAAGTGAGTTCATCTCATATATCTTATGTGATAAAATAGATGGTCATGTTGGTCAAATTAATTGTATTAGAGGAACATCTAACACATGTTCTGAATTGGTTCTTTTTCCTTTGAAAAATGAAGATATCGATGTCACAAAAATTATAACTTGCAAGGGTTACAAGTATGTAGGGAATGAAACTAAATTTGGGAAAGGATAGAAAATATTAGAATATGTTGAAGAGGAAGTGAGTGTTGAGCATTTATGGATAAATTTAAAATTTTGATACAACTATATATTCGTCAAGCGTTTTTGCAAAGTGGAAAGCACAAAAATTTCAAACACTTAGAGATAATTTTCCACTTGGAACCATTTTATCAGTTATTGAATTTGCAGAAAACTATTCTTTCAGTCTTTAAAAACTTATTCAATCTGACTACTATTTTTCAAAACAGGCAACTATTATGGTACAAATGTGCCATCATCATGTGCAGATAGATTTGGATGGTATTCAAAGCATAGATAAAGCATGAGTCATCAAGAAAGAACATCAGTTCTACATAAGTGATGATCAAAAACATGATATTCATTATATAGAACATTTTTTCAAGAAATTTTGTTCATATGTTAAATAAAGAGGCAGAAGTATTGATAAACATTATGTTTGGTTAGATGGGTGTCCTGCACAATTCAAATTATCTAGACCATTTTATGCACTTTTTCAATATCATTGTAATGAAAACATATGCATGTATGGAGTTTATTTGAAAGTGGACATGGCAAAGGTGAACATAATGGTGTTGGAACTTGCATCAAATGTGGTCTACAAAAGTATCAAATGAATTATAAGGGAGTTCGCATAAACAATGAACATGACATTGTTGAATGGTGCAAAACACATTTTACATTAAATGAGGTTAGTGCATCATCAAAAATGGGTCAAGTAGTACCTTGTAGTGTCTTTTGGGAGATATCAGGTAAATTTGTGCATGTGTATATATTTTATCTTATATAATTTAAGTTATACACACATGAATATATATTTTATCTCTAATTTTTTTATGTCTATTAAATATGTGTCTTTAGGTGTGGATGGAAAAATTATGCATGGTTGCAAGAGGATAGAAAAAAACACAATCCTTACATTCTATTATGAGCACCAATTATTGCAATTGGACATTGTACATGAGAGACTAATCATATTTTTGTTGTTATTGCATTGTTGAGAATTACAATGAATGCATCAATTAGGATTGTGGATATGTAGGTCTATGGACTTTGGTGCCACTTTTTGTTATTGATACAGTTAATGGAGATGAAGATGAAAATTTTGATGACATTCCTTTCATTTCTACTGATTATAACCATATATCTGGACTAGTTTGAATTGGTAAGTAAAATTTTGAGTATATATATCTATTAAAGTCACAAAGGCAATTTAGAACTGACATATACATCTATGATATTTATTGTGTATAGGCAAAGTCTTTGTAGTTATTGTTGAGCCTATAAATGTAGGAGTGAGTTAGTATTTATTATATTGCACTACAGAAAGGATGAAGTTAATTGAACCTGAAAAAAGTGATGAAATGTTATTCCCTACAAGTTTTTTTTTGAATATATATAAATTATGTGTTTATTATTAGATGATGAATTTATTTATTACATGTACATAGTAAATTAACATTTAAATTCATGGTGTGTGGGTTCACTTGTTTTGGAGGGACCATATCTCAGCCAAAATAGATTAGTGAAACATGGAATTCACTTTGTTGATTACCAACCTAATAATAAAATGCTTCAATATAGTCACCATGTTATTTCTACCTCCATTTATCTATATCTAGTTAAACATAAGAGTGAAGTCACAAGTGGAGATTAGATGAGAAAATATTAAATGTTCTCCATGAGCATGTGGAACCACTTGGAACCTCTTGAGATATTTCATATTTGTAGCATTTACTTAGATATTTCATATTTAGGACTTGCTTAGATATTTCATAAATTTACTAGGTCACCCTTTGATCTAATTAAAATGTAATGTACTATATGTATGTATCTTCATTTAATACATTTCATGTGTGTATGTTCATTTCATGTAACTTAGGACAAGTATATGTGTCTAGACATGTGTACATTTTCATTTCATACATACCTTGTAGGACTTATATCATGTACATGTGTTCATTTTATGTAACTTAGGACTTATATGTGTATATATTGTACATGAACTTATTTCATGTAGCATAGGACTTATATCATTGTATGTGAACTCATTTCATGTAACACATGTAGGACTTATATTGAATACATACATGTTCATTTTAATATGAAGTTTAGGAGTTTATATGTGTAAATATACATTTTCATCAATCATGTCTTTGTAAATAATTTTCAAAATGTGTTTTAATGTTGAATCATGTACATATAATCATAAACTAGAAACATACATATATCACATGTCTAATCATAAATTGAACCAATCATGTGTCTAATCATAAATTAATCATAAACACATGTACAAATATCAAAATATAAATATAAATGTCAAATCATAGATGTATATGTCTCGACAAGATCAATGATCAAGTAAACATGTACATGTATCCTAAACTAAAGATTCATCAAGACACATACGAACAGAGTGGCCCTCTGATTGAGACTCATGAGGATCATGTGTTTGTGGAATATCAACTAAGCCCTACAAATTAAAATACAACAATTTGTTAAACATATATATGGGAACTAGTTTCAAATATTTGTAGAAATTTTTAATGCATTGATGCAAGTGCATGTATTCAGTTTAAATTTATTTAAAAATCACCTGAGCACTAGTGGGTGTCACATCCATCATATTTTTACTCCATGATTAGTAGGTGTTGTATCAATAACATCTCTCCTCCCACTATGATCAGAGCCTGCATAGGAAGAACCATACTCTGCTACGTTTGCCTAAAAAAGTATAATTTGTTTGGAAATATTGGTACATAACTATATACTTGGAATAAAAATTTGTTGTTGTAAAAATGAGATTTAAAAGAGGTACTTGTGTTTGAGGAGTAAGAGGTTCATCAATGACATGTACTAAGGTGTCATCAACAGAAACTCCATCTCCAATAGTATCAATCCTCTGTAATATTGATGAGTGCAAAGGAGTAACAAGTTGGGATGGAAATGGTGTAGAGCTAATAGACTAAAATAACATGTCCATGTGTGATCCTATCTTAGTGGCAACATTAATCTGTCTCAAATATTGCAACTATTGATCAAGCACATCAAGTCCATTAGTAGAAATAGAAACACCTAGACCAACTCCTAAGGTCCCCCTAGGTGGAGCTACAATAGACTGTTGTGTATTTAAGTGCTAGACTACTAAGTGCTAGAGGTTGTGTAGAGTGCCCAATGCCAAAGTATTGTACAAAGCATTGTGTACTCTAGTGTGCATGACTTGATGGTATTTCATGGGTCTCTTGAAATGCAGGCCCTTATGAAACTGTCTAAATGACACTATGTAAAGGCATCCCCTATGTATATGTGATGTATGAATATGCCTATAAAATATCATCTAGAAGATACAAGGCCATCTCCATATGTCTATGCTCTCTAGTGAGGCCATGTATATCTCCTAGGGTAGGAATATGTACAACTCTATAGATCTCATCAGTGGGTAGAGTAGTGCTTGATGATACCTCTAAAGATGATATGTGTTTTCTATGTCTACTCAAAAGATATCTACCGAGAGTATTAGATGTAATGCTCCTAGCTATAGATGTAATGTATCCTATCCAATCAATTACTTCTCTCTAAGAAGCAATAACAACCCTATCTACAGTAGTAGCCATCTCTAGACTCACTATTAGGGTCCTAGATCCTACCAACACACAATGATGAGGAACAAGATGAGTCAGTACATCATACACATCACGATCACAAACTCTTTCATGTCCCTAACCATAATATCCTAGAATATTTAAATAGTTGATGTGGTGCCCCAAATGAATATATGTGTACAACTATTAGGCAAAATATAATAGAATTTGGTCATTATTAGGATAACGACCGCGTGTTGTTAGGAATCAAGGGTATATCATACAATAAATCTATGGCACAACATATCTAGTAATCTGATATGCCCTAAACTTGGTTTTCTCCTCATAAAATGGGAAGGCCTCTCATTTGATAATCTCCTTAGAAACTAGGCTTTGAACCTCCTCTAAGGATATACCAACCAAAATGGTTCAAATCCTATCTCCAGACTATGGTTCAAATGCAGTATGTAATCTAAGCCTGTTAGTAAGCTCCTCAAGACTAGTAAAAATATGTTGACATGTACCTTTGTATAGATGAGCTTAATATCTCTCAATTTCTTATCTTAGTCTAGTAGTCTTTGTGGTCACAAACTAGAATACAGTCATCATATCAGGAATGTGGGGGTGGATAGGAGGTACATTAGCATGTGGTTGGTGTCCTTGTCTCTAAGCCTAACCCTGTCCCTACCCCTGATCATGTCCCTATCCCTGACCCTCTCCCTCTCCCTCTCCCTCTCCCTGGTCCTCTCCCTTTCCTTGATCTTGAGGCTGGGGCTACGGTTGTCCATGATCATTGGATGTCATCTACAATTAACATGTGTAAGCTAAATACTAACTTAATATCACAATAACATAAGGGGTCAATAAGGGGATGCCATATAATTACAAGAACATGTATTCAATAAGGGGTCATGACAAGTTATGTCAGTAATCTAAGGTCATAAGGGCTCTCATTAAGTCTTATAAGTATTTATAAGGTCTTAAGAGGTCATGTGTAAGGTCCTATTAGGTCTTATTAGTAATCTAAGGTGTTCATAGGTCATATTAGGTGTTAATCAAAACAAATTAAATGTAGGAGAGACAAAGTGAGGGGAGAGAGAGAGAGAGAGAGAGAGAGAGAGAGAGAGAGAGAGAGAGAGAGAGAGAGAGAGAGAGAGAGAGAGAGAGAGAGAGAGAGAGAGAGAGAGAGAGAGATACGTAGTTTTTATTTCTTTATTCATCTAGAGTTTTAAATCATTTTTTGTTTTCTACATCTGCCCAATCCTTATTTTTGTCAATCTACCTAGCATTTTATATTTCTAAACATATTATTTCTTCCAACTACAATTTTAACTATGTTTTTTCAATCTTTTCTAACATGTAAACTAAAATACAACATATAAACATATACTAAAGATAACTAAGTACCCATAGAAAAAGAGTAAACATTCATTAAAAATAACTAAACTTTCATTAAAAACTACTAAACATTCATGAAAAACAACTATATATTCATTAAAAATAATTAAATATTCATTAAAAAACACCAAAATGAAAAAATGAACATACCTGGTATGTTGAATGCTTGAATAAGGTCAAAAATGGTAGGTTGAAATGATGATGCAATTGAAGACATCGCAAAGATCATTCTAAGCCCTTCCAAAAAATCATAGCCCTAGAAATGAAATGAAAAATGGTAACCCAGACATTAAAAAGCCATTTTGGATGGCAAAAATGATTTTTAATGGCTTTGAATGAATCCCTGATGGCTTCTCATGAAGCTTTGGGCTTTGCACAAAGCCTTGTGGGGCTAGCAGCCCCATTGAGCTTTATGCAAAGTGGCTTCATGTGAAGCCTTGGCCACATGGCTTTGTATGAAGCCCAAGCTTTGTTCGAAGGTGTATCCAAAAATTGGAATTCCCACTTTTAGTCTGATTTGTTTGTGATGAAGAATGGGAACCATTACTATGGCCTGATCCCACAGATTAATTAATGAGTGGTTTGTAGGTTGATTTGATGGCTTTTATGTAAGGGGGCTTATGCTGATATTTAGTTTAATTAATTTTAAATTATAAACTAAAAGATCAAGATGAATGAGAAATATTCAAATTAAGAAATTACTTGAATATTAGCTAAGGGAGGTGGAATGATTAATTTACTAAAATTAACCATACTATTGGATTAAAGGAAAATAATATAGTTAAATATTATAATTAATTATATTATAAATAAAATTTAATTAATTATGGAATGTATTAGTATGAATTTGATAAATTCATAAAGGATATTTTTGGATGTCTATAGTTTTTCCTTCTATATCCAGAACTAGGGTTTCAACCTTGCATCTTTGTAATAAAGTTAAGAGTAATGGATCACTAGGGATGCATGTTATGTTTTTTTCATGTGGATCCAAGACCTTTTATTTGGATATGGGCATCATTCATGTAATGATGCTAGTAGGAAGTCTTTTTTTGTGTTCTCAAAAGATAACAAATGATCAATAGGGTATTTGAGTTTGTCAATTTTGGTATATCTCTGCATTTCTTGGTCTTACAAAGGATACGTATGAATTTTGTAATATTTTCTAAGAGGATGATAGTCTAAGTGAAAGGCTTGAAAGAAGTTCATGGGAATATTCACAGAATGAAGCAAAAACAAATTGGTGCCAAAAGAAGTGCCCAATTCATAAACTCAAATGCACTACATTTTGACATTATTTTAGGCACTACATGCCTACTTCCTAGTAGTAAATTGAGCTAATTGTACCATATTAAAATTGAATCACCTTTCATTTAAGATATTTTAGATCCCTTCCTATAGTGATCTTATAGACCATGAATGCATTTGTGCTCAATCTTGACTCTTTCTCCCACTCAATTTCCTCTTTTCTAGCTCTATTATCACAGTTTATAAGACCCTAGGTCTCTCCTTCCTTTGGATATCCCTAGAATATCTCATTCCAATTTGACTTGATCTTGGGCCATTTTTGGTCTTGACACTAGTTTTATCTAAGGGAGTTAATTTCCAAAATCAAGTGACCTTATTAGCTTATTTATTTTTAAGTCCAAAACTAGTATAAAAGGAAGCCTAGGAACCTCATTTTCATGTCACATGAGAAGAAAATACAAGCAATCAAGGAGTAGATTTCCTATTGCATTTCAAGCATTCAAGATTCAAGGATCCTTTGTGAGTATTTCTTCTTCAAGATCTAGCATTTTATTAGCCATCAAAAGAGGAGACCTACATTGTGAAATTTGTCATCTTATTCTTCTTTGGTCCAAATTTACATCCATGGCTCCTTGATGTGGTTTTAATAGATCCATTTCATTTGTGGAGATTTTCTACATCCTTCATTATAAATCTAACATCTACACTACACAAGAATTGCAAAATCCTTATTGATAAGGGTTTTGTCAATAAAAGTGAATATTTACCTTTGTGTTTCCTCATTCTATTCTTTACATTTCATTTCATTTCAAGGCTAATTCCTGAATCTAGGGCTTGACCAAGGCAATCCCTCCCCCAACAACAAAACCCATTTTATCTTGTGTGTGGGAGTAAGATGTTCAAATTGTGATTACATATCCAAAAACTATTCATGGAGATCTTTCTAGTGAAGTTGGGTTGATATTTTTGCAATTTCCTAGGAACATGTCCATCATCCTAAAAATCATATAATTACTTTTCCTCAAGTTTTACATGTTCCTGGAGATCTTGTAAAGATAAGGTTTTGGGGTTTTTTGTCTTGATCCAAATCCATAGTCCAAATTATAATAATAGTTTCAGATCCATAATTTTTGGAGAGTATTTTATCTTCAAATTTCAAGGTAATTCATTCATCCTTTATTAGAAAGACCTATTTTCCATATTTTAGTTGTGTTGATTTCATACATAAGTACCTAGATCTATCTTACTCTTCTCATTAAATCAATTAGTTCAATTTCACATTCATGTATTACACATCTTGCACTTAATTAACATTGCAAGAATTAAAGAGGACTTTCTTGTGTACTTCCTTGATATAATTTGGATTTAGCTCTGGCATCCCTTCATCTCATTTTGGATTTTCTAATCTAACTAATCTTATATTAAGAGTTATGTTTGGAAGACTCTATTTCTCTTTTATTGAATGGCTTAGTGAGAAAGTACTTAGTTAATGAATTCATCTCACAAAGCTTATATTATTTAAATCATTGATGTTATTTTCCCCATAAACACCAACTATGAAAAGGACAAGGAGAAGGATAGGTTTTAAAATAAGTGAGGACTATTTTTTGAAGGATTAAATGAAGAAAAAAATGGGACAAAGATTAGCACTAAATGTGTTGATCTCCTTGTAGAAAACTTTATGGTTTGTTAAGAGAAATATATTGGAGATAAAGTAGAAGAAAATGTAACTATATTATTCATGGAGATGGGCTTGATAAGGAAATTTAAAAGGTTTTGACCTAGGCTTGGAGAGCCACATAGATGGATTTCAGAAGTGGGGCCTCATTTTGGAGGGAAATATTTAGATTTATCCTAGAGCACAAGTATTTTTGTATGGTTATATTTGATAATGAGAAGAATAGGAAGAAAATTATACAATTGTTAATAGTGCTGGGAGTAATAACATATGTTATTGTTGAAACCTTTGTACACAACCTTTAATCCATCTATTTGTTAGAGTTTGTAGCTATAATACAGATTTTTATCTCTAGGAATTATTATTGTTATGGTCACCTTCAGCTAAAAGGAATATTTATGATACATTGCAATGTTAAATATTAAGACATGTGTTTTACTATATGCATTAAGGCATGAAAATATGAAGAGTTGTATTGGAAATAAAGAGTTATTTTTTGGGGATACTAAAGAGACCTTTGGTTGTAGTGTGAAGAGTCTCTTCTCTTGTTATATATATCACATCAAGAGAAAGGCATTGTATACTTTAACATTATTATGATCAATAAAATGATTTTTGGTTGTATGGCTGATTTTTTCCCTTCATTCTAGAAGGGTTTTCCTAGGGTATTTATGTTGTTGATTTTATCTGTTTCAATTTTTAGTTACTATTGCTTATCTCTAAATTCTAGGAAAATATCCAACATGGTATTAGAGCCAACTTAGGTAACACTTTCTTTGTCTTTTGACTTTAAGTTCAAAGGTTAAACCTATATTGAGTTGTGATTGATATCAATTTTCTATCTCAAATTTCTAGAGTTGTATTTTTTGTGTAGTATGTTGATCATTCATTTTATCATCTTGTGTTTCTTGAATGCCTGAGTGTTTGGGGTTAGATCTATTGATCTATTGGCAAACAAAATTTCACTCTAACAATCTAGGGTTGTTTTTTTCACATCAAAGGAAAATAAATAGTTTTACAATGCAATCAATTTAGTTTATATAATAAAAAACTCTATGCAAGTTTTACTTTTTTAGGTGCATCTATCTTAATATAAGATATTCAAAAATTTCTCATTACAAGAGAATGTCTCTCACAGGTATTTTTTAGTGAAAAAACATAAAGGTGAAACACTCAACTCATTGAGATTAATAGAATGTGCAATCTAAAGAACCATTCAAATTTTTTAACAATAATCAACCACATGATTGTTATTATTACAAACAAAATCTATAATTTTAATATTTCTTCCCATATATTACTTCAAACCAAATAAGAAATTTTCTATGATAAAATATGACCATCATCACGTACAATTTACTTCTACAAGAAAACAAACCGTATATCTCAATGGACATTATTATCCAACATTTAGAAAACTCTAATTATAGAACTCATAGGATTTCATATATATTTCATCATAGAGTTCTTACTTTAAATTAAAGCATAGATATCAAAAAAAATAGTTTTTATGTCCACAGAAAGTTGACCATGAACTAGTATCAAGTCTTAACATATATAGCCACGTAGAGCTAAAAATTAACCATAGTGAAATTTACTTCACTAAAAGTGAATAGTCTATCAATTACTACAACTAATCAAACTACTAAACAATAATAGTAAAAGAGGTTAAAATAATGGCTCTCGACACCTACCAAATATTTCTATGTGTCCATGACCCTAGGACTTCTTTGATGAGGAAGAAGCTAGTCTAATAGTTTTCTAGTTTTCATAGGCGAGGGTGAATGCAAAGATGATATGTTGATGTGGAAATCTCAGATATGTGATCCTTTATTTCCATACTTTTTGTAATTGTGAATTTTATTGACCTTTTTCTCATGCATCTCCAACTCTCTCTAATTAATTATTAGCATAGAATCCATGTGGAAAACCTTGGAAAAGTCTTATTTCTTCAGTGCTTTCATCTCATTTAGCTCCTGGAAGTTTTTTTGTAAATGTTTGACAATCTCTTCATCGCACCTAGTTAATTTCTCCTCTACATTGGTGTACTACTTATCAATCCATTTCAAATCCCTTAGATGATGTCATCTATAATCTCTATCCTATTTAGTAATTCTTTAATCTCATAAACACCTTCAATAATAGCTTTGTTCCTCCATTCAATGCAATCCTTTATCACATAGAGGATTTTATCATCTAGTCCCAATACTAGTCATTCTACAAGAAATTTGTGCATTTCATATTCCTACACTTCTTTCATCTATAAGACCTCTTTGACCCCATTACCTTTTTCTTTCTCATGGGACTCTATACTTGATTCAAGCTTCTTGATTGCATTAGAGGTTTCTCTACGAGCTTCACTCATAATACTGACCTATTTGATTACACCTGTTTGATCTAATTTAGGATCTATAAGTTTTATGACTTGATCCCAACAATCAGATATACTTTCCCTATCCAAGCAGTAAATGCTTGGCTATGTATTTAAAACCATTGAAATTACAAAGAAGGAGAATCTAGGATTGATACAGAGGAATCTTAATCAATCACATAAAGTTAAATTAATGATTTTACTAAAGAAAATTAATGTGATTGAAAATGAAGAAAAGAACAACATACAATCAACTGATAGAAAAGAAATGAGAGATAAGAGGCACAACACAATTTGATCTCAAAGTTTGCCCTGTCCAGACTACATCTTCGGGTCCTACTCCAACTGGTGGACTAATCCAATTAACTCCAAAAATCAATTACAATGTGTTACATAATCAACCCCTTCAAATACATAAGCATTACTCTACTCCGATGTATGGGACTAAAAAATATGACCTCTAGAAATTTTCTCTCTCCTCCCCAGCACTTAGTCATCCTTCTGATTCCAAAATAATCCCTCTAGAATGCCTCAATTCAAATAACTAAATTCTCTATTTTCCATTATCTCCATCTCATCTCCTGGATGATTTTTCAAAGGACTAATGCCTCCTTTTATACATAAAATTTAGCCAAAAATGGGCTAAAACAATTAACCAACATAATCCCCCATTTTGATTACATATATTCAGATTTATCCCTTTAGCATTTTCTTGTTATGATCTCTCACCAAAATTAAGGGTTTTTTTTTAACAAATACCCTTATTTAAATAAGGTTGGGTGGATTTGTT
This sequence comes from Cupressus sempervirens, assembly GCA_028749045.1. Classification (NCBI taxonomy): domain Eukaryota; kingdom Viridiplantae; phylum Streptophyta; class Pinopsida; order Cupressales; family Cupressaceae; genus Cupressus; species Cupressus sempervirens. The sequence goes on along the minus strand of CM053786.1, from coordinate 635,819,603 downwards.
ATGGGTATATAACAACTCTTCCTCCAACATTAAATATACCATAAATAGCCCATTGGTTGGCCTTATTTTTAGGAGGGCAATGGTTGGGAGTTCAACTCCAATCATCTAATTCCTTTAATTCAAATTAAATAATCATTTTAATTTTAATTTTTTCCCTCTCTTTAAGATTTTATGATGTCATGCTAACGTCATCAGAATCCACACTTTTACCTGAACTTCAAACCGTCATAACTTTCACATTCAATCTTCATTTTTGATGAAACAAACGCCATTGGTAACCTTTTGATGAGCTCTTTCATTTTAAATCTATTGTTGACCACTTTTCAGATGATTATTTTTTTCACCTTTTTATGGCCTTTGGTCCCAATTTGACCAAACTTTGATTGGTCATAACTTTGTCATCTAAACTCCAATTTTTCCCATTCAAGTTGCATTGGAGTTAGAATTGTGAGGACTTCAACATGGTACTGATTATTAGAGTTTTGGAGATACTTCAAATTTTAGCAAAAATATCCTTTGGATCACTGTTTTGACAAACTCAACCCATTCCTCAAATTGGTGATTTATTTTCTCCTCTTAATATGATATTTATTAACTGAAGACTTGATGTCTATAGAAGAGGGAATTTCAATGAGTAGCACTAGTTTAGGGTGTTGAATGGCATGGATATACTAAGCCATGCTTCTCATCATTTCCTTTATGTCTTGTTTGTCCTTGGTGTCTTTCAATACATTTTCAACAATCTTCTTATTAGACAGCTCAAATATCTTCATATTAGTTTCTCTATTGCCTCTTCCTAGGTCTACCTTTGATATTTGATAATCTTGAGTAGTCACTTCATCATCATCTTTATCCTTGATTGGCTTGGTAATTTCTTCCACCCAGTGCCCTATATTTTCATCAAACTCAAGCTTTGATTTAGTTTTTGGCTTTTTTCTCTTGGGTGTCTTGCCCAAACATTTACCTACCAGATCATCGATAGGTAAAGATAGAGGCACTATGCTTCACTTCTTGGTAATAGAGGTCTCCATCCATTTTTGGGCTATTAGTGTTTTCTTTTCCATTCCAAAGCTACTAGTTAAGGTGAGGGAATCCACAGGGATATTTCTTTAACTGGTCATGGTTGTAGACACCTAAATTTGATTACACTGCTTTGGTAATCTAATTTAGCCATCTCTAAAGGCATCATTAATTAAATTCTTATTTAATTAATCCTTTGCCATCCCCTAGCTGATTAATTTAATTAATCATCTATAGTCCTAATTGATAAATCAAATAACCTATCATTTATCAATTAAATCATATTCTCCTATCTAATTCAAAAATCCCCATTTATTAAATAAATCTATTTGATAAATAAATCCCTCAAATATAAAAGCCCCTAACTTATCCCTAATCCTCCATTTAGCCTAATCCACCCCATCCACCCATACTAACCAAGCTTAGCCACTAACTCACCCAAACTCATTAATGCTATCCACTTGCACATCTCTAACATCCCTAATCTAATCCTAAACCCAAGCTTAATCCACCCCCTAATGTTGTCACATTCCCTAAACAAGTTTAAGACTTTCCTAAACCAAACCAAAGTCTCCCCTCAAAATATCCCAACCACAAACTTGATGAAGCCCACAAACCCTTAAATGCTCTTACAAGCCCACTCATGACTCTTACACCTCTCCCACTCATGACTCTTACATCCCTCTTACATGCTCAACCTCCCTCATCAAGCCTTTAACCAACCCCTTATCCTATCCTCTCATACTTATCCTCCTTGTGACAAGTGTCACCTTCCCATTGGTCCTAAACAAGTACAATCCATGTGCTCTCCTTTGAGTGCATCCTAGCCCTCCTTAAGCTTTCATCTCTCCTTGCATCTAAGCCATCCATCCCTCTACCCCTTAGCCTATAAATTGAATCCCCTCCCAAGCCATTTCATCACAATCCTTTTAGTAAAGTCATAATGCTATTTTGAGAGCCAAATCCATACCCATACCCTTATAATGCCAAATTGAGAGCTCACAAAGCTACCAATTTTCCATTACCCATCTCCATCCATTGAAGCCATCTTGAGAATTTGAGCACACATACCAAATCTAAGCAAATAGACTCATCTCCAAAAAAAGAAAGGCATTTATTTAGAGAACCTCTTAATGGTTTATATTCTCAATTGAGGGCTTATCTTAGTCTCTCTTATATGTTATGGTGGTTTAATGTGTGAATGCTTTTGTTTTCATTAAATTAGTGTTCTTAGCATATTAGATTAGTGTATACAATGGTTTATTTATTTTTAGCTACTTTGAAAGTGTCGCAACCAGGGACGTGATCTATTTCCTATTTTGCTTCTAGAATATTTAAATATACTAATGTTTCATAGTCTTTCTTAGAATTTATCTTCCTTTACTTCTTCTTGGTGCTTGAGTGAGTTATCCTTTTGACGGGCTTTGTTTCGTGTTGAACTCGAACCTTTGGAGAAATTGGTTCAACTTCAAGTTCTTGATTACTTGTAGTAGAATAATTAACAATATGGTCAATAAGAGTAAAAATTATTTTTGAAAACTTTGTTTTCTTTGACTACACATGTTGCGTTGATGACTACGTGATGGTTTTAAGGGTTTTCTTTTTCAAGAACCATTCCTTTGTTCTCTTGATCACATTGGTAGTTCTAGATTGCAAATAATCTTCCTCTCTTTTACTCTAATATAGCTTGGGGATTGGGAAACATTCAAACTATTCTAGGTACCATGTATCTAACACATCCTCTTACTCATCATCTTCGACTCTATTTATGTCTAGGCCAATTCTAAAGGTTACAACCCATCTTAAAGTCATCTTGGACCACAACCTCCTTCTAACTTTAAATTCACCTAGGTAATTGGCCCAATAATCCTCCATCTCTGGGATATGCATGAATGTGAGTGGGACATCTAGATTATCTTTGGAAAATCCTGCATGACCAAAATATTTCCTTGAGACATATGGTATCTAGTTCATCTTCTATTGCCATGGCATCTTTGGAACTTTTACATCTATAATGACCTAGCTCTATAGGAAACAAAACTCTTGATGCCTCTTTGGTTCTTTATAATTATTGTTCAACAATGACCAACTATTTACATACCTCTATTATTACAATATTATATAGGCAATATCGGGATAAATTAAGAGGTTCACAATCGAATGCCCCAACTCTAATGAATGTAAAATTTAGGAATTAGATAAAATGGTAGCCATAGGTATCAATTACTTGCATATCTTCTTCATGAAGCCTATTATTTTCTCTACCCTTTATTTTAAAGACTATTCTCCCAAAAATACTTCATTGACACTTCAATACTCTTGTCTTTAGTCCACGGTTCATGGGGTAGCCCTTCTGATTCTTTTTGAAACGGTTAAAATGTAGAAAAGGTAGGATGACATGTAGAAAGGAGTCAAATTGGCTAATCATGACAAATCTTTGTGCAATCTTTCAGCTATTAGCTCTTCCCAATTAATAAAATTTTCACCTCCCACAGCTTTGTATATAAAGAAGTACCTACATTCTTCCCAATGAAAAGCATTTTCATCTCCTTTTACCCTATTTAGGAGGAAAATTATATCTATGATCTCTTTTATAATATGCTCTAAGTTAATGGCTTATGTAATTGTGAACCTCCTTCTACTAGTTTCAAAAGAAAACTTTGTGCAATGAGGTAATTATAATCTTTCTTCTTTCCTTCATATATACACGTTTCCTCCTCAAAGTCCAAGGCTCGGAGGGTTCCTTATGGGGAATTTTTAAAGCTTCTATAATGGTTACCCTATCAATCCTCACTAAGATTTCTCCTAAAATTTTTGGATGCACCTATTTTTGAAGTCATATCTATTGGCACATTCTATCACTAATTCAAGGCATGCCAAAGTGGGAGGAAAGGCCATGACTTCTAATAATCCACTATTGGTTAACTTTTCAGACAATGTTCCACTTGGGGAATTTTGGCTTTCTCTATTAATCATGTCAAGCTCACATTAACCAAGGATGTATCACATATTATGGGGAGAGAACTTAGTAGAAGGATCTCTTTTTTCAAGTTTGGGGAGCTTTGGTTCAAAAAGAGACATTTTAACTGAAAATGAAAGTAACCCACAACATACAACAACCCAAATTTCTTAAAGAGAAACCAAAAATGGAAAATTGTATAAGAAAGGAAATGAACTCACCAATTTCCCATGTCAAAACATTCATGCAATCCCTTACTAAGCTTCATTGTCTCTAACTCCAAAATAGTCGATGAACAAATAATAGTGAAAAGACAAACTTTGACAATTGGAATTTGGGAAAGATTATGAATAGATATGGGAGTGTGGAATAATAAATACATTCATGCAAAAAAATATTTGACAATATATTATATAGCTTCTTAATTAACTCATCCTATCAAATCAGCACACATTTCTAGTTCTCAATGACCTCATCTTATTACTGCACTTTGTCTAATGATGACCCATACTCTTCTATGTAATCACTAGTTATCCTTATCATAATTCTTCACTATTGAGTTGTTCCATCATGTATGTCAATCCATATTTTGGACTAATTTCGTATCAAAAAAGAAACACCTATACAAAATAAGTCATTTGAACAACATTATCCAATTAGTGAAATCTCAACATTGAACTTGAACTTGGTACCAGGACGTTCAAGGTTCAAGTTCAACATCCAACTCTGGCAGACCATGAGATAAAAACTAAAGGATGAAACTTTCACCCTTCTCATGGATAACTTGAACCTAAACTTGAACATGGAATAAAATGAAGGTTCAAGTTCAACTTTGCCTCAAGTATTGGTAAAAGTTTTAAAAGCTGACAAAAATAGAAAGGTATTAATACAAGTACAAAAATTGGTTCTAACTAGGGACTAGGACTATAAAATGATTGAGGATGAACCTAGGATCACTAGTTTCACATACTAGACTCAAACTAACTCAAAAGAAAGGTGACTCCAACAGAACACACCAAAACAAAATGATAAAAAAGTAGAAACAAATGGATATGTAAAAGGTCAAAGGGAAAGAAACTTAGAGTTGGTATATTTTTAGATGTTGTCCATCATAAGAGAGGGTATTTCATCTCTATTAACGTACATCAACCTAAATGCATTGAATTCTAGCATCTAAAAAATCTCAAAAGGTCATTTCCATAGACTATAAAATTTACCATGTGTTGCATGCGGTTCTCAGCATTTTTCCCATAGCAACACCTTATCTCCCTCCATAAACTTTCATGTTTGGTATATCCTATCTAATATTCTTTTCACTATAGTTTGATGTTATGTTATTTGATCTACAAGGTTTGTTAATTCTTCCTCTATCTTTGAAAGATACAAAATTCTCTTTTCTAAAGAATCTTTGAAAACTCCATCTTTGATCACCTTTTATAGCTTTAGGATCTCCAGCTCCAAGGGAAGTGATAATTGTGCTTCTACTATGTAAGGTAATTCAAATGGGGTCATTGTAATAGGCCTCTTGGGAGAATTTATGCTAGTCCATAATGTTTGATAAAGTTTCTTGTGCCAGTCTTTTCCTTTCTCACCAAAAAGCTTCTTCATTATATTAATCAAATTCTTATTTGTAAACTCCTATCCATTCCCTTGGGAAAAATAATCTAAGGAATGTGACAAATGGATTTCATTGTCATAACAGAATAATTGGATTTCTTGAGATGAGAAATTATGAGTGTTATTAGTCATAATCTTGATAGGGACTCAAAAATGAGTTAGAATATTTTATGCCAAAAAATTACATACCACATGTGATGTAGTTTCTTTTAACGGTATCACCTCCACCCATTTGGTGAAATAATTAGTGGTGGTCAATATGTGAGTATGACTGGCATTGGAAAGGGGGAGCATCCAAAGGGAGAGAATCCAAATGACTTCGACAATTACTGCTTTCAAAGGGAGAGCATCCAAATGAGGTTTTCTAGTGAATAATTTAAACTTCTCATAATTCTTTACTCATTTATAAGTAGCCCTTAACATACCTGGCCAATAGTATCAATTTCTTAATATATTGAAACTAGTCACAACAGAAGAAAAATGTATGTCACATTCCTCGTTGTGAAAGGTCTGAAGTAATTTCTCCTGCTCGTTTGTGTCTACACATCTAAGAAAATTTTCATCCAATCCTTTCTTAAATAAAGAATCATCCATAATTACATATTTGGTTTCTTTTAATTGCAAGTTTCTCTTCTCCTTTCCCTTTAAACATTCAGGGCATTGTTTGTATGTTAGGAAGTATGCAATATTTGAAAAACATTCATCTTTCAAAACAATGAACATGTAAGTAAGAAAATATTCTTTTTATTTTCTTTATGTCATCATCTTGCAGACCTTGGCCCCACACTAACTTGGTAGGCTTTATATTAAGGTCGAACTCTTGCACCTTAACCACTCAGGTAGCTCTATTGTTTATAGCTACATCCTACTGTATAAGGATACTTTTAGCAGTTGTACTTGGGACATACACTATGGAGTGAGAATGAAGGATACAATATTGGAATTGTTTCATAACTTTGACTACAACAAATTCTTTCTCTTCTAATAGGGAAAAACACATCTCATGTTTCTTAAACGGAATATTCATAAATGATATTGGGATCTCTTCATCTTTCTCATTTTTCTATAGAAACACTCTTGACATAGTATGTTCAAAGGCATAATAATATATTACAAAATCTCATTTGAAATTAGGATGAATCAGAATGGAAGCTTTATCTATTTCTTATTTGACTACTACAAATGATTTTACTACCTTCTTGTCCCATTTAAAAAATAGTTTTTCACTGAGAAGATTTGCCATAGGCCTTGTGGTTTTGGTGAAATTTGGAACAAATTTCCCACATAAAATTATTTGTCCAAAGAATGATTTGACATCATTATGATTCACTATAAGACATAGTTTTTGTATTTCATTTACTCTTTCTATGTTAATCTTGATCCCTTCTTTTGAGACTATGTGGCCAAGCAATTTCCCTTCTGTGACATGAAAAATGGACTTCTTGAGATTCAATTAAATCCCATGCTCTTGACATCTTTGCAATGCCTCTTTCAAGTCTTTAAAATGTCTCTTATGTCTCCTATAGAATACTACCATATTATCCATATATATGGTGATCATCTTGTTTAATAAATGTCCAAAGGTGGAATTAATCGCACGCTAAAAAGTGACTCCAGTGTTTATTAACCCGAATGGCATCCTTCAATAGGAAAAAGTCCCCCAAGGTGTACTGAATGATATTTTTTGTCAACCTTCCTTAGAAACCCCTATTTGGTTGTGTCCTAAGAAACTATCAAGGAAAGAAATCATCTCTAAACTCATGACCATGTGGAGTATTTGGTCCATTATGGGTAATGAAAAATTATCTTTCAAACTATCCTAGTTGAGATTCATGAAATACATACAAATAATTATCTCTCCATTCCTTTTTCTCATTGACATGATATTATCCACCCAAGTAGAATGGTGAATGGGAAAGATAATGTGATCCTTAAGCATCTTGTCGATTTCTTTGAAGATGACATTGGATACCTTTAGGTTGTAGGTTCTCCATTTTTGTCTAAAAGGATATGTTCTAGGTTTTAGAGGTATATGATGTTTAAAATATTCATCTCTAAATTTTTTTAATTCTTCATGGGACCAAGAAAAAACATCTCTATGCTCCTTAAGTAGTTTGGTGAAACATACATTTTCTCCAACATCAAAAAACACTCCCAGGTTCACCAGTTTGGGGTCTCCCTGATCTCTAATATTAACTTTCTCACATCCATCAGAGAAATCCTCATTAGACACAACACGTTGGTGTATAAAAAATCCCTTTCATCAAAAGTTTTCTCAATCTCTACTAATCCTTTGGGTATGACATTGCCTTTAAGTTGCAAGGTGTCTTCCAAGCAGTTATCAATGTTATCTTGGCAGAATTCACAACACGCTAATTGTAAGCCTTCAAAATAGTTTGATGAAAATTTATCTAGACTCCACATGAAATTATTGAGATGGGCATCATCTCTAAACACCTTCCATGAATGGTTTTTATTAGGTACACTCAGCCTATGTATTATTTTGATGGTATAACTATCATCTAGAAAGTTTGGGTGAGGGATTAACAAGGATGTTGATATTGCTAGTGTATCTAACCAGGTATTGAATTCTTTGGGCATAGATTCAATTGAAAAAGAATCAAAATAATCTAATTCATCCCATACTCAATTTCTATAGTATATTAGCCTTTTGTTCTTAATTGTGAATAACTTCTTGACCTATTTCACAATGAACTCATCATCTCCTCTTGCCTTAAGAAATTTAATGCCTCTCTTTTTTGACTCCTCTAGTACCAAAAGAAGGGATTCATATTTTACAATATTATTTGTTTTTTCAAACATTAGTTTGAAAGAAGAAGGAAATTTTTAACTAGAAGAGAAAATCAACACTACACCTGCTCTAGACTCTATTGAGCAATAACTGCCATCAAATTGTAGAACCTAGGGGATATCGTCATTCACCTAAGAAGTACCTATAACTTCAATTTTAGGCATAATTAACTAGTTAGAAAAATCATTTTTTTGATATAGGATCTAAGATTTAGGATCATCTGATAGGAAGACTATGTATTTAGATTTGGCTTTGGGTAACAGGGTCACTTTTTAACTTCCTATGGGTATGACCGCTTGTGACCAATCCATTTTGACTTCTCTTCCCAAATCTTTGTAGAAGATTCTTCTCCAGAACATGTCATGACTATTGGGCATGTATGCTACTAATATGGTGAGTTTTCTTCTCTTGTTAGGGAACGACACAACAAGACTTGTGCATCTTTGATTTGGCCTATCAGTGGGACTTGAGCTTGGAATCCATTGTGTAACACTTACCAAAAAAATTGTTAATGGAAGGTCAAGGGCTTTGGATATGATTGATGGAATTATATTATCTAAGGCACCAGATTCTATGATGTAATTTCTCAAATTGAAACTATGAATGAGAAAACACACATAAAAAGGTTTGAGTTTTCCTTTGAGAGGGCTAACACGACTTAAACTCTTAGGTTGGATTTCCTCTTCATGTGGGTCTGGTCATTTTTCTTTAAGTTCCTCACTAGAGGAAACTTTATTACCTTGTTGGGTAGCTATCCTTGGGGAATATTTATGAACATAATCTATCAATTTATCAAGTTGCTAAGGATTCATCTTTAGGTGATCTGCAAAAGAAATTTGAATTCTAGAAAATTTACAAAATTTGACAATGTCAAAGAGTGAATCAAGGTTAGACCTTTTCAAACTTTGAATTTGAGGATCTTGGTTTGTGTTACTTCATATCCTTCTCCCATTCAATTATTTTCATATTTCACTTGTAGATCCATTATAGAGTTTTTATGTTGGAAATCACATTTCATCTCACACTATCCTCAAGTCAAGACTAAATAATACAACTCTTTCAAAGTCACAAAAATGTCACCGCCTCTATCAGAATCATATTCATATTCTAGATAGTAAATTATAGAGTTTCTAAGTTCTTTAGAGGACTCTTCTTCAATAATCACATTTTTCATGGCTTCCTTCTTTGCTTTCCAACTGTTTGTGCCTTATCTTTTATAGATAGGTAGCCCCTTCATGATCATTGGTAAGATGAAAGATGCACACATTTTTCTTACTGGGAGGCAGTTCAATTTAAATCCTTTTCTGGGTAGGAGGGAGATTGAATTTCTTTCTAGATTTAGGGGCATTTTGGTTTAGATATCTATGTGGGATGTCTTGACAAGGAGTGGGAGTCTTAGGAAATTATCTTTTTGTAGCTATCAAGTTGTTCATCATCTTTTGTATTAGTGAGTCATTGGTGGAGAAAGTAGAAGCTTGAGAGTTAGGGATATCTACATATTTCTTCCATTTACCTGTTATTATAAATTTATCTTCTAACTTGATAGAAAATCTTTGAGAAGCCTCAAGGGTTACAATGTTGACTCTCTTTAATGGGAAAGCAACATACAAGGGCATTATATTTAAGAAGAAACCATTTTGATTCTCTTCATTGGGTCTACTAACATTCATAAATTGTTGGAGAGACTTGTAAAATTTTGCTACAAACTCCTGCATAAGTACATGTATCTCTTTCTTGATCTAGCTCAACTATATCTACAAAGAACAAGCATAATCTAAATATTTGAATCTAGCTTCAAAGATTATTCTCATTGTATCCTAGGATGTGATGGATGCATTAGGTAAATGGTGGAACCAGTCAATGGATAAACCAATCAAATTTTTGGAAAATAACTTTACCACTACATCTTTTGTGGGGATAACCAAGACACCTCATGTTGTACTAAAAACATTTAAATGTTCCTTGGGAGATTTCTTCCCTTCCCCATTTAATTTGGGTAGAACTTCTCGTGCTCATTTAGATAGTCTTCCCAAGTTTCCTCCTAAAATCAAAGGGCCTACAACAAATCCCTAAGGATGATTTAGGGTCATCCTTTGTAATACAATACTAAGGGGGCATATATTTATGAAGGAAGGGATCATAGTTCCAAGAATGAGTAAGGATTGGAAGGATTTTGACTGAGGGATGGTCTTCAATGATTAGCTAGTGGTCTTATTTTTATTTTTTTGTCAAAGAAAGGTCTAGCTTGAATCAATTTTGGCTAAATCTTAAATTTTTTTATCTATTAATCCTCAAAACTTGTCAGTTTGAGTGTATCTTCTTTCAGCCATATTGACTAACTTGCCTACCACCTTGAACTACCTTATTCATTTATGTCATTGATTATGTTAATGACAACTACTTCTTGAGCCATGGGAATCCCTCTAATCCTCTCATCTATTTATGCTTCTCTCTCCAATACCCTTTGAACTTGAAGGTATTGATGATCACTTACACTATTTTCCCAAGTGCAAGCATTACAATTTGAGACAAGGTCTTCTTATGTGCCTTCAAAGCCTAAATTTCATTGCAAGACTAGCAAACCATTATGATTTAGAAGGACCATGGTTTAAACATTATGTGACTTAATTGGAAACAAAAAGATTTTTGATTTCATTCCCAAGAAGAGTCACCATAAATTTTTGGTGAATAATTTTTCCCTCAAACAATTTGAGGTTGTTTTCACATTGAAGGAAACTAAATGGTTTTACAATTCCAACAATTGAGTTTCTCTAATAGAAAAAACTCTGCAAGTTTTACCTTTTTATGTGAAGCTATCTTATTGAAATGTTTTCAACAATTTCTCATTACTTGAGAATGTCTCTCACAAGTATTTTTAACTAGAAAATATAAAGGTGAAACACTCAATTCATCAAGATGAATAGAATGTTCAATCTAAAGAATGATTCAAATTTTATAACAATAATCAACCATGTGATTGTTATTATTACAAAGCAAAGCTATTTTTCAAATATTTCTTCCCCTCTATTACATCAAAATAAATAAGAATTTGTCTATGAAAAAACATGAGCATCATCACATAAAATTTACTTCCATGAGAAAAAAAACCATGTCTCAATGGACAACAATATCCAACATTCAAAAAAAATTAATTATAAAACTAGTAGAATTTCATATACATTTCATCATAGAGTTCTTATTTTAAATTAAAAGCATAGATATCAAACAAAATATTTTCTTTGCAGCCATAGAGATTCAACAATAAACTAGTATCAAGTCTTAACATATGTAGCCACATAAAGCTAAAACTTAACCATAGTAAAAATTACTCTACAAGGAGTGAATAGTCTATCAAATACAACCAATCAAACTACTAAAGCATAATAGTAAAAGAAATTGAAATTATGGTGCCTAGCGGCTTCCAAATATCTCCAGGTTTCCATGATCCTAGGATTTCTCTGATGAGGAAGAAGCCAATCGGGTATTTTTCCAGTTTTCATAGGTAGAGGTGAATGCAGAGATTATTTGTTGATGTGCTAATCTAATATAAATGATCCTTTATTTCCATATTTCTTTGTCCTTACAAATTTACCCAACCTTTGTCTCATGCATCTCCAAATGTTTTTAATTGATTATCAGTGTAGATTCCACAAGGGAAACCTTGGAGAAGTCATGTACCATTGGTGCTTTAATCTCTTTTGGCTTATAGAAAGTTTTCTATAAATATTTAACAATCTTTTCACCAAACTTGGCTGATTTTTGCTCTACATTATTGGTACATTGTATTGGAAAATAGAGATGGAGTAACTGAGAGGGGAGGTGTGAATCAGTTACCACAAAAATAAATCCACAGATCCTAAGATGTCTTAAAATATAGTTGTTGCTGATACTTGGTAATCCCACAAATGAATGCTAAAACTTGATAGATGTTCTGTTAACTTATTGAGCATTTAAACTGATTAACATGCATACATAAAGAAAAAACATGAACACAAGAGACACCAGATTTAACATGAAAACCCAATTTGGGAAAAACCACCAAGTAACTAGTTACCAATTTTCACTCTTCTGAAGTGAGCCCTGTTAGGAGCCAACCTTGTTAAAGGTTACAAAACACACTGTTAGGTGTGATCCTGTTAGAGGATTTAATCACCCTATTAGAAGTGGCCTTGTCAGAGGTCTTTAAAACAATTCAACTGAATTGTCACCTTGTTAGAGGATTTACAAAATGGCTGCCAAACCAACTCTGTTAAGAGGTTTTGAATTAGTGTTACAATGATTAGAAAGCAACAATGAAGTGATCTAAAATATATGCAACTTATATTTGCTGAATATAGATCTCTGTTCTGCTTCACTAGATCCTCACTGATCGAATACAACTTTGCAGCTCCATAAGCATATCTAATCCTTCTTCAACATTCGCTCATATATTCAATATTCACTCATTCCATATCCATACATTTGCACTCTTATTCATCCACACTCTTACACCTTATGAATTCACATCTTGACCTTTCATATATACCTTATAGATTGTCAAGTCAGCTCAATTACAAGTTACAACAACTGAAAAACATTAAATCAGTCGGCTACACAAAACAATTAAACTTAATTCTTTAGAACAATAAAATTCTTCATTGCCCAACCCAACTCGGTGACCAGTGCTCCATAATGGTTTCCCCAGTGTTAACCAAGTGAAGCTCAGTAAACACTGCAAACCTTGCAACTTCCTTTGAAGACCGAGTTAACTCGATAGACACTGACCTTTCTTCGTTTTCCAAGTGAGCTCGGTAAAAGCTAACCTTCCTTTGCTTACCAAGTGAGCTCAGTAAAAGCTAACCTTCCTTCACTTACCAAGTGAGCTTGGTAAAAGCTAACTTTCTCTTCAATGACCGAGTGAACTCGGTAGACATTGAACTCGGTAAACATTGACTTTTCCTTTGTTAACCTTGGGAGCTTGGTTAACATTAACTTTCTGTTACAAGATCCTTTGATGCTCGAGTGAGTTCAGTAAGGGCTAACTTACTATGTAATGTTTAGGAACGTTTGGTAGACATTGTAAATTTCTTTGCTGACCGTCTGAGCTCGGTAGACTCTATCTAATGGCTGATATGACATTTGTGTAACATCAAAGACAATACACAAATAACAATTGTATCCAACAATCTCCCTCTTTGGCATTGATGGCAACACAACATGTCATAGCAAAAATGAAATTTGAAAACAAGTCTTTCTCTTATATGGCAATACAACATGTCAACATAACAATTCTCCCTCTAAGATAGAAAACTCTCCCTCTTACAGTAATCTCCCTCTATGAAGGAATTACATAGAAAACTCTTTATATTTTGAACAAATTTTAGAGAGATATGACAGTAAAACTCTCCCTCTTTGCCAACACATGCCAAAGACAACTCAACTCAAATTAATTTCAGTGTACCTTTAGTACTAATTCATATGCAATATTTCTTGGTTATGCTGCATCAACTGATAGATCTTCAATCTGCTATGAATTGATGCATCACTAAAACTTTATTTTAGTGAACTTCAGATAGGGGATTGACCCCTAACTTACCTCTTAGATATAAGAACGCATCCTTAGGTAATGGTTTTGTGAATATGTCAGCAATTTGTTCCTTTGTATGAACATATTCCAGTCTAATCTCCTTATTTTGCACCAATTCTCTGACAAAATGATATTTATTGCAATGTGCTTTGTTTTGGAATGCATCACTGGATTCTTAGATATGTTAATTGCACTTGTATTATCACAGAGCATAACAATTGGTTCTTTGATTTCCATCTTCATGCCTTCCAACAACTGTTTAAACCAAACAATATTAGAGCAGTTTACTACTGTAGCAACATACTTTGCCTCTGCTGTAGATTGAGATGTACAATTTTTCTTTTTGCTTGTCCAAGAAACCAACCTCTTTCCAAGAAAGAATGCACCTCCACTTGTACTTTTTCTATCAAGAAGGTTTCCTACCCAATCAGCATCAGTAAACACTTTCAAATCCAAATTTCCTCCAAACTTATACCATAAACCATACTCTTCAGTTCCTTTCAAATATCTTATTATTCTTTTGATTTCCATCATATTATTTTCTCTTGGTTTTTCTAAAAATCTTGCTATAATACCAACTGCAAGGGCAATATCCGGCCTAGTATGAACTACATACTGCAACTTTCCAATCATAGATCTATACAATGTTTGATCTACTTCTTTTGATTCATCTTCCTTGGTAAGTTTTAATCCAGTACACATAGGAGTCCCAACTAGTTTACAATCTTCCATTCCAAACTTTTTCAATATCTGCTTGATGTATTTTGATTGAGTAATGTAGATACCATTTTTATTCTATTGAATTTGAAGACCAACAAAGAATTTGATCTCACCAAACATAGACATTTCAAATTCCTTGTTCATTTGTTTTGAGAATTCTTTGCACAGATCATCATTCCCTGTGAAAACAGTATCATCTACAAATATTTTTGCCAAGACAATCTTATTATTTGGTCCTTCCTTAATATACAAGCTGCTGTTATCATTAGTTCTTTGAAAACCAATCTGAATAAGATAGTTGTGCAATCTTTCATACCATGCTCTAGGGGCTTGTTTTAGACTGTACAATGCCTTGTGTAATTTGCAGACCATGTTCTTCTTATCTGGATCAACAAAACCTTCAGGTTGTTCAATGTAGACCTCTTCATCTAGTATACCATTGAGGAATGCTGACTTGACATCCATCTGATAAACTTTGAATCCTTTGTGAGCAGCATATGCTCTCACCTAACATAGACATTTCAAATTCCTTGTTCATTTGTTTTGAGAATTCTTTGCACAGATCATCATTCCCTATGAAAATAGTATCATCTAAAAATATTTTTACCAAGACAATCTTATTATCTGGTCCTTCCTTAATATACAAGCTATTGTTATCATTAGTTCTTTGAAAACCAATCTGAATAAGATAGTTGTGCAATCTTTCATACCATGCTCTAGGGGCTTGTTTTAGACTGTACAATGCCTTGTGTAATTTGCAGATCATGTTTTTCTTATCTGGATCAACAAAACCTTCAGGTTGTTCAATGTAAACCTCTTCATCTAGTATACCATTAAGGAATACTAACTTGACATCCATCTGATAAACTTTGAATCCTTTGTGAGCAGCATATGCTAGTAAGGTTCTGACTTCTTCCAATCTTGCAACAGGAGCAAAAGTTTCTCCATAGTCTATTCCTTCTTCTTGAGTATATCCTTTGCATACTAGTCTAGCTTTGTTTCTTGATACCTTACCATCTTCATCCAACTTGTTTCTGAATACCCACTTGGTTCCAATCACATTTTTATCTTTAGGCCTGGGTACAAGAGTCCATGTCTTGTTTTTCTCTATTTTCTCTATCTCTTCATTCATAGCCTCAATCCAACTATCATTTTCTAATGCATCTTTGACATTTTTAGGTTCAAAATCAGCAAGTAAACAAGTACCTTTCAACTTATTTCTTGTCATGGTTCCTTCAAATTTATCTCCAATGATCTGATCTACTAAATGATGTTTCTTGACATACTTAGCTAATATAGGTTCCTTTCCTTTTGAATAGATTTCATTATTATCTTCTTGCATTTCAACTTCAGGTTCTGTCTATTCTGGCTCGGTAGATACTTGCTCAGTAGACACTTGCTCGGTAGACACTTTCTTGGTAGACATTGAATTTAACTTGGTTTGTTGTGGCTCAGTTTGAACTTCCTGTAACTCGGTTATAGATGACTCAGGAGTAGAAGTTTCCTAATTCTTTGATGTAACTGGTACTGTATCAGGTTCACTGAAGACAAACCTTTTGTAATCATTTGGTTCCTTTTTGCTTTCTTCTTCAGTCCTTTCTACAAACTCATCAACTTTTACATGTGCAGTTTCTATGACTTTGTAAGTAGACAAGTTCAAACATCTACATGCCTTACTTTTGCATTAGTATCCAAAGAATATACCTTCATCACCTTTCACATTAAATTTTCCTTTTCTAGATTCTTTCAAAATGTAACATTTACTTCCAAATACTTTAAGGTAACTTATATTAGGTTTATACCATAACTCATAGGGGGTTTTGAATGAGTCTTTCTTCAGCTATACTCGGTTCAAGGTATAAACTACAGTGTTGATAGCTTCCTTCCAGTATTTGATAGCAATGCTCTTTTCAATCATTAAAGTTCTTGTACAATCCATGATGGATCTATTTCTTCTTTCAACTATTCCATTTTGCTGGGGTGTTCCAAGGGCTGATAGCTATCTTTTGATTCCTCTTTCAATGCAAAAGTTATTAAACTCATGTGAAATGAATTCTCCACCTCTGTCTGACCTCAAGCATTTTAATCTTTTCCCTGTTTCCTTTTCTACTCTGGCCAAATACCATCT
Source organism: Cupressus sempervirens (assembly GCA_028749045.1). Classification (NCBI taxonomy): domain Eukaryota; kingdom Viridiplantae; phylum Streptophyta; class Pinopsida; order Cupressales; family Cupressaceae; genus Cupressus; species Cupressus sempervirens. The sequence goes on along the minus strand of CM053786.1, from coordinate 635,802,781 downwards.
AAACTTTTCAAATGCTTCTGATTTGTTTCTTAGATACATGACTGTCATCATTCTTGAGTAATCATCAACAAAAAGAATGAAGATTTTTTCTCCAGTATAGCTTTCAATTCCAATGGGTCCACATAAATCAATATGTACAATTTCTAATATATCTTTAGATTGATAGTTTTTACTTTTAAAACTAGTCTTTCCCATCTTTCCAATCTAATAATTTTTGCATAGACCAACCTTAAATTTTTTTATGTTAGGAATGCCTCTTACTTTCTTGAATTTTCTTATTTTTACCAAATTATAAAAATTTACATGACACAACCTTTTATGCCATAACCAACTTTCTTCTACTTGAGCAATGAAACATGAACATTCACCTAGTTCAAGATAGAACAAGTTAGCTTTAGTTTGAGTACCTGATCCAATCAGATTTCCTTTGCCATCCAACAGTCTTGCTTTGCCATGCATGAATTCTACTTTGAATCCATTATTGAGTAGTTGTGCCACACTTAACAAATTATGCTTTAGTCCTTCTACCCAATAGGCATTATCACATATAATTTCCTAGGTTAGAGAGATTCTTCCTCTTCCTTTTATACAACAAGGTTCATTGTTACCAAATCTTACACTGCCACCATCATAGTCTTCAAAATATTCAAACTTAGTTTTATCGCTAGTCATGTGATGAGAACAACCATTATCTATGATTCATGTATCATTTTTGCTCATATGAGAAATGAGTGCCATTTCTTCATCATTAGTAGATTCATCTTTCATAGCAATGTAGACAATTTCATCTTCTTCTTCATTATTAGAATCATTAGAATCTTTAGCCATAAAACATGTTTTCTTACCTTTATCCTTGAATGATTTGAAATCTTTCTTGCCATTCCATTTGTGATCTTTCTTTTCATCTTTATTCTGCTTGTTTGGACACCTAGCAGCAATATGACCAACTTCTTCACATGAAAAATAGATTAGGGGTACTTTACCTTTGTATTTTCCTCTGCCTCTAGAATATTTCCTTGTTAGAAGGGCTTCAATTACTTCAAGATCACTATCTAAACTTTGGTTTGATTCATCTTCACTTTCTGACTGAGATTCCTTTTTCTTTTTGCCTTTCTCCTTGAGTGAAAGTTTGGCTTCAAATGCTGATTCAATGTTCTTGGAAGTTGGAACATAGTTATCAAAGTTTTCCAATTCAAATGCAGTCAATCTTCCAACTATAGCCTCTAGATTTATCTTGTGATTTGCTTCACATCTTCTTTCTTGAATTGTAGAAACTCTGATTGCATAAATGGGAAGTAGAGTTTTGAGAACTTTACTTATAACTGTCTCTTCACTTATATCTCCTCCAGAAGCTTTGATTGCACTGACACATGCTTTAACTCTTTCAACATATTTTGCAATGTTTTCATCCTCTCTCATCCTCATTTGATCAAATTGTCCTCTCAGAATTTCTGCTTTGGCTCTTCTAACATTATCATCTCCTCCATAGATCTCTTTCAGCTTTTCCCACATTTCAAAGGCAGATTTGCAATCTTTGATATCATCAAATTATTCATAACTCAAAGCAGATGCTATATATATCATCATAATATTGTGAGTCTTATTTTTAGCAATATCATTAACAGATAGTGTACCAGCTAGTTCTGCATATTTTTCATCAAGGTATTTTAGTCCTGCGTCTCCAATAGAAGCTAGATGAAGTCTCATCAACCCTTGCCATGCTGAGAATTTATTCCAGTTAAGCCTTGAAATTTCCCTCTTGTAAGACATTTTGATCTTTAGCTTAGATCCTTGAAATCTTTCCTACAAGCACTAAAATCTCTGATACCAATTGTTGGAAAATAGAGATGGAGTAACTGAGAGGGGAGGAGTGAATCAGTTACCACAAAAATAAATCCACAGATCCTAAGATGTCTTAAAATATAGTTGCTGCTGATACTCAGTAACCACACAAATGAATGCTAAAACTTGATAGATGTTCTGTTAACTTATTGAGCATTTAAAGTGATTAACATGCATGCATAAAGAAATAACATGAACACAAGAGACACCAGATTTAACGTGGAAACCCAATTTGGAAAAAACCACCAAGTAACTAGTTACCAATTTTCACTCTTTTGAAGTGAGCCCTATTAGGAGCCAACCCTGTTAAAGGTTACAAAACACACTGTTAGGTGTGATCCTGTTAGAGGATTTAATCACCCTGTTAGAAGTGGCCTTGTCAGAGGTCTTTAAAACAATTCAACTGAATTGTCACCTTGTTAGAGGATTTACAAAATGGTTGTCAAACCAACTCTGTTAAGAGGTTTTGAATCAGTGTTACAATGATTAGAAAGAAACAATGAAGTGATTTGAAATATATGCAACTTATCTTTGCTGAATACAGATCTCTGTTCTACTTCACTAGATCCTCACTGATTGAATACAACTTTGCAGCTCCATAAGCATATCTAATCCTTCTTTAACATTCACTTATATATTCAATATTCGCTCATTCCATATCCATACATTTGCACTCTTATTCATCCACACTCTTACATCTTATGAATTCACATCTTGACCTTTCATATATACCTTATAGATTGTCAAGTCGGCTCAATTACAAGTTACAACAACTGAAAAACATTAAATCAGTCGGCTGCATAAAACAATTAAAATTAATTCTTTAGAACAATAAAATTCTTCGTTTCCAGACCCAGCTCGGTGACCACTGCTCCAGAATGGCTTCCCTTAGTGTTAACCAAGTGAAGCTCAGTAAACACTACAAACCTTGCAACTTCCTTCGAAGATCAAGTTAACTTGGTAGACACTGACCTTCCTTCGCTTACCAAGTTAGCTCGGTAAAAGCTAACTTTCTCTTTGATGACCGAGTGAACTCGGTAGACATTGAACTCAGTAAACATTGAATTTTCCTTTGTTAGCCTTGGGAGCTTGGTTAACATTAACTTTCTTCTACAAGATCCTTTGATGCCCGAGTGAGCTCGGTAAGGGCTAACTTACTGTGTAATGTTCAGGAACGTTTGGTAGACACTGTAAATTGCTTTGCTAACCGTCTGAGCTTGGTAGACTCTTTCTGATGGCTGATACAACATTTGTATAACATCAAAGACAATACACAATTAACAATTGTATCCAACACATTGCTTATCTATCCATTTCAAATCCCCTTAAATATGATTCCATCTATAATCTCAAGCCCATTAATTAATTCTTTAATCTCAAAAACACCTTAGGTCATAGTTGCATTCCTCCATTCAATGCAATCCTTTATCACTAGAGGATTTTATCATCTAGTCCTAATACTCATTATTCTACAACAAATTTATTTAGGCCATATTCTTGCACTTCTTTTATCCACCAGGCCTCTTTGACCCAATTACCTTTCTCTTTCTCATTGGACTCTATACTTGATTCAAGCTTCTTGATCACATTAGTGATTTCTTTATGAGCTTTGCTTAGAATAATGACCTATTTGGTTACCTCTATTTTGATAAATTCAACCTATCTTCAAAACATTTCACCGAGTGGCACTAGGTTAGGGTGTTGAATGGCATGGATATATTGACCCATTCTTCTCATAATTTCCTTCATGGATGTCATGTTTGTCCTTGGCATCGTTCTAGACTCATTCAATAATCTTCTTATTTAACACCTTAATGATCTTCATATTGGCTACCATTTTGCCTTTTCCTAGGTCTACCTTTGATATTTGATAATCTTGAGTAGTGACTTTATCATCATCTTTATCCTTGACTAGCTTGGCAATTTCTACCATCTAGTACTATATATTTTTATCAAATTGAAGCTTGGATTCAATTTTTGTCTTTTTTCTCTTGGGTGTCTTCCCCAAACATTTACCTACCAAGTCATTGATAGGTAAAGATAGAGGCAATGTGCTTCACTTCTTGGTTAAAAAAAGTCTCCAACCATTTGGGGGCTATTGGTGTCTTCACTGGTGTTTTGAATCTACTAGTTAGGGCAAGGGAATCCATAGGGATGTTGCCTTCACTACTCAGGGTTGTTGATTTTTAGCCATATTAAAATTTTCACAACTAGGGACCTGCTTTGTTTCCTATTTTTCTTCTAGAGAATCCACATATATTAATGTTTCATAGTCTTTCTTAAGATTTCTCTCCCTCTATTTCTTCTTAGTGCTTGAGCTAGTTATCCTTTTAAGAGACTCTATTTTGTGAACTTGAACCTTTGGAGGAATTGTTAAAATTCAAGTTTTTGATTACCTACATCAGAATCATTAACAATATGGTCTGTGGGAGTAAAATTTCTTTTCAAATATGTCTTTTTCATCAACTACACATGTTGCGTTAATGACTAGGTGATGGTTTTAAGGGTTTTCATTTTCAACAATGATTTCTTTATTCTCTTGATTGCTTTAGAAATTATAAATTGCAAATCATCTTCCTCTCTTTTACTCCAATCTAACTCAAGGATAGGGAAATACTTAATATGTTCTAGGTACCAGGGATTTGACAGATCCTCTTGCTCATCATCCTTGACTCCATTTATATCTAGGCCAATTCTAAAGGTTACAAACTACCTTAAAGTCATCCTAGACCACAACCTCCTTCTGACTTTGAATTCATCTAGGAAAGTGGCCCAATAATCCTCCATCTCTTGGATATGCATGAATGTAGGTGGAATATCTAGATTATCTATAGAAAACCTTGCATAATCAAAATCTTTCCTTGAGATGTAAGGCTTTAGGTTCAAGTTCTGGAATTCATCTTTTATTTCCATGGCAGCTTTGAAACTTTTACATCTATAATGACCCAACTCGATAGGGAACAAAACTCCTAATGCCTTTTTGGTGCTTTTTAATTGTTGTTCAAAAGTGGCCAATAGTCTACATAAATCTTATAGTGCAACATTATATAGGCGATATCAAGGTAATTTAAGAGGTTCACCATTGAATGCCCCAACTCTAATGTACATGAACTTTAGGAATTGGATATAATGGTAGCCATAGGTATCATTTACTTGTATAGCTTCTTTAGAAAGCCTATTATTTTGTCTTTCCTAGCATACAAATGTTTGTAATACACATAAATTTTCATGTCTTCAATCCACAATTCATGGGGTAGCTCTTTCGATTCTTTTGAAATGGCTAAAATTTAGCATAGATAGGAAAGCATGTAGAAGGGGTCAAATTGGCTAATCTTAATAGCTCTATGTACAATCTTTTTGCTATTAGATCTACCGAATCAATAAATTTTTCAACTCCCACAATTTTGTGTATAAAATATTATATCCTGTCTTCCCAATGAGAAGCATGTTCATTTCTATTTACCCTATTAGGAGGTAAACTATATCTCCAATCTCCTTTATGAAATTCTCAATAGCCAAGGGCTTTGGTAATCATGAACTTGATTTTCCTAGTTTCAAAATCTAATTCTATGTGACAAGGGAATTATAATCTTTCTTATTTTCTTCATATATTTGTGTCACTTTCTCAAAGGTCCAGGGCTCATAGGGCTCCTTATGGAAAATTTCATGAGCTTCTATAATGATTACCCTATCAATCCTCACCAAGATTTCTCCTAAAAAATATCTAATGCACCTATTTTTGGAGTCATATCTATTCACACATTATATCATTAATGTAGGGCATGCCAGAGTGGGAGGAAAGGTCATGGCTTCTAATCCAATATTGGTTAACTTTTTTGAGAGCATTCCACTCGGGGCATCTTTGACTCTCTCTATTAATCCCATCAAGCTCACATTCACTAGGGATGTATGATGGATTTTATGGAGAGAACTGAGCATTAAAGTCTCTTTATCAAGTTTGGGGAGTTGTGGTTGAAAAAGAGGCATTTAAACTAAAAATGAAAGTAACCCACAATATACAATAGCCCAAATTTCTTAAAGAGAAATGAGAAATGGGAAATCATGGAAGAGAGGGCATAAAACACCAATTTCCTATGTCAAAACACTCTTTGAATTCCTTACCAAGCTTCATTATCTCTAACTCTAGAATAGCTGATGAACAAATAATATAAAAAAGACCAACATTTATGGTAGGAATTTGGGAAATATTATGAATAGATACAGGAGTTTTGAATGATAAATACATTCACACAAAAAAATATTTTACAAGATATGTTATTAACTCATTCTATCAAAATGACACACATTTCTAGTTCTCAATTACCTCATCTTATTATTGTACTTTGTCTAATGATGATCCAATCTTTGTCATGCAATCACCAGTTATCCTTATCCTAATGCTTCACTATTGAGTTGTTCTATCATGTATGGCAGTCCAAATTTTGGAAGTACTTCCAATGATTTTGGGATCTATGTCTTATTAGAAAAGAAACACTTGTAGAGAATAAGTCATTCGAACAACATTATCCAATTAGTGAAATATCAATGTTGAACTTGAACTTGGAACAAGGAAGTTCAAGGTTCAAGTTCAACATCCAACTTTGGTGGACCATAAGATGAAAACAAAATGATGAATCTTTCATCCTTCTCATGGACAACTTGAACCTAAACTCAAACTTGGGATAAAAGAAAGGTTCAAGCTCAACTTTGACTTGGGTATGGTATAATTTTTAAAGGTTGACTAAAAGAGTTGTCAAATAGGGAAGAAATTTTGTATTGATGGCTAATAGTGAAGCACCACCTTGGATGGATAGTGAAGGAGTTGTCAAATATTGTTTCTTTATTTTGGGAGAAGTATGATAAAAAATGAGGCCATGTCCATGCCTCTTGTTGTGTACACTAAAGTCTCCTATTCTACCCATCTTTTATTTTCTTTTCCTTCTAAGTATTGGTGAAGTCGTCTGCTTATAGTAGCTACTCTTAAACATCACATACTAAGTAGGAAATTAAGCTTGCAAAGAATAAGTCAACTTTGACTAGTTAGCACTTTTAGTCTAGGAATGAAGTCTTAATATGTGATGTTTAAGTCATCCAACTTATAATGAGAAATAATCTTCATATATATGGGCATATTCAACATGGGAATTGTGCATGATAATTTTTTAGTTCCTGTCAAAGTATCCTTCAATTATTAACATTCAAAGATTTATTTGGTGAAGTAGCAAGGAATTCATGAATGAAGAAAACTAAAGAAGGATCATCAGTTGTAGAGAAGGCATCGATTCCTGGAGCATAACTACTTCCTTCCAAACAACCCATATCTAAAAAGATCTTCATTGATGTCATGGATTTCTTTTTAAACATTGATTCAGTGCTAAGAAGATGGCTTCTTTGAAATGTCATTTTTGCTAAATATTCATCTGACTTTTTGGCCCACAGACTTTGGGGCCAAGTTTTATGCACTTTTATTTGCTTGAAATTTGGGACCTAGCTATGAATTCCATAGTAATAGTTGTCGAGCATGATTAGAAGCTAATTTTTTTAAATAGTAGCATACATATTTTATTTAATTGAAATTATTTTGGAGAAATGTTTTTTAATCTTTAGTGAGTAATAATCAGCTAGAGCCTTGTGTAACCATTGATCTATTACATATAGTATTTAAAGTTATGCATATAATTTATGGTTCATGTTTGTATGCATGATCAAGAATATTATATTTGTGATGTATTTTTAATGAATATTATTGGTTACAAGAAGAAACAAGATAAGGATTTCACATTCAGAGGAAGATGGTGAGATTCAGAGGGAGCTTGTGATTTAGAGGGAGGATTCAATTGTTATCTCTTGTTCCATGATGTAGTCCTTGATTGAGAGAGAGCCTTTGAATCCCCTCCATGTAAGGAAACTTGGCAATAAAGAATATAACCATTTCCACATAACCCATAATAAATCTAAAATAAACACGGAATTAAAATCCACATGCAAGAGAATAGACAACATACCCACAAAATTGTGACACAAGATATACCCTGGGAAACCCTCATTGAGGGAAAAACCCAGCCTCCAAAAGCATCCATCACCATGTATTATTCAGCAAAAATACCATTTCCATACAACCATGGAAGCCTTCATGGCCATAGCCACAACCGAGCAAACTATGTGAACAAGCATGAATCCATACATCCCATGCCATGCTTTCAACCTTCACAAATGCTCCCTTGGCTAACCTGTCAAGCCTTGTCCTACTCGACTCTTGCCTTTTGTCTTCTCCTTGTCACTCTCTCTCTTTCTTTACAACAACTACCCTTGTGGCTGTTTATATAGTAGCAAGTCCCACAAAACCACTAAGTGGTATTACATAAACCATGTGCTAAAACCATGTGCTACCTAACCTACTAACCCCACATTTAATATTGGGCATTTAATTCTTTTCCCAATATTAAATAATTACATTAAATATTTTCACAATGTTACAATACAACTCATCATTGGAATATTCCATTGGAATCTTTACATGTTGCACGTCCATCTAGGCACAACATAAAATAAAATAATAAAATAACAATATTATGCAATGTGTGCAACACCTATTATCTCAACACTCCATTCCTACATATGTTTTTAATATTTTGGTTTAGTAGGTTTTGAGACTCTTGAAGGAAATGAGTCTTAGTTGTGATTACATTTCTTGTTGATTATGAGTTATTGTTCATGCTAGTTGTAAATAACTCTAACTTATGAGAGATTCATAGTGAGCATTATGTAGATAGATTCCATGATTCATCATGTTGAGAGATATATGATGGGAGTTCAAAGTCATGTTGAGAGTATCCATGTTTGTATCATGTTGATAGATTCCATGATAAAATTTTGGTTGCAAACCTTACTAACTTGTCATGTTGATAGATTCCATGACAACATCATGTTGAGTGAGTTTGTGATGAAAGGTGTTTGAGATTTTTTGCAAGTTTTTCATGTTGAGAGATTCCAATAAAGTATCACACTAAGTGGGTATGTGATAAAAGTTGAATGTGATTTTTGAAGGTTTTTCATGTTGATTGATTCCATGATTATGTTTAATTATTTTAGGTCTATCATGTTCAGTGATTTCATGACTAAGTTGTTCTTTTAGTGTCATGAGAGAATCTGTAATAAAAGTTGGTTGTGTTTCTTGTAGGACTTTCATGTTGAGTAATTCCATGAATTTTATATAGGATCTATGTGATTAGATTTTATCATTGACATTTTGGTTGCAACCTTTTGTGAATGTTTAGCTAAAGATCTCTCTCTCTCTCTCTCTCTCTCTCTCTCTCTCTCTCTCTCTCTCTCTCTCTAAGAGTGAGTGTTGGATTTTGTAGCTATGATGAAGATATTTATCTCTCTTCTCTTGTTTGATATATCATAGAAAGTGAGAGGAATTGTACTCTTCAATATTTTTTTGGTCAATAAAATGATATTTTTTGGGTAGCTGGGTTTTTCCCTTCATTCTAGAAGGGTTTTCTTAGGGTATTTCTGGCATTGATTTTATCTGTTTCATTTTTTCCTTATTGTTATTTCTCTCTAAATTATAGGAAAATATTCAACACTATTAAGTCCCTTGATAAGCTTCATTTATGTGTAATATTTCCTAATTTGTCACTTCTTTTTTTGTTTGATTCTTTTTTTGAAGCTATTGGAAATACTTTGGGTATATTTTTGGGGGTGGAGAAGGGTTTACAAGATTTTTTTTCCTACTACTTTTGTTTTTAATTTGTTTGGGATGGATGAGATAAAATCCCTCCCAATAGATTTATCTCTAAAATTTGCTACTGATGAGTGGTTATAATTAATAGATTATAAAGGTACCCCTTTTAGATGTTGTAGGCTTTTTATGACCAAACATGTGGCTGCATATTTTTTAAGGGAAGTGGGCCCACAAAAAAACAACATGGTGGAAGGAACTTTCTACCAAAATTTACGAGGTGGAAAAAGATAAGGATGTAACTTCAAATGAAGCTTCAAAAGATGGTGCTCAAGACACCAAGAGGGTTTAGAATCTAAATCCACAATAGCATAAAAGACTATTAAGACTATGGGAGTAGTCAAGAGCATGTAGGATTTGCGTAAAGAGGCAAAAAAAGCCTCAAAATAGGATAAACTATTTGAAATATCTATTGTAAGATCTTCAATATAATATAAGTAGAAGAACCAAATTGGACCCCTATGTATGGTTAAAATGGAATCAACCACCCTAACACATTTAAAAGGGGGAAGATCAAGATCCAACCCTTTGAATTAGATTTGATTAACACAAAGGAAAATGTTAATGCTTAACCTAATGCAAAAGGAGTGGATAACTTGGACTTACTTCCACTAATACATTTGGCATCGATTTGCGACGACCAAGTGTCAAAATTGTGATGCAAATGTGTCACCACTACGACGGCAGTAGACGTCATTTTTTTTAGTCGCAAATTACGACGTCTATTATTGGACGTCGCAATTGCGATGCCTATCCGTTGCAAGCCCAACATTCTATCCCATCATTCCTCCCGTCGCAATGGATGTGGTTCTCATCACAATTTTGACATCTTCACCACGCATTGCGACGAGGTGGGTCGGCATCTGCCCATGGGTTCGCTGAGGCGGGAGCCTTTACAGTTCATCCATGGGTGTCGCACTTGCGACGTCCACGAAAACTTGCGACGGTGCTGTCGACGCCACTGGCTGTCGCAATGTTTGCAAATGTGTCACAATTGCGACGCAAAATCATCAGTTGCGATGGTGTCTCTATGCACGCGACGGCGTCGCTATGCACGCGATGCTTATTTCATTGCAATGCACATGCGTGCGTCACAATTGCGACATTCGTGGTTAGCAATATGGCGGGGCCGCTGTGGCAGCGACGCCAACTGTCGTCGCTACCACAGCGGCCTCGCCACAAGCTCTCTGATTCCAATTGTATGGTGATTGGATGCTGTGAAATAAATTTTGATGTGGCATGAATAGGGAGGGTAGCTACCAACACTCCACTAGGTAGGCCGCCTCTTGCTTGATGTCCTATGTGCTTGCTAGTTGGGGGCACGAGGGCAAGGGTCCGTGCTTGGTCTTAGTGCGAGGATTGTTTCAGGCCAATCTATCATGCTCCCTTCTTCAAATGTGAACTCTAATAAAAAGATGGGTTTAATGAACTATACTTCAAATATTTTTCTAAAAGGGTTGCGCGGGATCTGAACCAGATTTATCTTGATAAAGTCTTTTTATGTAACCTGCAATAGTTATATATTCTACAAGAAAAGTGTGCAAGATATAGTGCAATAATTATATGTTTACTACATTGAAATGTTTGTAAATAATGGGAAAAATGTATTTATGATATGCAGTATTTCAAAATTATGCATAAGGGAAAAGAAATACATTGCATTAGCTCAGAACTAGAATGTATTTAACTTCTAAGTCAAACCCTCAAAATCAATCAAAAACTACAAAAGGTAAATGCCAAGCAACAAAGAAACACTTGTCAGATGAGCCAGTAAGGCTGGCTGCTATGATGTACGATCCATGAGGGGGTTGTAGTTCTTAATGAAAAAGTCTAGCTTTGTTTTAACTCCTAATTTGGTTTAGTTGTTCCACATCAAATACATCAGCCATTACAAAGACTCTCAATTAATTATTTTAGCATTAATTGGTGCCATAGAATTATGAGACTGCTAATGTCCCAAAAAATTTCAACCAAATTGTTTTTAGTACAATTTGCCCTATAAAAGCCATGGGAACAGCTGATTTATGAGTCTCTTGAACTTCTTAGCAGTTTAAGTGGCTCCCCTCTCTTCATGGGACTATACCCTAAGTAGTTGCGATTTCTGCATAGGGGTACAAAAACTTGTTTTTGTTTGTTTTTTACTGTATTCACTAAGATGATTTGCCTACAAATGACACAGGAAGCTACAAAAATGATGTTACTTCTATTTTTGAAATGAAAATTGTGTGTGAAAGATCTGCATAGCTTTTTGACAGTTTGTGGTAATTTTGCTCATATATTTAAGTACCTCAAGGAGGCACAAAATGCTCATTAGGCTTCACAAGTTTTGTTTACCATCTTTTACGATTCAGAAGAACCAGTGTTGTGCAATTTGAAAGCTAAATTCATAATAAAGTGCTCTCTATTGATCCATTTCTACTCAGCTTATATAGGCAATGGTGATGTAATAGCAATCACAAACAGTGACATGGAAAGGAGAAATGTTGTGCTTATTGTGACGGGCCAAACAAAATGAATTGCTAGTGATGTATTTACGTTTGAAAAGAATCACTGTGTTTTTAGATGAAGAGCTTATGGAGTTCTCATCAGATTTGGAGGCAAGAAGTCAACAAGTTTGATTTTCCTCCTTACTAGCTAATGCTAAGGGGAAAAAAATTATTGACAAAATGTGGGCCAAAATTCTGGAAAAAATTGGGAAAATCCTGATCAACCTTTTTTTGGGAAAATATCTTGATCAAGACAGCAAATTAGAGATCTAGTATCACAACAGATCATTTCCCAGGAATAATAGAATCACATGCCTGAAATAATGATGGAGAACTTCTAAACCACTAGAATAACTATATCTCTGACGCTCACCATATGATATTTCTGCTCTAATATTTTTTTTCCTCATTATTTCCACCACTTTCTAACAGTACGGTACCTGTTGAATTCCTATATTAATCAGTCAACCTGAAACCCTTTATAGGAAAAACAAAATATGAACATGCAATCAATCTACAGACCTGGGTGTCTGTTACAGGTAAAAGTCGGGCTTGTACTGGAGACAGCCACAAGGGAAAATCACCAGTGTAATTATCTATTAATATGCCAAAGAAGCGTTCAAGAGATCCTAGGATAGCTCTGTGAATCATTATTGGCCTGTGTTTCTCTAAGTTTGAATCAACATAGAATAAATCAAATCGCCAAATATGAATCATTATACTAATTAAAATTCATGAGTATAGACCAAATATGTTTACCTGAATTGTTGAGCATTGCCACTTTCTTCCAAGGGCATCTTCAATCTTAAGATCAATCTTTGAACCATAAAATGCACCTCCTCCTTCATCAACAGAATAATCCCAACCCTTGTCTTGAAGAGCGTCTTTCAAAGCAGAAGTCACTTTCTCCCAAATATCATCACTACCCACTGCTTTCTCAGGCTTTGTTGATAAGTTGACTTCATAGCTCTTAAAACCAAATTGAGACAATATTACTTCTGTAAGATCTAGAACAGATCTTATTTCTTCCTTGATCTAACTAGGCAAACAGAAGATATGTGCATCATCCTGTGACAAACAATGAAACTCTTAAGAAATATAAAAGAGATAGATTGACTTGTAAATTTCAAACAAATCTTGAAACTGCAGCCCCTGACACCTACTAGATTGAAGATAGATTCATATTATTGGTTTTAAATTGGTGTTCACGTAGATGTATAACAGAACAAGTCTCATCTCCTTGTAGAAATGATTAAAACTGATACTAAAAGAGAAAATGAAGAAAGGCCAAAATAAAGTGGGGTCAAATTCAAAATAATGATTTAGTGTCTAATATTCTCTATTCTCGCATGTTAAAAATGCTCTAAATGCCTCTTAAGATATTTCTAAATGATTAGCTTAAAATCTATAGTAAACATGGTTTCTCTTGCTTGTTAAAGATTAATTTAGGGAGCAGTACCAACTCTTTTTCAACGTCTTTGAATGTTAAATACTTCATGCCTTGAAAATGGGGTAGAATAAGTTATCAAGCATGTGTTCCTCAATATAGTATTATAGACAATTATTTTTAAAACGGTCATAAAAACTGTAGATTTTTGCATATAAAGTATAACTGCCATGACAGATCTGTGTGACATAGGATTTTTTATTCTATTACCAATATTGTTCTTTGGCTCTTTATTAAATATGGGTTATTTGATTAAAATTAAATCTATTGCATGAAAAACGAATTCATATATGAAGCTTTGCAGAAGAGACAATTCATCATGCCCATCAAACATAATAATTGTCGAACGAGTTGCCAGACATCACAAAAGCATTCAATTTACTGACAGTGAAATATTTGTTATTTTCTAAAACATGTGATTTGAATCTCAAACTCAATAGGAGATTCTTTATCAATTTTGTATAATCAGTGATAATGATATGTTGTTTCTGAAATAGTCAATTCTTCAAGAGCTTTACTTAATATCCATTTGCCAATTTAAGTATTATATACTTCTTGTGACCACAACACCTTTGCCCCATATTGATACATTATTTGAAACATATTAATCATGGGGTGGGTATGACATAAAATCCTTACATACAATCTTGTATTGATTTCTCATCTATCATGAAGTTTCTTGTATGTCAATGCCTTTTTACATATTTATGAATCTCTGGAAGTGCATCAAGAACAACAAAATTCTACCAATGGAACAATATTCCCAACATATAATCATGACATCAAGTACCCCACAGAAGAAAGAGTTGTCATCCAAAAGATAGCCTTAATGCAGTGTTCCATGGGAATGCATATTGCATTACCTGGGGAGTGGAAGATGTTCCTAATGTTCCAGACATCCTCAAGACTCAGAGACTCGGAAAGGATGCCATCTTTCTCAGAACTAGACAGACTGCATCATTTTCTGCATAATGTTCTAAGAAAAGCTAATTTGTTAAAGAAAAAATTTTAAAAGTTAAAGCCTCTAGAAGGTAGAGGTGGGAAGATGGTCATTGCAAATTCAGTACATTGTATTTACTTTTCAAAATTTTAGCTTCTCCTAGTTTCTTGAAGTTACTTTAGTAGCCATAACCTTTTGGAAAAAAATTGTCGTCCTCAAAACTATTTCCCTGCATCCCTCAGTCCCAAAAGCTCAGAGAAACACTGCCTAAGAGTTAAAAGAAGACATCAGGGAAACTGAAACTATCACCTACCATATTTGCTAAATCACATTGTTAAAAGAACAATTATGAGCATCATAAGCCTTTCACTAAGATGCATCTCCAAGGTTGGCAACATTAAAATTTGTATTAGTCCTTAGCTGTAAGATTTACTAATGGCTCCACCCTATGTCATTACCCCTCAACTTCCTATGAATGTAATGGAAGTTTGAACCTCTTTTGTAAGAATATGCCGGTTCAGCATTGTGATAACATTCTTTAAAGGACGAGGATAGTTTTCCATGAGTATCTTGGGGATGTTTCTCTTATCTAGCGATTTAGGATAATTTATCAGATCCTCAAACAAAAGAGTAATGGAAATACATGCACTTCCATTTGTATTCTTTCAATCATATTCTAATCAAATCTTTCAAAACCACTCTTGAAAAATAACATCCTCTTTGCTTTATTCACCATAATAACATTAAATTCCCTATAATAGATTTTGTCATCTCAAAATTGAAAATTGTAGAAGCTTCAACTTAAAATTTGGTTGTCTCCCCTCTTAAGCTACAACAAATTTTGTAACATAAAATTCAGTCCACTGCATTATCATGCACCGGTGTTCCTAGCATAATACCAGGCGTATGCTATGAAACACCATACTTATCAAACATAGATCCCTTATGAATCATTGGATCACATAAGTAAATTGAGCTATCTCAACCAAGTATTGGCTTATGGCTTTGGAAAATCAATGTAGGTTCTTTGGCCTACATATTGAAGGCTTGGATGAAGATTGAATGGACAATTTTATTTGGCTTTTTTAAGGAAATAGTATTTGAACTCATAAGAAATTAGAGTGGTGATCTCTTATGAAGCGTTGGAGTTTATGAGTTTATCACAACCTATATGGAGAATTAACACACATTCGTGTGTTTTGGGGTAGGGTGGTTATTTGAGTATATATCTTATGTTTCTTTTCTCATCTTGTTTTCTCTTATGTCAACACTCTTCTTAATTTTTATAGATTTGGTTTTGTTGCATTATTATCGTCAACGGTCTAAGGAGGAGTTCATTATATTTTCTTCTAGTATCAATAAAGTAAATATCAAATGTCTTACATGAGGAAGTACAAACAACTTTGATAAGTATTACTTTCAACTAGCCAAAAACTATTGTTATTGACACAAAATTTTCTTGTGCATTAACAAGTTATAAGTTTTTTTAATGTTGTGATGTTGCTATCAAGATTCAATTGTGTAGTTTTCGGTCAAACTCATTGGTCTATGTTTATGAGTAGTGTTTCACAATAACTTCTTTCTCATTAGAATGAATAGAACAGTAAATACTCATTGCATCTAGGTTTGCTCACGGAGGTGAAGCATTGGGCTTTCTCGAGATGTTACCCACCCAAGCACCACTCCAACCCAAATGTTCTTAACCATGGAGTTTTTTAAAGGTTAATGTCATGCTCAAAAATCAAGGCTAAAGCACACAATTTTTTTTAAAAAAGGTAATAACAAGTATCTTATTGAGCTTCACTTTGTTTCGAGAATAGTTTAATATTCTCTACTAAACAGGGCCAACCACGTGAAGGTGGAAGCTCATTTGGCCCCACCCCCCTCCCCCTAACATCACTCTACATTCCCCATTAACATCTAACATTCATTCATTCTTTCAACCATTAATAAAATGTAACATTCAATCAATATCACATCATAACATTCATTAACACATTAGATTCGTTAACATGCAACATTTATCAATATTCTGCATTAACACATAATTCATGAACATTCATTAGCACATAATTAAATTCATTGAGACATAAAATATAGTCATTAACAATTAAGGTATGTAGTGACAATCATTTCTTTTTTTTCTTTCTATTTCTTTTTTCTATGTAAGCTCTAAGAGGAGCATCAGTGTCAGCATCAATTCCCCCCTCATCAGTTGTTCTGTTCTCTATTCTTGATGATCTCAAATTCCTATGCTGTTGCAAAGAGGAAATTAAAAATAATTTATTATAATTGTTACAAGTATTTAATTATTTTAAATAACATAACTGTGTCTCTTTACCTGATCTGACCACATCATTTTGTCTGGACTCAATGTCAACATGGTCATGAACATCGACCCCTCGATCCTCTACAGCTGCTATACAAAATGTTACGTTAATCCAAACACCAATTGCAATTACATATAAAAAATTTAATAGCAAATGTATACCTCCACCGCTGGGATGCACATCATGCGAACCTTCGACATCCACAGATTGTGTAGAAGGATTGTTAGGCTGCATTCCAACATCCTACGCATTGTTATCATTGCTTGCTTAAAACAGATATACTCACTTTATATTGGAACTTAACATCAAATAGACTAATTGGTAAAGTATTCAATTTGAAATAAATTTCATTTAGCTTATTTACCTGTGGTTGAGATGCATCAGTATTAGAACCTTCCACATTAATTTCAGCTCGTAGTTGTTCAACCACGGCTCTATAGCCTTGTTGGAAGCCAATTCTCTTATCATCTTCTGTGAGGCATCTCTTGAACTCTGAGCCCTACATTTTTGCGTGGTATGGTGAATTTTACCTGCATTGTTTCATCAACACCAATGGAGGGTAGTTAAAATATCAACAGCAAATCATCTATATCCATCACAATATAATAGGAGAAAAATCGAGCAGTTTTGATGGAGCAATCTACTATATAAATGTTGTGTGTTTGTATGCTTTGCTTGTACCAACATATTTTCTCCAAATTCTTAAGTTGGGTAAGGGTTAGTTCAGCTCTTTGGAAATAAAAATGGCTGCAAGTGCTGCTACATTCCCTCATTCTTTCAATCACTGCCTTTATTCTCAACTATTGGAGGAAAATTCAGTCAAGGGTGAGATTTTAAATAATGTCATATTAGTGAATCACAAGTTTTCTTCACTAATCTAGATTGCAGAGTCTTGACTTCAATTGTTGAATTGTTTATATTGAATATGAAAATGCACTACTGTTATCATATTCTATTGACCTATTTATAATTGATGAGCTAAATAAGGGAGTCCTAGCATTTCCCTTCACATTATATAAAAAATTTGATACAATTTTTCATTTACTAATACTTACAACTCTTGCTTGAAGTTTCAAAAAACCACCAGAGCCGAGCTTGTGTGTCCCATGCTTTTCTAGTCTTGTCTTTGTTGCCTTTGATGTGTTAGGCAATCTATGAAAAGTTTGAAATATGTTAGATAGTATAAATATGGAGGTTAATTAGTACATAATTAGATTCTCAACAGTATCACATACCTTGCTGTACTCTCCACTGGTGTAATATTATTTTTCTTGTCAGCTTTATACTTTCCATCCAAAATCAGAGCCTGCCACTCAGCCTCAGGAACATAGGGCGGACGCTCATACCTGGGGTTATCCCGTAAATTTTTTCTGTATTAGTCCCTAATATACTTCAAACATAAACCAACTTTTTCAAGGAGCTTGTTTCTCTTGAATGCACGAGGTCCAAAGAGTTGGGTCATGCTCTCTATAAGATCATCCTTCAACGGTTTGTGTTGGTGATTCCACCTTTTAAGTAAAAAAAAACATGTTAGACTCATAAATGAAGTGAAGCTACCTTTAATATAGTTCAAGAAATGGACGAAAAGGAAAACTATTATAGCAATGATATGAAATCAAAATAGTGGTTTGGGGTTTTAGTTAGGATATGATATTCCACCAGTTATGCATGGTGGGCCCAAATATTCGCAAACACTCATCACCAAGTTTTCTCCAAAAAAGATCATTCCCTCCAAAATAATCATGGGATCATTAGTCAATGAAGAGTGATCAAAAACTAAATTACTATTATATCACTATAGAATAATAATAACTTTAAAGTACCTGGAACTTTGGCTACTTTTAATGGAATGCCTTCATCATCGCTGACGATCAATGTGACATCCTTTACCGTTCCCGTACTAGGAACATAAGAACATCCAGGAAATGATGTTGCAGGTCCTATTGCAAAAAATTTCATAAGTTTCATAAGTCTTTGTCACGATCGAAGTATAAAAGAACAAATGATAATTGATGTTATAAAGTTGTAAAAAAGAAACTGTTTGTTGCTGTCATAAGAGAGAAAAAGAGGGATTTGTGTACCAGCAGATGGTGCAACAGTCGATGCATGTAAGCTACGTGTTGCTGACTCAGCAGTCGGAAAGAGATTTGTGGTTGTCCTGGATGGAGGCGGCGTCATCATAGGATTCAATTGATGTGAAGCTAAAGAATAAAATTGTTAGAGCATCCATAAATATAGAACGTGTGGACTAGCATGGACAAGATTGTTAGAGCATTAAAAAAAAGGATTGTTTGAGCATGTATTGTCAATGATTATGATCATTCCTATATATATTCAGTGGAAAACAGAAGTGGGGAATGGAACATGTGATCTACCTGAACCACCTGCAGCACCCTCATCATGGGAACGAGGCTCAAAATTAAGCAAAAAACTCTGTAAAGACAACGCATCCATATTTTAATTAATGCCATAAAAGAGCATAACATAAAAACCATTATTGAACTCTTGTTATAATTAAAAATTTCATTAATACTTACTTTTAAGGACTCAGAGGTGTGCAACAATTCAGATGCCCTATCTTTTATTTGTTGAGTCATAGGCTTTATGGTTGCCAAACGTAGAATTTCTTTGCTAATTTTCTTTAAATTAATTTTAATCGAACCGATCGGGTCATCAGTCTCTACTAAATCGATATAGAAAGGGTCCTCCTTAGGGGGGGCCTGCTGAGGGACTGCAGGTTCCTTTCCCTCCCTCCGACCACTAGCCCTCTGTGACAACAATAGTATTAGTATTATCAAAATTACTCCAAAACAATAAAGAAAACAACATTAAAAAAATAACATTTTGCTTCTATCTAGTTTGCACAATTACAAATGAGTTTTACCTGCTCATGTGTAGATGAGCCGGGAGCATCGTCAACATCCCCTCCGAGTGGTTGCTCCATATTGTGCCCCTGTGTCAAAGATGAAGTATAAAAATGTTAGCCAAAAATTTATTGACTAAATGGTATGTTGGAGTCATTGATTAGAAGTTGGTTTAATAGTATGTACCACCCCCATGATAGTAGCCTCGTTTGTATCTATGTGGTTCAAATTGTAATCAATAAGAAGCTCTTCCCCTGCACGTATTGATTTTATCACACAGATGAATACACGATTTCCCTCGCGCGCCTCAAATATGCAATTGGGTTGCTTTATAGTTGACCCAGGTCGTGTACTATTTATAAAACCTGCAATATTCCCTATTGCTTTTGGCCTTCCATAAATGTATATAGCCACACTTTTACTTTGATTATTGTCTTGTTGTTGTATATAATTTGCGGAGAGGGCATACATACGCATACTTTTTTTATATTTAACAATATGCATCCAACTTTTGTAATCGTAACATGGTCCAACATACTCCATCAATTCAAAAACTTTGTTGTAAGACACCTTTATGCCGTCCATAGAAAATAGGCCCAAACCATGTAGTGATGATGGTGCTATGCGATATATCCTCTTGTTAACACAAAAATCAGTGTTTATTGGAGGAAGTTCCTTGGGTACCCAATGTTTCTGTAGATGTTGGTACCTCAAGGGCACCTCGATGTCACCTTCCGTCTCATCATCATAAGAACATGACCCCCCTTGAGCAAGGAAAAATTTCATGCATTTATTGAATTTCCTTCTAGTCCTTTGACCTCTAGTTAATCTCCCTGTTCTAGATAAACTGTATGTCTCACTTTCCTCTTCTATTCCTATATTTCCCTCACTCGAGGAAGACACTTTTGACAAATACCTATTCGCCGGTACCTGCAAATGGGAGAGATCTTAGAAGACATCAATCTTACTATTGATAAGTGTATTAAATAGACTATCTATAAGGAGTATTGACTTATACCTGTCAATCCATGAGACTGTGCGGGATGCTCCTGAAAGGGGTTCAATTTCCTGCAAATGTAATTCAATTATCGTGAGCATAATCACATCATAATCATAATCACATCCATCATTAGCATCACATAAAAATTAAAAACATTAAAAGGTACACAATAAAACACTTAAATCAGGCTCACATTATAAGCCTACTAGGGAAGTAGGCCTAGTGAAGGGCTAAAACTGGGTTTTTGTATTAGTTGATGAGTTGAGGGCTTAGTCACCTTGGGGACATGCTATTTGAAGTTGTTTGATGTGTGTGGAGGTGGAGGAAACACCTAGACTAAAGCCACTTGCATAACATTTTGAAATTTAGTTAGATATTTTATATTAATTAAGATAACTTTAATTTCTTCCAAAACCCATTATAATAATTTTAAAATGGATTACCGGTTTCTTTTTACTTACCGTGTAAATCCCATAGATCCAAATACATGTACTGAAATAAGTTTTCTAGTTTTAGTTTGTAAATCAACATATTGATACAATGTTATTCCTATTCTAAAATGAAATGTTAGAGATACTTGAATTATTAACCAACAAATTGGGTAAGCACTTATATTATGTTTTCCCTATGAATTTTATTCTAGGTACAACTCCCTTTTATAGGTATTTAATGAATTCCCTTTTCTAAACTAAACACTTACAAATGCTTTTGACCTGAAAGAAAATAAGGCTCAATACATTCACACATCAATATGTGTTTTAAATAGTTTTATTTAATTAATTTAGATTAATAGTTAATTTAGATTAGCAGTATTCTATTTGTAGTTGAAACTTGTAGCTTTTAAATAGATAATGAATAAACTATGTAACCATATATATAAGACAAATATATTTCTATCAAGAAATGAATATTAAATAGATTAAGGATTGATGGCATACCTCTAAATTCCATCATCATCATCCTCGTTGTCATCATCATCATCATCATCATCATCATCAACATCCTCGTCATCATCATCGTCGTCATTATCATCATCCTCCTCGCCATCATCGTCATCGTCGTCATCATCATCAACATCATCATCAACATCAACATCATCTTCATCATCATCATCAGTAGCAGCATCATCGTCATCATCTTCTTCTTCTTCTTCATGAAAATTTGTGTCAGGAACATCATCCAATAACTGTCGATCGTGATCACCATCTACATCATCTTCTACTTCTTCGGTATCTTCTTCTTCCATCGCATTATACTTTATTGGCCTTCCTCTCGGTTCATGTCTAACAAAAAATGACCAACCCGATTTATGTGGAACCTCTGAGTAAAATACCTGCTCACATTGGCTTGGAAGAACATAAGGCTCATCCCCAACTGGCTCAAACGACCTTGTATTAACCATTGTAAATCCATTATCATGTTCAATAACAGTTCTATTAGGATCATTTGGATTAAGTCGTAGCCTGTACCATTTGACAACGAAGAGTACTAATTTGAAGGAACTAAAGTCACACTCAGTTATCTCATCCAAAATTCCATAGTATCGATTTTCAGACTCTTGAGGATGTAAGTTGTTTCTAGATGAAATATTAGTCACTTGAAAGAATGCAGTTATTCCTGAATCACAAGTTTTCTTCGTGTCATCCAACACTTTGACGTGAAATTTCTAACCATTACAGAACATAGCCTTGTGGTGTTTAACCTACAATAATATGTGAAACATATCAAAATTATTGTATCGTGAGTTGATAAACATATGGGTGATTAATAAATTTGTACGTACCTAGAAATCTCTTGAACCACGTGCTAAATCTATTTCCCTTTGCGTAACATTGGAATCTCCATTATGATGAGCTTCTTTAACCAATGAAGATACACCTTCCCATGTTAATGTGCGACCAGAATGTTGACATCGTTCAATCCATACCATCATCCAATCAAGATTGTTTGCAATATACAAATGTAGTGCATCCCACTCTCGAGCACTTGTACAAAAAAAAAATAGACAACTTACAACCGATTTATTTTGAAGATTAAGAGATAATTTATTACAATAACATCTTATAATTTATTACCTCTCACTTTCCTCAATGTACCTTTCCCCATCAAGTACTCCCCTTCTAATTTTTTAAAAGGCTCGAGATCCCAAATGCGATCTACATGGATATTTGATGCAAACTTAGGAAGATATTCAGTAATGTACACCATAGTCTGGTATACCATATATCCCTCTACCATAGAACCCTCAGGATGTGCTCTTTGTCGAACCAAAGCCTTCAAATATTTCAAATGCCTCTCAACCATCCACATTGACCTAGTGTGTACAGGTCCACACAATTCAATCTCCTCAACTAGGTGTATGAGGTAGTGTTCCTATGCATTGAAAAAAGTTGTAGGTAGACACTTTTGCATTTCACACAGTAAATGAGGAATTCTTCTCTTCCAATAGTTTATATCTTCTTTATGGATTTCTTTAGATGAAAACCACCTACATTAAGAGATTCAAGTCACAAAAAATATATAGATATGAGACTTTACAAAATAATATACAATAGATTACATAGCAAGAAAAACAAATCACGAATATAATAAATATATAGAACAAATTGAATAGATATTACTGCTTACCTCATATATTTTCCAAGATCGTATATCACTTGTTTGATGTTATTGTTGAAGTTCTCTGGGAGAGATAGAGGAAGCACGTACTGCAGTAATTATAAACCAATCATTTCATTGTTTTCTAACATAACATAACAAACAATTCACATAGTTTATGAATATATTGTAAATACAGAAGAACATAACTTACCTTGACAAAAGTATGCCAATCATGTGTTTTGAGCCCTAGCCCAAATTCACTTTTTTTTTATATGAGATTGTTTATGTTCGCAGCAAATCCTATGGGAAATCAAATTTTTCGTATGACTTCTTTTATGGCATCACTTTGCTGCTCCGTTAATAACCATGGAAGGGCACTTATATTAATCTGATCTCTGTTGCTATTTGAGTGAATGAAAATTTTCAATGCATGATTGGATTCATGTATGTCATTACAAATTTTGACAATTTTTTCTTTGTCACGCCTTCCATCAAATATTTTCCACAATGTCTCTGTTATATTCTTTCCAATATGCATAGTATCAAACAAATGCACAATTTGTAAGTGCTCGTAGTAGGGCAACCTACTAAATTGTCTGGGATAGCTTTTTAGTCCCTTTGGAAGGTTGTCAGTATTGCCTTGACGACCTTCACAATCATCAATTACACAATTAGTCAACAAAAATCACAATAGAAATATATAAATTACAAACATAAACCATTAGGTGGAACGGCATTACCTCGATGATTAATTCTATTATATTCCAACTTCCATAGGTGAGGTGTCATTCTTCGTGGCTTTGATGTAGTCTCTTCTTTCCCATTGAAAAGATGTTTTTCCTTACTTCGATACTTATGATTCCTGTGGAGGAAGTGTCTACACTCATCAAACACCTGCTTTCCTAAACTTTTTGAATGACGAGATTTCATCTTTGGACCACAAACTGGACATGCAAATTTTCCCTTTGTTTGAAGACCTACAAGATAATGATGTAATTGGATTATTAAATATGTTGATTTTTATAATTAGAATTATTGTGCTCAACTTGAATTCACTATAACATACCACAAAAATGTGTTAGCCCTGGGGCATCATGTATTGTCCATGCAAGTATTGCATGGAATTGAAATTGTCTTTGTCGTATTGGTCTAGACACGTCATACATAGTGACACTGTTCCATAACTCCACCAACTCGTCGATAAGAGGCTCAATATATACATTCATATCTTTTACTTGATATTTACCTACTTGAATGAACAGTAACATTACATAGTTATTGTGACCGTTTTACTGCAAGATTTGTAAGCACTTGTAAATTAATAACTATCAAATGATAAGATACCTGGAACAATCATTGCCAACATAATGTGCTCCCTCTTTATTGACATCCACGGAGGAATGTTATTGTTGATAAAAAAAATAGGCCACACTGAGTAAACAAATCTCATCTCTCCAAATGGATTGACACCGTCTGCTGCCAATGAAAGCCTGAGATTACGAGGTTCTTCTTTGAAGTGTTGCCACTTTTCCTCTATGTGCATAAATTTCGAACCACCCGTAGGGATTCGAATAATGTCATCTTGACTTCTATTGCGTGCATGATAATTAATCAATTGAGCCAAGCTACTACACCTGAATAATTGTCACATCCGTGGAATAATGGGGATGTAACGAAGAACCTTTTGAGGAACCTTTTTTGTTAGTCGATCTGTTTGATATCTACTCGTATGACATACAGGGCATTGTGTTGCAAATTCATGTTCTTTATAATATATAATATGATCATTGGGACAAGCATGTATTGCTTCATACTCCATTCCAATATCTTTCATAACAGTAGTTAATTCTCGATATGAGCGAGGTAGAATATTTGATGATGGTAACAGAAACTCGCCTATCAATCTACAACAAAAAATATAAGTTATTAATATAAACAATACTAGTGGTACATTATTCACCCTTTGTTAACTATAAAGACATATATGACATACCTTAACATACCTGACATTGTTATGTTGGATAAACCATTCATAATCTTCAAGTTCAACAACAACAATACAGCAGAGAGAAGAGTTGTTTGGGAGTCTTTGTATAGGGGCTCGTATGCCTTCTGAAGTAGAGGTACATCGAGGCTATCATCATCATCATGATCAGATATGCTTGGACTAGATGTGTCATGGATCAATGTATTTATACCATCCTCTTCAATTGTGTTTTCTGGCGCATGATCATCATCTTCCATGGGATCATTATCTTCACCTTGGATATTTGCACCTCCATGTTCCTCCACTTCGAAAACCATATTCTTCGGATTGTTGTGGTTCATATCATGTACTTCCCTAGGAAGATCAACCTATATAAAATTGATTAACATAAATAAACCATGATCATCAACTCATCATCAAGTGATTTCATATGTATATAAATTGTTAAAATGATATAATGAACGATTTACCAGTGGATGATAGTCATGCCCCCCTTCAATGTGACCATTCTCCCTACAATGTCTCTTAATTGTTTTGATTAGCAGTCTTCTACGGTTTAAGCCCTTACAAATATTGCAAGGACAATAACATTTTCCATCACCTTTTCTTTTCAAGTTAGACCATAATCTAGCGATTGTCTCCCTGTTTTGTTCTTCACTTATATTATCTGACATGATCGTTCTTTGCAGGAAGCAAAAATTAGGCTATGAAAACTTCAGTCTACAACTTTCACAAACTAAGCAAAACTGTCGAAAGTACACGAATCTTCTTAGACCTAGCTAAATACTTTAATATTTTAAAAATACTTTCTTTGACTTTATTCCTAAGATTATTTGTAAAACTTTGACCAACCGCCTGAAGGTCTTATTTCAAGAGACCTTACAACATTAAGCCATTAAAAGAAATTTCAAAACATATAAGCTAAAAGTCTAGTTAAAATATACATTAGAATAAAAAAAAAAACAATTTTCATACCCGAGCGCGCGGCTATAACTCGTGCAACGGCCTTCTTGCTTAGCTGTAGAAGCTCTCCAGCAATCAAATTATACAAACTACAAGGCCTAACAAAAATTTGAAAACATATAAGCTACAAGTCTAGTTAAAATATACATTAGATTAGATTCAACAATAGCAAGCAATGTTATTCAGAATTAGATTCAACAAACCTTAGCAGTGTAAATAGCCATCTCCTCTAAACTGGACTCCAGACATGAGGGGGCATTCACATACTCTTCCCCTAAAGGTATCCTAAGAACAAAAGCCACTATTCTTGAGTTTGTGAATTGCACCTTGAGATGAATGAAGCTTAAAGGGAATGAAAATTTTTTTCATACATTTAAATCAGGATGTAATATTTATTCATAAGTATATACCTTGCAAGCACTTAAAATTGTTGTTATATGTGTTGCAGGAAAAGAAGAAGTTTATACTTATGTGTATAGATGCACTTCCTGTATGTGATCCAAAGCTCGAATGTTATCAAGTGTGTCCAATGATGGGGAGAGACCTCTATGCAAGCAGAAGATCTGCAATGAAACAAAAGAAAAGAAAATTTTCTTATAGTAAGAAGAAGTTTGTTGTGCTGCACAGGGTACCAAAAAAATAGTGTATAATATCTTTTTCTTTACCTGGCTTTCAATTCAGCATGAGAGCGTTTAATAGAAAAGTCAAGTTGATAACACATTTAACAAGAGTTGCAGGGCAACATAGTTCCTGCGTAAGTCCAAGAAAATGTGTGAGGATTCACATAGATTTGCGTAAGTCCAAGAAGATGTGTGAGCATTGACATAGATTTTGTGAACATTTTCTATGTAATGAAGATTTTACTGCAAATGGAATGAACCTAGGGGTCGATTGGTAAACTGATTATTTGTATCAAATGGTGTAAAATTGAAACTAAAACCATTTCAACCGGCGACGCCACTCATGGACTGTTCCTCCATATGTTATAATACTTTCATCATATATCACAAATATGAAATAGAATATGTAGCACACTGAAATAAAGCATTAAAAGATAGTGTCTAAATGTAATTAAATATATGGAACTGGTTATAAGAATTTGTACAAATCAATCAGAATGGGTTGAAATCAGTGCATCTTACTTCAACATTTCATGTAACACAGCCAAATCCAAAAGAAATCTCGTAGACAAACTACTTGAGATTTATAACCTTTATCTTCCAATATCTTATGGCTCCTTATAGGCGTTAATACAAAGAAGCCAACTATCAAAAACTGTGGCAGTGATAAACATTTTGAAAAATAAAATTGTATTAGGTATAAATAAAAAATAGTGAAGAATGGTGTAGACTTGTAGCCAGAAGATAACACAGTGAAAATTGATGAGCTCTTTGTTATCACCCACCTCAAAGAAATGTGCATATCAACTCCAAGTGTCAAATGTCAGCTGTAAGTGTAACAATGCAAGTTTTCATTTGTGTAACTTGTTTTTCTGCTACAGTCAATGCTAATACATCCTTCTTTAACATAAATAGATTAGTCACCAAACAAATTATCAAGAGACCCCGTCATGATTATTTGCTAAGCCAATTTCAACATCAAAGCCTCTAATATGAATATAGAGGATCATAACTAGATCCCATATGATTTTCATAGAGTGAGATCTGAAACATTGTGATTCAAAAAACATATACAATCTCTTCTAGAAACAACATCAAGTAAAATCTTGGATAGCAGAAAATTTGTTATGTATAACAGAAAGTTGTTTTTAATTCACCAAATAGAAGGATGTTTACCAACGAATAGTTAATATATTTTGTTGCACTGACAAGTGTGGGCGGAAAATTCTTGGGCTGCTACTCCTAAAGTCGAATATGATGATGTTGAATGCCCTGCCTCATGGAAAGTGAAATCCTATTGTGCATGTCTCCAAAGGTACCATTGGAATACATCTAATGATGTTATGAGATCTTATCTCTTTGTATTGGGTACCATCTTTGAAATACTTGATCTCTTCTCATTCCTCAACTGATCGAGACCGCAGCCACAGTACAAATATGTAACCAACTATTTCTGAGTTTGATTCTGCTCTAAAGGAAAATGCCAGAACCACTTCTTTTTCTATTACTGAGTTTTTTTGCATGTAATCACTAGTTTTCCAACTTGTTTGAAGTTTGAACCATGCTCCATATATGCCAAAGTAAAATAATCAAGTAGGATGCATGTGAGCGAGAGATAATTATGTAGAACCTAGATGTAGAATATAATTATGTGCATTCTCTTGCATTGATGTTTTCCTGTATCGTACATATTATTATTTTGAATTGTAATACTGATAGCATGTTCACCGTGTCTTTTCTCTGAATTTGAATATTTCTTTTCATGTTTCATTTTCCGCTTCTTTTCATAGTACCTTTGAGTTGTACTTGTTTACTTAGCAAGTTTTTAGGGTACTTGCTATTTTTAAAGTGATAAAACGTTAAGAGAGATTATGTTTAAGTTTTAGTTTGTTGGATAGCCATTACCATCTTAATTACCCTTTCTCACTACTCTTATTAATTGTTCTCTTCTTAGAGTGATAGAGCATGAATAATCATTTTGCAAGTGTCATACCCTCAACTATGGGACAACTTTCTACAAAATTTCCATGTACCACTACCACTTTCAAGTTATCCTATTTTTAGAAATTGTTTGCTAGAAAAAGGTGTTTAGTATACTTGAATTTAGACATACCTAGTAATGGATACCAATGAATGACTGGAGACATACCTTAGCTTGCACACTATCTTCTTGCAATGGAGTGCCTAGTGCTTTCTTTGAAATCAACTCACTGCATTACAAATTGGAAGAGCTAGACAAGTTTGAGATTCTTCATGCAGGCTGCACAAATTCATATTCTCACTACTAAATGGGAGATCTTAGGTTCAATTCCTAACTAGTCCATAAAAATATAACATAATGAATGTTGTCATGCCACACTTCTAGGTATATAAACAACTCAATGGTCCTTCTATTGCACAATTTGAATGTTACTTGATGTTAATATAAGA
Organism: Cupressus sempervirens; assembly: GCA_028749045.1. Lineage (NCBI taxonomy): Eukaryota > Viridiplantae > Streptophyta > Pinopsida > Cupressales > Cupressaceae > Cupressus > Cupressus sempervirens. Next base: position 635,773,527 of record CM053786.1, on the reverse strand, counting down.
ACAGATTAGAGCACTATATGGTTTTCATAAATGCAACTTTTGGTATTAATTTTTTAGCTAAGCTATCTATTGTAAAATAAAAAATTCAAGAGGAAGCTATATCCACATCAAGAGAAAGCTATTAAAAAACTATACTAAATAGTAGAAGCATATCTTTATACAATAATTACACTAAATTTGAATAGGTTAATAGTTGTTTAGTACATATAAGAAATATAAAATGCTTAATACATGTGGCAAAAGAAAAAATGCAGTTAATGCCTCTTAGCCATTTAGAATTGTGAAGTTTACAATTATTGAAAGGCATGTATTGAAGGAGGAATGCCAATTTTCTTACATAGAATAAATAATGGTAAGGTTCCAAAATGGAGAGGAAACTAAGGTTTGTGCTTCAACTCAAAGGAAGGGGGCCTAGATGATTAAGGTATAAGTCCATCATGAGTTAAATCTAGCTTTTATGGACAATATCATACCTGACCTAGAATATAAAAATCATACTAAAATCCATACAAAAATCTAAAAAATGGTTCTTTGTGATATATAAAATCTTGACATATTCTGCTTCAATATCACCAGTCTAATGGAGTTGTACCACTACCGATCTCCTTGTTACAATACCTGCATTCTATAAAATAAATCTGTATGGAAGAGTATGCTATTACGATGCTGTCTTTTCACTTGATTTACATTCAATTTGATGCCTATTGAAAGGATTTGCTGTGTATAATAAATATCTCTTTCTATGAATGTGAATCAATTTTCTGTCACTTTCTTCAGTTTTTGCTGAGAATGAGTCATTCTCTTACTCTTTGCTTGTTCTATTCGTTGTGTTAAATTCTATTTTTGTGGGAAATTATAGTGAAAGATCCCATTCCCAGAAGGGCTTCTCTTCCTATTCCAACAACCCCACTATCACCTTGCCGATCCAATTCTGGTCCCAGGTACATATTCTGATGCAGATCCCAGGATCAAGTAGATTCAGAGCAGTAGATCTAGTTGCAAATCCAAATACAGAGTCAAAGGAAGTGTTGGTGGAGGGAGCAGGTCCAGTCGTAGAGCCAACATCCATGGAGGGATCTTGTCCCAACCCCCACCTATGAACCAACCCCCACCCCACCCCTTCTTAGAAGAGTAGGGCAACCCTGGAACTACCTTGAGAAATGGAGGTGAAGGTAAAGGCCTTCTGCAGCAACAAGATTCTCCTTCTCAACAAGATATCAATAAACATTTAGAAATATTTAAGCATATATGTAGGAGACAGTTATAGTTAGTAGTAATATTAAGGATTTCAGGAGAACTGAATAAGCCCTGATTCAAAGATAACTTGATAGAATGTCCATAGTTGTGTCGTTGAACCAGAAAAAATCTTGTTATTAGTGATTCTTGTAAGGTGTTAGCTAATGTAAATATCTATTTCAAATACAAAAATCTTGTTATTAGTGTACCTTCGACACTTCCAATGTTATGCAAAAGGCTATCCTGCAATGCGCGCGCCTTTCCTTTCAGAAGAACCCTGTGTTGCGCGATTTCATTCAAATGAGGGTTTTGGCTTTTTTTTTTCTCTTATATATTGCTGGTGTCACAATTGCGATGCCTGAAGTTGCAATTGCGACGACATCAGGCTAAAATTGAAAAAAAAAAGAGCCAAAACCACATTACCTTTTCTTGCCGTCGCAAATTAACGTCGCAAATTGACCCCTAATGTATTAGTGTTCCCTCTCACCTCCACCTTAAGAGTATTTAAGTAAGTAGATATGGAATATGAAGCTAAAATGCAAAGAGATAGTAAGATGATAAAGTGTATTGAAATGGAAAAGAGGAGAATGATATACCTTGGAGATACAAACCTAAAAATTGGTTGTCAAATGAGCTCCAAAATTATTGATTCTCACAAACAAGTTTGAAAAAGGCAAGATCTACAAAACCAAGAAATCATTTGATGATATCCAGCAAGGGTGATCTTTGTAGCCTTGCTCATAAAAGGTGACCTCGATGGCCTTTCTAAACTATGTTTGAGCTTGAATCCAATTTTTTCATTTTGAAGAAATCCAAAAAGGGTATCTAAATGTGCAATGTGCTCGCCAATCCAAGATTCAAAATATGTAAAATAAAGGTTTTTTGTTTTTTTTTTGTTTTTTGTTTTTGTTTTGGGGAATGCCTTGGTCAAACCCTAATTTAGGAGTTACATGAATTGAAATATAAAGTAGAGAATTATAGCACGGAGCAATGATAGATCTAACATGAAGCAATGTAAATCTATGAATATGCTCTTTAATTTAGAATGTAATCAAGTATGTAGATGCAATAGCTTTGACTCAATTTTGAATACCTTAGTAAGGAAATCAAAGTGAAACCAAAACATTCATGAATGGACGTGCTTGAAATTCTCCTTAGGAATGATTATAGGTGAATGTAGATCTTGAAGAGATGGATGTAGAAGATTCAACAAAGGATGTTGGAGGTATGAAGGGAGATATTGAGTGTAGAAAATTCTAGATCTTGCATAAACTCCTTAAATAGCTTCAATGCATGAATGCTTGATCTTCAATGGACAGATTACTTGAATACCATGAATGCTTGATGAATTATTGAGAGATTGGATTCTTGATATTGTGAGTGCATGATATGATATGATATGAGATGAGATGGATAAACTGTAGGGCTTTATTAAGGTTTAGAATTGATCAAATCCCACAGATTGACCCACCTAGAAGTTAACACCCCTAAACTATTTGGACATGGGACTCAAGCAATAAACCCAAAATAGGGCCCAAGTAGGGATGCATGACATCCTTAATTTACCTAGAAAGAGTATATTGCATCTCTTATTGGTGGGTGCATAGTGCGTCCTTTCCAACCAGGGCCCAAAACCATCAAGATTCCTTTGGGATCCCAAAAAATGTCCTTGAGATTTTGGAAATCAAGTGTAGGACTCAAGATATAGCCATTTCAGTGTGAATAAGGTATTCTAAATGATTGGAAGAAGGAAATAGAGTACTTATGTGGTTCTCCTACCTCTAGCTTTACACAATAAAAATAGGAGTTTTAAAGAGGATCAATTAGATCTTGCCCCAATTCCACCTATGAAAAAGGAAAAAATGGAGAAGAAATGAAGAGAGATGCAAGAAGATAATGTAATCACATTTAATGGATGCTAATTCATCACTAAATTAAGGTTCTTCCAATTTAAGATGGTACATTTAGCCCCAACTTTAGCAAGACTATGGATCAACCCAAATACTCAAGATGAAGTAGAGAGAATAAGAAGAGAGGAGGGATCCGACTAATCACAACAAGATAGAAAATCGCTTAGTCAAAGGGAATAATCCCCCAATAGCAAGGGTCCTAATTTCACATCTATGCACTATGGTACAAAATCAAAGATAAAATTAAAAAAAACCAAAAAGACAAAGATATTAGAAGGGGTTAGTACTAAAAAAACTCAAATCAACTACTAAAAGAGACCTCAACAAAAGTAATGTCTCTCACACTAATATTGTATTTGGAAAGCTATTACAAGAGAATAAATGATGACATAATAAATGCAAGAGAAATCTCATTAATGGCGTAGCTTCAATATCTATCTCTACTAGTGTGAAAGAAAAAGATAGAGAGGCACGAGAGAAGAGAGTGATTACCTCACCTAGTAAAGTTCCCACCCTACTGTGAATCATTAAAATATTTTTCTACAAAAGATGGTGTTGAATGGCCTAACAGGGTGGCAACCTGCTAGTCAACCCACGAAGTTAAACCATAGATCAACATCCTTTGTATCATCATGGCATGGTCCTAGACAAATGTGTTACCCATGTATGGGACTTAGCATGTTATTCTTGAATGTGTCACCTATATATGAGATTTAGAAAACTCTTGTGTGTTACCCATATAAAAGATTTAGTGTATATGTATGGAATGTGTTACCTTTGTATGGGACTTTGATGTAGTGCAAGGCAGGAGAATCCCCAAAGGAGATGTTCTAGCCCCCAACAAATAAATACACAGTGGAAACAATACAAAAAAAAACAACAAGACAAGATCTGATACCAAATCACAACTCTATATTCATTAAATAACTGATCACATGTAATATGCATAGCTATAAGGCCTTCTAGGTTAGGGCCAAATACAACCAACAATTACAATACCAGTTTTGCAAGATCTCATAAGATCCAGATTCTACATGCCAATTCTAGCTAGTCCAGATCCACAACTAGATAAGAACACCAAGAAAAATCCACACTTGTACCCTCAATTCCACCAAGAAATCTTTTGGTTCCTAAGCCACAACCCTAGCTCTTCAAAATTTGCATCTACACTTCATCCCTTTCTCCAAGCTAGAATGAATTATCCTCCTCCTCCTAAAGACTCCACAAAACCCCTTACTTATACCCAACTAAGCCACAAGTTGGCCCAACTCATTAAAAGCTAAATTAAATCCCTCACATTAAATATAGGTTGAGCTATAAGTTGGCTAAAACACTAACTTAAATACCCATACATAAATTAAATATCAAAAGTTAGCTCATAGACAACTTGACACCAATAGAACCAAGAGCAAACTAAGTGTTAGCAAAACAAAGCTAAGCACTAGTAAATTCCCAAGCATTGTTGATTTCCAAAGGCCATGCTAAGTTATAGAGACCATGTTGAGTTCTAAAGACCATGTTGAGTTCTAGAGACCATGTTGAGTTCTAGAGAAAATGGCAAGTTCCTAGACCATGTCGAGTTCTCAGACCATGCCAAGCTCCTAGACCATGCTAAGCTCCCAAACCATGCCGAGCACCACTCCTTTGACTGAGTGCTAGTCCAAGCACCCTCCTCCTCTCATGAACTTCAAAGTAGTCATTGAGAAAACCCAAGATGCTCCTACATCATACTCCCCAAGTAAATAGAAAAGTATGTCCCACACTTTGATGCCCAAAGAAATATCAACAACCATCTTCATCTTCACTAAAGACTTCCACTCCAATAGGGACAAGAAAACCAATCTGTACATCATCCACATCTGCATCATTTTGTTAAACATTAGAATAGCATACTCACTCCTAGGAACAAACTAAACATAATGCTTCACCAATAAATCAACAACTAGTGAATCCACACTAGCAACAAAAAACTCCACATCAGCAGCAATATGTAGATCTCCATCAACACATGCCAAACTCACAACACCGGCAATCTCATTGCTTATAATAAGTCAATCTGCAACATAAAACTCACCACCAACAACAATTGGATCGTCTATGACCAAGTGCTCTAAAATCTCTATGTTAGCCCCAACTAACTGATCATGAAAACCAATCTCCATCCTAGCATCAACAAGGTTAGGAATGTCCTCAAAAACAACCTCAAGTTGCTCTATAGGTTATATATCAAACTCCACAAATGGATCAACAAAACCATCCACTTCCACCTTGACCTTGTTATGCTATCTTCTCTCTTGAGCAAGTCTTCTAACCAACCAAACAACTCTCTTCCAGATCAGTAGACTCCAACTCCACAAACATCCACATAATACCTTTCTCACCCCATCCTTAACTTGATCAACCAAGCTAGCTTCAAATCAAATAGACATCTCATAAAACCTCCTCTCCACCGCATCATAGAGATTCATAATCATCTCAGGGTCCAATCCTCTAAGAGCCATCTCTGAAGATTTTCCCAAACCCTCTACAAAAAATCCTTCCCATGCTCCTTGTGATAAACCTGAATTGTTTGAAAGTTAGATGATAACCTACCAACTTGCATGAACAATAAAGAACCAAATCATATTCCTAGGAACATGGATCTACAATACAAAAACTCTCTGCAGACACACCTCAATAAGATCAACCTTCCATCTTTGCATCCATCAATCCATCTTCATATCTTCTACAATTGTAAGTCAAAATCATGATCTATCACCTCACAACCAAAAGATCTAGGACTCTAGAAAGAACAATCCACCACTAGATCAAGATCTTCTCAAATCAACTTCTCCATCACAAGGTCCTAGTGCAAACTACCTCAACTTCGGTGATCTATCCACACACTTAGGAACAATCTTCTCTAAGATAAGATCAACAAACTAGATCAACCCTTCACTCTGATACCACCTGACATAGTGCAAGGTAGGGGAATCCCCAAAGGAGATGCCCTATCCCCCAAGAAAAAACCACACAATAAAAACAATACAACAAAGAAACAACAAGACAAGATCTAATAACAAATCACAACTCTTTATTCATTAAATAACTAATCACATGTAATATGCTCGACTATAAGGCCTTTCGGGTTAGGGCCAAATATAAACAACAATTATAATACCAGTTTTGCAAGATCTCGCAAGATCAAGTCACCACACACTAATTTCAACTAGTCCAAATCCACAAATGGCTAAGAACACCAAGAAGAATTCACATTTGTACCCTCAGGTCTATCAAGCAATCCCTTGGTTCTAAGCTGCAACCCTAGCTCTTCAAAATTCACTTATGCACTTCATCCCCTTCTCCAAGCTAGAATGAATTATCCTCTTCCTCCTAAAGACTCCACAAAACCCCTTACTTATACCCAACTAAGACACAAGTCAGCCAAGCTCATTACAAACTAAATTAAATCCCTCACATTAAATATAGGTTGAGCCACAAGTCGGCTACAACACTAGCTTGTATAATCATACATAAATTAAATGTCAAAAGTCAGCTCACAGATAACTCGACATCGACAAAACCAAGACCAAACTAAGTGTTAGCAAAACCAAGTCAAGCACCAATAAATTCCAAAGCATTGTCAAGTTCTAAAGACCGTGTCAAGATCCAAAGACCATGTTGAGTTTTAGAGACCATGCCAAGTTCCTAGACCATGCTGAGTTCCCAGACCATGCTAAGATCCCAGACCATGTTGAGCTCCCAGACCATGTTGAGCTCCCAGAGCATGTTGAGCACCACTTCTTCTTCAACCAAGTAATAGTCCAAGCACCCTCCAAAGCAACTACTGAGCCTCCTCTCATGAACTTCAAAGTAATCACTGAGAAAACCCAAGATGCTCCTACATCAAACTTAGCAATCTTGTGCACATTACCCATGTATGAGATTTAGTATATATGCGGATGTGTTATCCATAAATAAAATTTGGCAAGTTTTTTTGTGTTTCCCATATGAGATTTAGCATATATCTTGTGTGTGCAAAAAAGGTTAAGTAAAAATGCATAAATTTGAGAATAACTTAGAAAGCATACCAAGTATATAGGGCTCAAGTACTCTGAAAATTGCTTAGAATTTGTTTGGCTACCCCATGATTATGAGGAAAAAATATGTAGAGGGAGGGTGTATATATGTCCCCCTCCTAATTTATAGATACAAGGCATGAGGAGGAGAAAGAGGATACATACTTTACACAATAAGAATATATTCTTAAAGCAACAATGTGGACTACACGCGTAGTGAATGGCCTTAATATTGCAATCTAAGAACATAGTGAATTGTGAAGAGGATATACTACTTATGGAAAGATGATCCTAAAAAGGGAGATATATTAATGACAAAATATATTTCTAAGAGGAGTTATTTATTAATATAACATCTCCAAGAAAAGGGGAAGAAGAACAAGAATGCATCTATTCACCCCCCCTATATAGGTGAAATAAGGATCCTTGGACGAAGGATATCAATCTCCAAGCAAAGGAAAGTGTATATAATGGACATATATTTACTTGATAAAGAAGAGGTAATGACATAAAGATCTTGAAATAGAGAGAATCCATATTCAAGACACAACCCTTCATAAAGAAATAACAATGCCACATAATAAATAAGTTACATGTAAGAACAAGGAAACTAGATCCTTAGAAAAAGAGGTAAAGAATATGTGAAGGTTCTTGCCCCCTAGTAACGAGATGAGAAAATGAGATCTATGGTGGATTATTTAACAAAATATTGAAAGATATAAGTATGAATCATAAGAAAAATTAAACAATTGAGCACAAAATGCAAACACCCCATATCAAACAAGAAAATTTAATAATGCTACACCATAGAGAATAAAAATAAGAAGCCACATAGGATAATATATTCTAAACAACATAAGACTATATAAAAGATATCACGTATGAAGTAAGATATAGATGATCATTAAATGAGAAGTATTAAATTCTAAGGCACATAAAAGACATTTTCTAGGCAAAAATTATAGTGATGCATGTAACAAAGCAATACGTACCCATAGATAAGAATGTACCATAAAAAAATGCAAATCTATATAGAAATGAAATAAATATATGAAATGATACTACATTATGCCTACTTAGTTATCATATGAAAGAAACAACCAATCGATAATGTATCCTAAAGAGAAGAGAGAAAGAAAATCCAACGCAAGCACTAAATGATAGATTCATTACAATAAAGATGCACTTACAAGCATAAGATTGCACTTAAGATGCTAATCCCTATGTAACATAATAAATGCATGCAAGAGAGATCATAAAATTATAATAGAATGAAAATTCTTAAAGGATATTGGATGCATTGGGTAAGGGAAGAAGGACACATTATGCCTCCCTAAGTGGTTCCAATTTTTACTAGACACGTGATTCAAGAAAACATAAGGTTGAAAGAAAAGATGTCATCATATAAAAGGAAAACAAGTCAAAAAATGTAAATAATGGATCCAATGATATAGATAGAAAGAGGAAATATGGCCCTTTCCCCCCAAGTGAAGAGATAAGGAAAATGGTTATTATGTTACTCAAAAAGTAGGACAATAAGAACCCAAAAGACATGCTAACAATGTCACAAATCTAGGAGCAAAAGATAGGGATGTTGATGTATTAAGTAGAATAATCATGAAAAAGATACATTTCATCATTGAAATTTACATGAAATATAACATAAGAAATGGATCGATAAAGGATACAAAAAGAAGATATCTTAGGTGTAGTTAGATGTAAATATAAAGAGAAACAATTAGCATGCATATACTCATAAAATAAAGGTGTTTGATTCAAAAAGTCAAGAATGTATGATGTTGGTGTGAAAGCTAAATTTATTGAATCTTGAAGAGTTGAGAAGCCACTCATAGGGTCAAAATGACTAAGATCCTTAAGATCTAAGTGCAAATTGTCGAAAGGAAGGTCATAAAGGTTATTATGTTCAACAAGACCTAAATGATATAGTGGAGAGGAGGATTAATGAGACAATATCTTAGGTGGATGTTGTTGTGGATGCTGCTTTTTCTAAAAGAGTTGAGAAATAAAAGAAGTTCTATGTTGTTAGAGTTGGAGTCTACTGATCCAAAAGAGAGTTGTCTAGCCAGTTAGAAGACTTGTTTGAGAGAGAAGATGGCATAGTGAGGTCAAGGTGGAAGAGGTTGGTTTTGTTGATCAATTTGTGGAGTCTGATATAGAACCTACAGAGAAACTAGAGCTTGTTGCTGAGGATATTCCTAACCTTTTTGATGTTGGGATTGAGATTGGTTTTCATGATCAGTTGATTGAGTCTGACATGGAGATTGTGGAGCACTTGGTCTTGGATGATCTAGTTGTTGGTGGTGGTGACTTGTATGTTGCAGAGCATCTTGTTGTGAGTAATGAGACAGTTGGTGTTGTTAGTTTGGAATGTGTTGATGGAGATCTACATATTTCTACTAATATGGAGTTTTCTACTACTGGTGTGGATTTACTAGTTGCTAATGTGGATGAGGGTTTGTTGATGAAGCATTGTGTTCAGTTTGTTCCTGGGAGTGAGCATGTTGATTGGATGATTGAGATTCTGGTGTTTGATAGAGTGATGTAGATGTGGATGATTTACATATTGGTTTTCTTGCCTTTATTGGAGTGGAAGCCTTTGGTGAAGATGAAGATGGTTGTAGATCTTTCTTCTAGCATCAAAGTGTGGGACACACTTTTCTATTTACCTAGGGACTTCGATGCAAGAGCATCTTGCATCATAAATTAAAGTGGGAAATAATTTTGTTTTTGTTTATTTTTTCAAAAAATAAAATAAAAATAAAAAATAAAAAAATATTGTGGAGGAGAGAGGAAGTGACAAAATTAGAAGAAAAATAATAAATAAATAAATAAAATTGGAGAAAAGAGGGAAATTGCAATTAATTGATGGTATTATTAAATGTAACTTGTCGCTAGAGGGTTTATTTAATTTAACTTGCTAGTGGCCGACTTGTGGCTTGGTTTGGTATAAGTAGAGGGCCTTGTCTTGTTATTATTCATTCAGAGGAGGAGGAGGAGGAGTGAGTGTGGAGAGTAGTTCAAGAGCAAGTTTTTCTTAAGTATGTGGACAAAGCGTCAAATGTGAGGCAGTTTACGACAAGATTTTGATTAATCATCCAACTTGGAGAAGAGCATGGAAGATGGAGTAGCTAAGTGAGAGAAGATTTTTAGAGTGTGTGGACAGAGCGTTGAATGTGAGGCAGTTTACAATTAGATCTTGGATAAAGTTTGAGAAGAGCTAGTAGCTACAGCTTGGAAAACAAGGAGATTTCATGGTGGGCTTGCGAGCACAAGTTGAGATCTTCCTTGGAGGTTTCTACCAAAGTGTGGATCTGGACTAGCTAGATTTGGGCTTTGATATTGAGGGATTTTACAGAACTATTATTGTAATTTCTTTGTATTTGGTTTTAACCAGGAAGGCCTTATAGCCTGACACATTGCATGTAAATAGTTATTTTATGAATAAAGAGTTGTGATTTGGTGTTAGATATTACATTGTTGTTGTGTTTCTATTGTATTTTTTTTTTTTTGGGGAGAGTGTGGTCTTCTGTGACATAGGCACTCTTAGGATAATGACAAACGAAACTTATAAAGATCTTGTGCATAGAAGGAATACTAAGGGAATGCATAGAAATATGTTGAACATTAGAAGTAATAACCATGCCATCATCCAAAAAACTCTCATGAGAAAGAGAGCTATCTATATTCTTTTCTAAGGTTTCATCCCAATGGTAGAATCATCCAAGGGGGGAAAAACACACATTAGAGGATGAACAATCATGACTCAAAGAAGTTTCATGAGGAAGAGAATAGTCAATATTCCTATCCAAGGGCTCATTCAAGGTTATGAACATAATGAATCACTAAAGGTTGATCAGCATTATCCTTCAAAATATTACCCTTTGAAGGGGAAGGAGGGTCAATGCAAGGAAAAATTAAGTGCTTGTCATATGTGTGAAATGGGACATCTTGAAAATCAAGTATGAAATGTGTAGGGGTAAAATGGAATCACATTGGGTTCACCAAAATGTGTAGGGGTAAAATGTAAACTACCACCCTAAGAAATTTGAAATGGGGAAGACCAAGATCGGTCCGTTTGAATTAGATTCAGTTAACATGAAGGAAAGTGTTAATGTGTAGCCTAATGCAAAATGAGTAAATAACTTGGATTTACTTCCCTCTCACCTCCACCTTAAAAGGGTTTAAGTAAGAAGATATGGAATATGAATCTAAATTATAAAGAGATAGTAAGATGAAAAAGTGTATTGAAATTGAAAAGAAAAGAATGATATAACTTGAAAGATACAAACCTAAAAAGAGGTTGTTAAATGAGCTCTATAACTACTCATTCTTGACATCTAGGTTGAGAATGGTGAGATCTAAAAAACCCAAAAATTGTTGTAGGATTTGGCAAGGGAGACCTCCTTTATCAAGGGTGAAATTTGCGACCTTGCTCACAAGGGTGACCTCTATGGCCTTGCTTAACTGTGTCCAACCTTGAATCCAATTTTGCATTTCCAAATAAAGATAAAAAGGGTATCTTAATCCGAAAATTATTTTCCAATCCAAGATACAAAGCTTACAAAATAAAGGATTTTGTTTTTTTGTTGTGGGGAGGAGGGGGGGTGCATTAGTCAAACCCCAGTTTAGGAATTAACCTTGAATTAAAATAGAAAGTAGATAATGCTAGCAATTAGTAGTGTAGATCTAACATGAAATGTAAATCTATGAATATTCTCTTGAATTTAGAATGTAATCAAGTATGTAGCAATAGCCTTGAATCAGCTTCAAAACCCCTAGGAAGGAAATCAAAGTGAAACCAAAACCTTCATAAATGAATGTGCTTGAAGTCTGCCTTAGGAATGAATGTAGGTGAATGTATATTTTGAAGAGAAATATTTATAAGAATCAAAAAATGATCTTGAAGGTATGAAGGGAGATCTTGCATGTAGAAAATGCTAGATCTTGCACAAACTCCTTCAATACCTTGAATGCATGAATCGTCGATCTTCAATGGAGAGATTACTTGAATATCTTGAATGATTGAGGAATGCTTGATCTTGTGAGTGCATGATATAAGATGAGATGAGATGAGATGAGATGGAGCAAATAGATGGGTTTTAGAAGGGATTTGAATTGTAACTCATGCAGGCTGACCCACCTAGAAGTTAACACCCTAGAACCATCCAAATATAGAACTCAAGAAATGGACCCAAAATAGGACCCAAGAAGGGATGCAGTGTGTCCCTAGTGTGCCCAAAAAGGGTGCATTACATCCCTAATTGGAAGGGGTGCACTACATCCATGTCAACCAATGCCCAAAACCCTCAAGACTGCTTTATGATCTTGAAATAGGTCCCAAATTCTGGAAATCAAGTGGATAACCCAAGATATAGACATTTTAGTATGGATAAGGAATTTTGAGTGATTAGATGAAGGAAAGGGAGGGCATAGGTGGTTGAGTTCCATCTTGAGCTTTATGCCATGAAAATAGGAGCTTTAAAGAGGATCAATTAGGTCTTACCCCAATTTCACCTATGAGAAAGGAAAAGAAAGGGGAAGAAATCAAGAGAGATGCAAGAAGATAATGAAATCACATTAAATGGGTGTTAAATAATTAGTAAATTGAGGTGTTCCCAATTTAAGATGGTACAACCCCATATTTTGACCAAAGAGGTGAGCATAGTTCCCAAATATTTAGAAGGTACAAAGACTATGGGAAAAGTTGGTGTCACTGGTGGAGGTAGTCTCAAAAGTGTAGGCATAATTTTGAATGGTCACATTTATCGTCACGATGGGAGGCCAAGTTTTATCTAGATGATATCATGATGTGATAGAAGAATGTTACAAAAATAGAAGAAGTGTGATAATTAGTAATAGGGAAAATGGACAAGGAATTTAAGGAGGGAGAATTTGATATGACTCTTTGCTTACATTAAAAAAAGGTGGAGCAACTAGTTAATATTAATTGTCTAGCCTATTAACAAGTCTTCTTGCAGGTATTTTATCTATTTGAGGAAGTGATTCCTATTTATAATTATCCTCGTTTTAAGCTAAGCTAAAAAATCTAGCTTATTAATAATTATAAAAAAGTATGAAATTTTTACCAATTAAAAAAGAAATTGTTCTATCACTCCCTTTCCTTCCCAACACCTTAGTTTAGTGGTTACTCATTTTTACTATTTCCATTTTCAACAATTGACCTATATAATTCATATCATGTGACATGAAAAATAATTATTCTCCCTTAAATAATTTCATTCTTCAAAATAATTCTATAAACAAGAAAAATGTCTATAATATTAAATAATCAAACATTATAAACAATAAAAAAAATGTTGGCATTGGCATATTGTATGATTAAGTTGTGGTGCTCTTGTTTTTGTTATTAAGGTTCAAACCTCGCTAGTGTGATACTGTTAAATGTTTGAATGAGGACAAGGTCACCTTTTTTTGACCTTATTGGTTCATAGCTCTGGATATGATAAAAAAAATAGTAACCACTCTCTCCTAAATGATTTCATTCTTTGAAAATAAATTCATAAACACAACATTACCTATAGAATAAGTAACAAATATTATAAATAAGAACTTGTTTTGGTTGTGCAAGTTATGGGGGACTATGTATTTTATATTGAGATATAGGGTTGTGAATGTGATGGTAATTTAGTCGTTGGTTATCTGTTGTGAATGGTTAAAAACATTTTTTTTTATAAGGACCAACCCCTTTATTTTTTGGTTGCTTAAATATCAAAAAAAAAATTTGAAAATTCTATCATTTCCTTTCATTCCCAATACCTTGATAATAGTTACTCGTTTCTCCTATTTTCATTTTCAAAGATTGACACATAAAAATCTTATCATATGACCTAAGAGAATTATTCTCCCAAAAAAAAAAATTTAGCCCCACTAACTACATGTTATTCCATTCATTTTCCATCTCTTCCTTAGCAAGCATAACACATGTTCGTCTCTCCCCAATATCCATGATTGAAGGATGGTTTGTGGAACTCTTCCTTCCAAAAGATTAGGAAATTTTCATTCTTGAGAAATAAATACATAAATAATAGACTACCTACAAAATAAATAAACAAACATTATATAAACAATATAAATACTTTTTTCTATCATTCCATGTCCTTCTCAATACTTTGATTATGTAGTTACTCTTTTATCATATTATGATTTTCAAAGATTGAAATGTATAAATCTTATCATATGAACTCACATAAAATCATTTTCGCAAAAGCTTTTTAATTTATCAATCTACAACCCTTTAGCCCTCCACAAAACCCCACACACACTTCTAGTCCATGGTGCTCAGTGTTACTCTCTCCACCTTAATGCAATTCATATTGTTAAGGTGTAATTGGATGATTTGCACCTTTGGTTCTAGGTAAATTTAAATCGGCTTTATTTATAGCTAGTTACAGTTTTTTTTCTCTCAACCCTAAGACCATGTGCTTATGTTGCATACCTAAAAAATAAAGAAACTTCAATTCTTTAAAAAAAATCTATAAACAATAAAACTACCAATTTAATAAATAACCAAACATAATTTAAAAAACACCCTTTTCTATCCTATAGTTTACTCCCCAATACCTTGGTTTAGTGGTAATTATTTTCCCTCTTTTCAATGCTTTAAGCCCTCCTTTGAATAAATAAATTCAAAAGCAAAAAAATCTTTCAAATTTCGAAGCACGTAATTTAACAGCAATATTTTATATGAGTTCCAGTGTCGGTGGGGCGCTTTAAATAGAGATGCGTCCGGCATTTACGATGTGCAGGCGTTAATTAGGGCGTGGAAGGAGGTAAGGAAGAAAACTTTTAGAAAGGTCAAAGAAAAACAATGTAATTGATGGGTGAAAGTGCCGCTTTGGCTCCTTCTACGGAATTGTCGGCAAACTGATTCTCCATGTCCTTCGCCTTCCCTTCATCTAGATAAGATTCTTACCTTGTCAAAATATCTTGTCCCTAGGGGAATCAATTCCATTCTTCTTTCCAAACTTCTTTTTTTAAAGTTAGTGTACTCTATAAACTTTTGGAATGCAATTATTCTTCATATATAATATATAATACTACTATTGTATAGGTCTAGATGAAATTTGAATCTCGCATATCACAATTGAGTTTGAAAACCACATTGACTTGTACCAATTTGTATGTTTACAATCATACCCTTTACAATATGTTTTTACAATCATAAAAATGTTTGTAACCAAAGGTAGTGAAGTCAGTTATTTAGTTTGTAGAGAGAATATGATGTTTTTGAGGTGTAGTATGTATAGAGTCAATATGGGTACTTTTGAAAGTGTTTTTCCTTGTAGTTGGAGTTTGAAAGTCTATAATGAGAGGTTTGATTTGAAATTTCAATTTGTTTTTGTTGTGATGGTTGATATCGATAGGAATAATAATCACTTAAAGTTGATAGTCGTATATTAATTAATTTATTAAAAAGTATTTGAAAATCAAGTGTTGTGGTTTTGTGGTAGGTGAAGTTGGCTTGGGTGTCAATAGTTATAGGCAATCTCTGATTGGAAATTGAGTGATGATGGAGATAAGTATTTAGCTGTTGTGAGAAAGAAAAGTATGAGAGTTGGCCATCAATATACGAAATAGTGGAAGAATGTTTGTAGTTGAGAAGTTTGATATTGTCATGGTGGGGTCTCAACAAACTTGGTGTGCTTTATTATAATTCAACTCATCTCATACGGGCAAAATGATGGAGTTGAAAATCTATTCTAGGTCTTGAAGTGATTCCAATTATTTCTTAGCATGTGAAAAAAATGACTTTGTTTGTTCATTGATGGGTGTTAATTAGAGTCTATACTAGTAGCTTATTTTTCCACTATAAGTAGGTCAACCTCTTTGCAAAATCTGCATTCATTGACAGAGGAGCTATTGAGTGAGATTTTTCTAATGTAGGTACATGTCAAGATTTAGGTACATGAACAATTAAAGCTTTAGTCCCATTAATATCAAAATCACAATCTTTAAATCTTCTTGGCATCATTATTAGATCGATTTGATGCTAGAAGAACTTCAACCCCTTATAATGTGTCTCCACCAAATTTCCACCGTAAGTAAACGAATTTTGAACTTTACTAAAACTTGTGTGTTAGAGATCCCCCTGCCATAAATAAAAAAATCATTTCTTGAGTCTTTCAACTAACTACTCTTGATTTTAATGGAAGGCCCCATTTATATAAATATGGCCATGATACATACCGTTAATCATCACACTCATGAACACAATAATGTAAGAAATATAAGATGAAAATTACAAGATATGAGATGGTTGTTGTTTTGAAGCTTATAAAAAACTCATTGTGTTCTTTCCATCCATACACGAGTTCCTTTATTTTTCAATTTATTTAACGGTCTTACTACATGTGAAAATCCCTTAACAAACCTCGTGTCATTATTACATGATTAAAAAAACCTTAATAGTATTAGTGTGGCTGACTAAAGGCACACTCAATCTAGTTAGTGTGGTAGGGAATGTCCAAAATGAAGAACAAATAATTGTATCTTATTATTCCCCCATATATTGTGTTAGTGATAATTATATGACCCAAGTATAAATATTTATATTCCAAAAACCCTACACAAATTCTTCTTCAAATAAAGGGCATTTCTCTAGAATTCCAAATATCAAATTTAAGAGTTTCATATGGTCCTTCAATGTCTTCATACCTTTCAATGAATGATTAATAAAGCATCAAAATGGGTTATCTCAATTATCCACTATATACATGATTCAATTTGAATTGGAAACTATTGTGAGTAATAATCACAATAAATGGTATGAGAAAGAATTGAATATGTCTAATAAGGCATTTTAAATTTGCACATATTCCTTTCAAGAAACAATATAATGGTTATGTTCTTGAAGTAACTCCATGGATTGTTGAATTTATCTCTCTAACAGTAGAATGGGAGATATTTTGTGGAGTACCATAGTATATTCATTCAAGGAAACATTTCAATATCAAAATAAATATTGTTGTGTATAATAAAATAAGAGGGAATACCTTCTCTCCATCACTAAGCAACATTTTTACAAAGAAAAATCATTCATGGGAGACATCTAAAAAATGACTCTTCTAGAAGGTTTGTTATAAACGCCTCCAAGCATCATATATTTAATTTTAAATATAGATTTGGCTCCTTTCATTGACGAATTTTAAGAAATTTGTCATGGAATGAACCCGATGTACATCTATACACCTTTATATTCTCATAACATATAATGCACCACATTTCTTAAGCTCATTCATGGCTACATTGAGTGACCACCTTATGCAACTACAAGGTTGAGTTAACATTAATAACCCAAATTACACATTGAAACCAATGACAAGTAAACTCTATATCATGTACTATTTTATATTAAAAAAATGAAATGCATCATAAAATATTCAAATAATAATTTAAATAGAAATAATTATGCTCAAACCCACAACCAAATATATTGTGTGTAAACTTGGAACAATTGATACTTGCGACCATGAAAGTCCATTCATAATCTCTGAATCATATTGTTCTATTGGGTCAAAGTGTTTCCATCTTCTAATCCTTGAATTATATTTTTTATATTTTTTAATCTTTAGCAAACCTAAGGGTTTTCATCTTCAAATTTTATTTCTCAAAGTACTCACAACAAGATTTTGACAATATTTTTTTGGTTTAGAATGAATGATACCTCAAATGAAAGAATCGATTCCTTTAAATAGTTGAAATTAATAATTAATGAAAAGATACCACCCATCTAGACTACACATGAGAAAATTATGATAATTCACACTTGAGTTAAAAAATTTAAGAAATCGTCTTTTCTAACTTGCTGTACACTTTTGCAATTTACAATTTGGTGAATCTACAAACTTGATGTTTTTTATATAGTTTGTGAACTCACAAATATTGAGACATTTAGAAATTGTTCAATATTTCCTCTTACTTTAGTTCACTTTCTCTCTTGCTTTCTCTTTAGCTTGTCAATTTTTTTATCCCTTCAAAACTTTATCATCTTTTCATAGAGATCACAAACTTGTGAGCTTTGTGGCATTACCAAGCTATAAAAAATCACATCTTTATTGCACTTTACTCCAATTTTTGAACCCACAAATATTGTGTCATATTGAACTAACCTTCCTTTGTCACATGTTTTGAGTTCTCGCAAACTTAATGATGAATAAAATCTTCTCACATCTTCATAATGCACTTTCACAAAATTACAAACTTTGTGAAAATTGAACCTTGTTAGATTTTGTACTTTCTAAAATCAACTCATGAATAGAAAAACAAATATATTGTTTGAACATTTAAACAATTTTTTGAGGGCTAAGAAGCTTGACTTGAATAGGACTAGTTGATCAAAATTAAGAAATGATTTGATCCACACAAAAAAATATTAAATATATGTATATTACATATTCTTTTTTATAAAAAAATCCTATAAAAAATATATTTGTCTTTTCCCTTTATACAATTAGTCAATATTTGTGTACAACTATAATATTCACAGTGGGTGTAGGATTAAAAATAGACACCCTTTGAATAGAAAAAACCATCTCGAAACATTAAATAGAACTATCAAAGGGAATCTTGTCAAAAATATATTGTCCCTAGGGGAATCATTTCTACCTTCCATTCTTCTTTCCAATCTTCTTTTTAAAGTTGTGTACTCTATGAATTCTGTACTCTTAGGAGGTGTAGAAAGTTTGGAATGCAATTATTCTTATTACATAATATATAATAGTACTATTGTATATGTCTATATGAAAGTTTAATCTCACATATTATAATGGGTATTCTTGTGATTTGCAGTAGTTTGAACTTCACTTTTTTTGATGGAGGGTTCAGATGTGTGAGGTGACCCAACAAAGGTATGAAGTTTGCGAGCTACTAACTAGCAAAGGCCACTACATAAATGTTTAAGCAACTTGATACAGGTGCGCTTGTACATGAAACCTATTAGAATAAGAGCCAAGGACAAGGGGTATCCATCCTGCCAAAATCATTCAAGGCATAATAGTAAACGCATCCCTTGATGCAGGAGCATCCTAGGGAAGTCATAAATCCTCTATGTAGGGACTTCAAGCTTGAATTTGTAGAGTTAAGGTTTGTGCAGCTAGGATTTTATTCGATACATATCGAGTAACTTCATCCTAAGTGTGCATGCTGTTTGCAGTAATCGTCTTGGAGTTAGAGCCATTTTGGTGATTGCTAGTCACATGTTCCTAATTTATTGGCAGACTTTGGAGATTGTATTCACAAGCTCTGATCTGAGGGAATTGTTGTGTGTGCTCTTGGATTTGGATAGTCAGATGGCACATGGACCTATGCCTAAGGATACTTATTCTTATGTGGTATTTTGAGTTAGTCATGCATTGTAAAATTTGGGCTTCTCCTAAGTATTTAATCATTTAATGTATTTAATGTTTGTAGTCAAGTTGGCATGTGGCTTAAGGGTGTATTTAATGAGAGTATTTATTTAATATCTATTATTCTAGGCTGATTTTTGGCTTGGTTTAGTATAAGTAGAGGGTCTCGTGGAGTCTTGAGTCATTATTCATCCAACATGGAGGAAGGAAGGAGAAGCTGAGAAGAGCAAAGTTTGTGAGCAGAGCTAGTAGTTGTGGCTTGGAAAACAAGAAGGTTTCTTTGTGGCATATGAGTACAATTTTATATTCTTCTCAAGATTTTCTATCAAATAGTGGATATGGCTAGCTAGAGTTTGGATCTTTCAAGGTATCTCAAATTTCCTACTATAATTTCTTATGTGTTTGGTCGTAACTCGAAAGCCCTTATAGCCAAGCATGTTGGATGTAAATATTATGATTCTATTATGAGAATTGGTATTGTTTTGGACCTAAATCTCTGTATTATTGTTTATATTATGTTGTGTGGTTAATTGTTGGGGGTTAGGACATCTCCTTTGGGGATTTTCCTACCTTGCACTACATCAATTGGTATTAGAGCTTAGTTGGATTTGGTTGATCTTGTCAATTTGTTGTAGAGGGTTTTCGAAGATCTTGGAAGATGCCTCTAAGAAGATTGGACCTTAGGGCGATTGATGATCTCTGTGATGTTGTAGAGACCATGATTTTAGAGAAGGTTAGATAATATTATGGATCTAACATGGAGTTGATGAAGAATGAGATCATGAGAGCTATTTTTGGTGTACCTAGGAATCTGGGTACTGAATATGGTTATGAGGAAGCTCTTGAAGACATTGAAGTTGCTGGATTTAGTGGCAAAGATAGAACTGATCACATGGAGAGACCAATGGAAGATAGGGTTGGTCAATTGGGTAGATCTAGATTGCAATTGAAGCTAAAGCATAAAATGGATGTTTCAAATTTCTCGGGTACTTTGAATCTTGAAGACTTGATTGATTGGGTTGGTGAATTAGAAGACCACTTCAAGTTAGAGGATATTGGAGATCCACTCAAAGTGAAGCTAGCATAAACTAAGTTGAAGGGACACATTGCTTTATGTTGTGATGTGGATCCTAATCAGACTCGGAGCTTAATTTCTCTCACTCTATTTGGTACAATTTTCCCCTAGATTATTACTATGGGAGTTTGGGGGTAGTGTCCCAAGTGCACTCCCCATCACAATAAAGGTTGAGATCAAAGGGCAATGCCCCCAAAGCACCCCCAAAGCCAAAAATGAAATGACTATTTTAAAGGTGTCAATTTTTTTATTTATTGGACGACTTATTCTAGCCCTAATTTTGTAAGTGGCAAGAAGCTTTTATAAAATGGCTTAGAGTTAGGGATTTCATAATGTATGACGAGATTATAGCTTCTTGTTGTGGTATTAAGCTATAATGGATTGCAAATTATAATCACTAAATAATAATATTATTGGACTTGTTGTTGGTGGATGTAGCCTAGGGATTGGGTGAACCACATTAAATATTTATGTCTTGTTTTCTCTTATGATTGATTTATTATTTTCTGATATTGGTTATATTTACATTTAATTGTTATTTTTATGTTTGTGGTTAATTTTAAAAATTGGTATCAGAGCTAGGTTTCATCTTTTTTTTTGGCTATCCTCTCCAAGAAGGTCTCATGATTGATTAGGAATCTCATGATTGAGTGGGGTGATGGTAGAAGAGGGCAATCTAAAGGTTGAGAAGTTTAATGATAAGAACTTTTAGTGATGGAAGATGCAAATGGAGGACTACCTTTATTAGAAGGATTTATGGCAACCATTACAAAGAAAAGATAAGAAACATATTACCATAATAGATCAAGACTAGGAGATTTTGGACACAAAGGTGCTTGGAAGTATTCATTTATGCATGGTGCAATCGGTGGTGTTTCATATTGCAAAAGAAAAGAAGATTGAAGGGTTGATGCAAACCCTAGTGAAGCTGTATGAAAAGCCCTCTACTTGAAACAAGGTATTTCTCATGAAGCATTTATTTAATATGAAGGTGACATAAGGTGGATCTATTGTAGATCATTTAAATGAATTTAAAATGGTTACCAGATAATTATCTTCTATAAATGTTAATTTATTTTGTGTTATTTGCCTAATAAATGGAATGACTTGCTAATGGTTGTGAGTAATTCTATTTCTGGATCTAATACCCTAAAATTTTGATGATACGATTTGTGTTATTCTAAGTGAGGAAACTCGTAGGAAAAGCTTAGGCTAATCTACATTAGAAGGTGTTTTGAACACACAAAGCAAAGGAAAATCAACTAAAAGAGGAAACAATACTAGAAATCATAGGAAATCAAGAGGAAACTCATAGGGAAAGAGGTCACAATCCAAAGGACTAAGAGATTGTTGGTATTGTGGAAAACCAAAGCATAAGAATAAATATTGCTGGACTCAAAAGAACAATGAAGGAGAAAAACAATATGGAAACAAGGAGGAAAATGTTGTAAGTAATAAATCCAAAAAGGATGCTTTTCTTATTCTTTAGAAAGTGATGATGATTCATGGGTTTTAGATTTAGGGGCTTCATTTCATGATACTCACCATATAGGTTATTTTCTTGATTATGTCTAGAGGGATTTTAGGCTAGTATATTTAGGGGATAATGAACCCTATCAGATTTTTGAAAAGGGACAAAATAAGATTAAGTTGTAGAATGGGAATCATTGGTTGTTACAAGAGGTAATACATGTTCCAAGGATGAGTATTAATTTAATTTTAGCAGAGAAACTTGGTGATGAGGATTGCATGTTTATTTTTAATGATAAAAATTGGAAGGTTTCAAAAGGTTCCCTTCTAGTAGAAAAAGGTGTGAAAGTAGGCGTAGACACCTAAATTTGATTACAACGCTTTGGTAATCCTATTTAGTTATCTCTAAAGGCATCATTAATTAAATTCCTATTTAATTAATCCTTTGCCATCCCTAGCTGATTAATTTAATTAATCATCTATAGTCCTAATTGATAAATCAAATAACCTATTATTTATCAATTAAATCCTATTCTTCTATCTAATTCCAAAATCCTCATTTATTAAATACATCTATTTGATAAATAAAGCCCTCAAATCTAATAACCCCTAACCTATCCTAAATCCCCCTTTTTAGCCTAATCCACCCCATCCACCCATAATAACCAAGCTTAGCCACTAACTCACCCACCCTCATGAATGCCATCCACTTGCAAATCTCTAACATCCCTAATCTAATCCTAAAACCAAGCCTAATCCACCCCCTAATGTTGTCACATTCCCTAAGCAAGTTTAAAACTTTCCTAAGCCAAGGAAAGTCAACAATCTCAACTCCCTCCAAAATATCCCAACCACCCAACAATGAATGTTCTTACAAAAGGCATAAAGACTCTTACAAGATCTTACAAGCCATAATGAAGGGTCTTTTATGAAGATATTATCCCTTGAGCCTCCTTTGTTGACTCATCCATCCCCTTTCCTCCATCCACTCACCCTGTGACATGTGTCACTCCCTGATTGGTGCTAAATAAGCACAATCCATGTGCTCCCCTTTGAGTGCATCCTAGCCCTCCTTAACCATTTCTCCATCCTCACATCTTAGCCCTCCATCCTTCAAGCCCTTAGCCTATAAATTGAATCCCCTCCCAAGCCATTTCATCACAACTTTTGAGCTAAAGTTATAATGCTAGTTTGAAAAACAAAGCCTTTGAACCATACCCTTATAATGCCAAATTGAGAGCTCTCAAGCTACCAATTTGTCATTCCATCTCCATTGAAGCTATTTTGAGAAGCCTTGAACATACATACCAAATCCTATCAAATAGACTCATCCCTAAATCAAGTGACCATCCTCATTGGGAGAGCCATTCCATGGCTCATATTCTCATTTGACAGTTTTCACTTTGTCTCTCATATATTTTATGGTTTTTATGCTAGTTAATGCTTTTGTTTTTGAATAGATTAGTATTTCTTGCTAACATATTTCTCATATACATTTTGGCATGCCCGGTGGGACCCCACTATGGGGTCATTTAATCATCAATTTCTATCTATCTGTCATTTTTTTCTAACAATCTAATGTTTCTTGTTGTTTGAGTGAGTTGTAGGGTGTTTTTCTTATTTTTGCAAGTTAAAAAATGCACTTAGGAAGAATAAATACCCTCAAAAATTTGAAAATAACAAAAAATATAAAAAATTCTGGAAAAAATTTGCATTTTTCAGCTTTTTTCGCATAGTGTCGTCTCCGCAGTTTGGTGTCTGCGCCTGCAAACTATCGTCTCCGTTAGCTACTTTGTCGTCTGCGCAACCAAATCGACGTCTCTGCAGTTTGGCGTCTTTACTTGGTTTTCTGCTGTCAGCACCGCCACTAGACTGTCATCTGCACATTCTCAACTGTCATCTCCGCCAGCTACTCTATCATCTCCGCAACCTGAACTATCGTCTCTGCCGCCGCCAACCTAAACTATCGTCTCCGCTTGTCTCCTATTTTTTTTGCACCACAAACCTAATCTGTCGTCTTCGCCTCTTTCTCTGTTGTCTCTACAGATTAGCATCTCCGCAGATCAGCGTCTCCACAGTTTGGCGTCTGCGCCTGATGAACTGTCATCTTCGCCTATCTCTGTTGCACTTCTGTTTTAAAATATTTATTTCTGTTCCGTAGGATTTAGACCATTTTAAGCATTTTTATGCATAGGAAAAACAACAAAAAAAGTTAAATTTTTTTTTTCCCCATAGTTAAGCTTTCTTTTTGAAAGATTTTGGGTGAGTAATCAATTTTCTTTTTTTGTCTTATTGTAGGTTGGAGCAACAAACTTAATCATGTTTTTTAGGTTATTCATAGAATGAACTTGAATGGTTAAACACATTTTCCATTGAATGAATATTGTTCAAAACACACTCTTGAATGCCATGGATTAAAACCAAATTTTTCTTGAATGCATGATTAAAACAACAAATCCAATCTTGAATGCCAAGGATCAATTAACCATTGCAATATCAAACACTTCATTTGGAGCTTTTAAAATTGAACAAAACAAATCTCTTTTCCACATGCAATTTAAGCAAAGTTTGATTTTTTGACATTTAAGAAACTTCGTTAAGTTAAATACAAATTTGCAAAAATCAATTTGAGTAGTTCCTTGGACTCACCTCTTTTCTAATCACCCATCAATTCAACCATTGGTTGCAATCTTAGTGCCATTTATGGGGATGGGTCTACTTGAAAAAGATGTTAAATGTTCCACAATCTAACTCACTCACTTGGTCTTTGAACGTTTGCTTTAACTTTAAATGACCAAAACTCTAGATTAAATCGATCACACTTCAAGTTTGGGCACTAAAATTGAACAACTATTGACGTGGAGGGCCTCCAAGTGCATGCTTGACAATCAAGTTTCACACATCTTTGTTTTAGGCTTAAAAAAAAATCACACCAACTATTGAATGCTTTAAAAGAAATTAATCGATACTTGATGTGGAGGGCCTCTGGGCGTGCGAGTTTACTTTTTTGTTGACCCTAACTCTTCTTCTTGTATTCATTCTTTGCTCGATTTTGCTTTGTTGGCACATTTCAAAGTTGGAATTGAACATTGTCTCTTAAACATGAGTGCTTGCAAAGTCTAGATCAACACACATAAGAGTCAGTTGGAAAAGGAACAAGCGTGTTTTTTAGCCCAAGGTCATCCAAGTCTTCTCTCCCCTTGTCATCTTTCAAGGCCATCTTGGGTGCATAAGATTAGGATCCAAAACCTTGTTTCTTTTTAGGAGGCCTGCTTGGGGATTTCATCACCCCTTGGACGACCTCAACTTCAGCGTTCCAGTGGAGTATAAGAACCGGGAGGTGAATCGAAAGACACCTCTCTTGGGATCAAAATTTTGTCACTCGGGCTAAGCCTCAAAGAACTTTATACCCTTGAGAAGTGAAAGAGGAGAAGTGGGTTACCGCTCCTCTCGACTATGTGACATCTTTTTAGTTTCATCTACGGATTTGGGCCTCATGTACCTTGGGTATATCGAGGACTCCCTAGCTAAACCAACTGTTAGCCTTGTAGACAACCATCTAGAGTGTTAATATGTTTGAGGTGACTGATCGAAACATTTGTAAAACATACACACTCCTCAGTGCAAGTATCACATTCTAAGAATCAAAAACTTCTATCTGGTTGTTTCTATCTATTGCTTGGTCTTTTACTTATTGAATGCATGTTTGCCAAACTTGGTCAATCCTAGCTTAGGGCACACTTAGCATAGTCACTGCCTATTCCAGAAGTTGAACAAGTTGAAGCAAAATAACCGAGGTCTCTCAAAGCCAAGCAGATTCAAGAATTCATGTCAGAACAACCCAAACCCAAACAAAAGTTTCACAAAGTTAAACTCAAACCATCTCAGGCATATCAAGAACTTTCAGCCAAGAGAAAGGAACTAACACCAAGTCCTCGAATTTCCAAACTCCACAAAGCAGAAGACAAAGCTACTGACGAAGCCCTTCAAGACGCCTAGTTAGATCACACCATCCAATTTAACCAACATCCAAGAGTTAACAATGCTTATGCCTTACCAACTAGGCATGATTTCTATGATTAGACCCCCTTGTTTCTCCACATCTTCTTGCATAAGCTTCACTTTTGCATTAGAGTCATCTTTGTAGGGAAGCTAGCCATCCTTAGTCATCCCCTTAAGCATTTTAGCCCATTCATCTCATTTAGAACCAAACTATCAAGCCAGCAATCAAAATCTTCACATCCAAGCCTTCAAAAATTGTTGTCACCTTGCCAAAAGTTTGCCATTCCTAAAATCTTTCAAATCCACCAAACTCACCAAGGTTATCTCTTTGACAGAGCTTTGTTTAGGGTAATCTAGCTTTGTCACTTGTTATCCCTCGTCACTTTGAGCTAAAGGTTGGGATCCATAAGTGGTCAATCTTGTGTTCTTCCTAAAGGATCATTAGTCTATCCTTAAGTTGACACAATCACCACCAAGCTTACACATAGGAAAGAAGAGCTTTTGTGCTTTGGCAACATATCTTTGAAGTTAGAATCTCCAACCCAATCCTCCTTAGGTTTTGTCATATAGCTTTGCCTCAACCTAGAAAATCATTTGCATAGAAAAGCCTTCCTTCCTTTTGCATCCACCAGCATTTGTTGCATGTCATCCCTAGGAGCATTTTTCATGCCACCCGTCACTCACTTAGCCAAGAAGAAAGAAACAATGGAGCCCTATCATTTGGATCGAATAGCCTCAACCCCCTTGAGCACTCAGCCATCCTTCAGCCCAGAGAAAGCTATGCCATCACCTACTAACATTGAAGCTTTCATGAACCAACCAGGAAATGCAGTATTGGTAAAAGCCATTATAGACAAGAACAAAGAGACAATCATGGCTAATTTTTGAAAGGACAATGTAGAAACCTTTGACTTTGGAAGACCCCCTCCATTATCAAATCCATCTCACCCGTTGTTTGGGCATCTGCCACCACCCATAGGCTCTTATGATCCAAATTATCCTCAATATATGCCAAAAGAAGAGCCTCCAGCCAATCCATATGATCCAACAGACCCAAACATACCATCATCCACCCAAGTTGAAATCTCCATGCTGCAAGCCAACCCAGCCACCACCACTCCATCCTTAGTTCATACCTCTTCGCTCCAAACCCCCTTTACCCAAAACACCTCACCGTTCACCCCCTTCACTATTGCTGCTGCTGCTCCCCAACCCAACCTTCCAAATCCACCCATCTCCCAAATCAGTGCTAGCATCTTTGGACAACCTCAACAATATACAATAGGGATGCCACCCATGGGGCCAAGTAATCAACCTTTCATCACCCCCAAGTTGTTCACCACAGCCCAAAGCACAATCCCATCATTTCCATTAGGTCTTGGGAGCTCAATACCATCAGCCACAAATCCACAAGCTACTACCTTCACTCTACAAAGCTATCAAATCCCACAAGCTACTGCCAATTTTCTGCCAAGCTCTCAAGTGGCCCAAGCTCTTGCCATCACTCTACCAAGCTTTCAAATCCAGCCACCAAGCTATCAAACCCCATCAGTTCCATTCCCAAGCTTTCAATTCTCGCCACCTCCACCACCAACTAATCTATTACCTCCTATTACCAACTACTTTTCAATGCCACTTCTAGGAGGTAATCCATCACCCCAGCCAACCACCAATTATTTGCAGATGCCATCCCAAATGGGGGCACAACCCACATATATTGGTCAAACCCCACAAGCCCCCCGATCCTTTCTCCAAGATTCACAACCATCTTATACCTTACCTCCACAAAGCAATCCATTTATCCCACAACCAGCTTATGTTCCTCAATCCCAACCTCAAATCTCATATCAACAGCAAGCCTCGCAACACATGCAACAATATGTGCCACCTCCCCCTCAATAGCCCGTCATCCACCATGCAGCTACCCAAAAAATGTACAATCCTTATCAACAAATCCCTCACAGCCATCCATATTCAGTAGCCCCATCTAGCGCATACCTACCTCAAGGCACTCCTACATTGGGGGCACCCCAGCCATCACCCATTAATTCAGAATGGGAAGCCATGAAAATAGCTTTGAAGAACATCCAAGAGGGAAATGATCCAAAAACCTTCAAGTTTGAGAATGTGTGTCCTTACCCATTTGATAGAGCCATTACCATGACACCATTTCCCAAGCATTTTGAGACACCCAAATTTGACAAATTTAGAGGAAAAGGAGACCTTGTCACACATATCAAATAATTTTACATGCACTGCCAAGAAGTGGCATACGATGACGTCTTTCTCTTGCATCTCTTTCCCAAAAGCTTGGTTGGACCAGCTCTGGAATGGTTTTATAGAATCCCCTATGGCACAATTAAAAATTTTGCTAAATTATCTGAGGCATTTGTAGCCCAATATGCCCATCTTGTTGAAACAGAGCTATTAGTAGTTGATCTTGTCCACACTAAGAAAAAAGGTGGAGAAAGCCTTCCTGAATATCTACAAAGATGGCAAACCCTTACCACCCGCATATCTTGCATCTTGCCAGAGCACCATTTGGTGAAAATGTTTATTGATAATACCCATCCTAGCTTGGCTCACCACATGACCATGAACTGTTTGCAGACCTACAAAGATATCAAAGAGAAAGGAATGATCCTTGAGAAAGGACTCATTAAAGATGGTGTGGTCAAGATTTACAAGGAAGCCAACCAAAATCAATCACATTCCAATGACAAGTCTAGGTATTGGAACAAAAACAAGCACGTTGCAACAGATGGCATCACTGATACCAGACATGTGAATATTGTTGGTCCTTCTCACAACCAGTCCAACCCACCATATCAACCAAACAATCAGCAAGCTATCAATTACCAACAACAGAATAACCACAGCTATCAAAACCACAGTCCAAGACCAAAATTTCAAGGGTCTAGCAATCAAGCTAATGCCATCAATGTAGCTGCTGGACAAAAGCCCAGATTCCAACCTGCACCTAGAAACTATACACCCCTTGGTGAACCTTTGGATGTCATTTTTGAGAAATTAGTCAAGGAAAACCTCATCAAATTTCCTCCTACCCATCAAATCGACCCAAGCCAATCCAAAGCTGCATGGTACAAAGACAATGAGTACTGCAAATTTCATAGGGTAAAAGGTCACACCACCCTTAGATGCATGAAACTGAAAGATTATGTGCAGGACCTCATTGATCAGAAGGAAATCATTGTTGGTGCCCAAACCTCTCCTAATGCAGGCTTATAGATCTATCAAAATGCTTTTCCTCCACACAGCAACCAACAACAACAACACCAACAACCGTCAGCCAAACCAACAACATGGGAAGAACAATGACCACACTTCATCCTACATAGACTATGGTAGCCTCATAGGTTGTATATCCGAGAAAGAGCCTTCTGTCAATGTTATCAATATCCAAGGACCAAACAATGAGTGTGTAGTCACCACTCGTAGAGCGCAATTTAACATCACAGGCCCACCAGTTTCACTAGCACCATCAGCTCCATCAAAAAGCCAGTACAATATCTTGGAACACCTTGGGAACATGCCAACCCAAATCTCCATTTTAGACCTTCTCCGCACTAGTCCTGTGTACAAAAACATCCTTGACAGTGCTCTCATAGAATCCCGTGTCCCTTCAGATATCAACGCTATTGATTTTCGTAATCTTGTTGGACACCTATCCTCCTCATGTAACCTATCATTCATACCCACCGATAAACTCATGGTCGAGCCAGATCACACCCTTCTGCTTCGCATAGCCATCATGGTATCCAATTTTTCTGTGAAAAGAGTAATGATAGATAATGGATCAGCCTTGAATATTTGCACCCTAAAATTTATAAAACAAGCTGGGTATACTGAGGTAGATATCATCAGTGAGGTTATCACCATCAAAGCTTATGACAACTTGGAAAGAACCACAGAAGGAACTATTTTTCTGCCAATCAAGGTTGGGCCAGTCATCCAAGAAACACTCTGCCATGTTATTGATCTAAACCTACCATTCAACATCCTCCTCGGCCGCCCATGGATTCATGCCATGAAAGCCGTTCCATCCACTTACCATCAGTGCGTCAAATTTCTGCATCAAGGCACTAAGGTAACCATCCATGCTGATCCAGAACCCTTTGCTTACTACAATGCGGTTGAAGCTTCATATACAAACCATTACCCTAGAATTGATATCGGCACATCCATCGCCAGCTCATCCCACACTTGTAATGACCCAGAAACCATCCTCGCCTCCACCTTGTCTATCGTAAAGATCAATAACAAAGGCTATGGAGAGTATAGTCTGTCAGATGCATTTGCTGTCGGGGCACTCCCACTTGATCCACATGCCCATAGACGACTGACATATCACAAAGCTAAGGAGATTCCACCTCCTTGATACAAATAGTTTGGCCCAACAACCTTTGTATCCTCAAAAATCCCTCTTCATGAGGAGCTCACTCCAGATATCAACAATTGGTTACATAAGGATGCACCTCAAAGAAATCAGGCACACCTTGATCACTTCAGCCAGAAGTATCCCCAAGAACATAAGCTCATCACTGACAAATGAAACTATCAAGGTGGTGGTCTAGGACCAAAAGAAAGAGGCATGCAGTGCCCCATCGACGCACACAAGTGGGAATCGAAGTCAAGTCTTGGCTTTGGCATACCCACAACTGAGGGCACCAATACGGACAGTCACACCTTTTCGAACATTCACTGTGACCTTGTCAAAATCAAAGACATTCCTGAGGAAGTTGAAAAGAGAGCCTACGATGATATCCTAGACCAAATCTCCCTTGGAGACTCTATTCTCCAAGAACTATCCATCCACCTCATTGACCTACCACTCGCCCATCCACAACTCATAGATTGGGACCAACCAAGCATCATACACATTGATGAGTTCACATCAGAGGAAGTGCTTCTGAGATTCATGGGAGCCAAAACTCCTCATAAGAAAAAAAAGCCAGATTCTGCCTATATCTACAAGCTAGATCCCAAGGGGTATTTTGGAGAAAATCCCCAACCTAGTTCTGATACACCCAAAACTGGAACTAAGGTGAATCCGAGACTAGCTAAGGCAGCGAAGAGAACCCCTCAGCAAGAAAATCTAGAGCCACAAGCAGAACATGAGGATTTGGCATTGCCTCCCCAAGATAATCGACCAGAGGTGTCTTCTATTCTAATTGAAGATACTAGAGAAGTCAACATCGGTTCTTTAGAGATCCCCAGACTTGTTCACATTGCTGCATCCCTATCACAAGACCAAGCTGAACTCCTCTTTGAGGTCTTAAGAGAGAACATTGGCCAATTTGCATGGTCATATTAGGACATGCCAGGACTTGATCCAAGGCTTGTAGTTCATCATCTTGCAGTCGATCCAAAGATCAAGCCCACCAGACAAAAGCTTAGAAAAATGCACCCAAAGGTGGCATTATTGGTCAAAGCTAAATTAGCAAGAATGTTAGTTGCTAAGGTTATCCGACCTATTGACTACTCAGAGTGGATCTCCAGCATGGTCCCCATCACTAAACCTTTCGGTGACATCAAAATCTACACTAATTTCAGAGATCTTAACAAAGCTTGTCCAAAAGATGATTTTCCCTTGCCCAACATAGATATGATTGTAGATCTTACAGCTGGACATGAAATTTTGTCCCTCATGGATGGATTTTCTGAGTATAATCAAATCAAGATTGCGGAAGAGGATCAACATAAGACAACATTTACTACCCCTTAGGGAACCTTTTGTTACAACATGATGCCTTTTGGCCTAAAGAATGCTAAGGCTACCTATCAAAGAGCTATGACAACCATTTTTCATGATCTCATCCATAGCATTTTGGAGGATTATGTGGATGATATCTTGGTCAAATCTCATACCTTCATGGATCATCTTGCTGACTTGGAGAAAGTCTTTGATAGGTTAGCCAAATATCATCTCATGCTGAATCCCAAGAAGTCTGTCTTTGGGGTCACATCTGGCAAGCTTCTAGGCTTTATAGTTTCTAAACAAGGTATAGAGATCGACCCCAAGAAGGTTAAGGCTATCTTAGACATGCCTCCTCCCCAGACACTGCAACAGTTTCGCTCTCTTTAGGGAAAGCTTCAATCTGTTCGACGCTTCATCTCCCAGCTTGCAGATAAGTGTACACCATTTTCACATTTACTGAAGAAGGATGAGAACTTCAAGTGGGATCCTTTATGTTAGTGTAGCTTCGACCATCTCAAGCAGTATCTCATCAATCCCCCTATCTTGGTTCCACCAGTTCTTGGTCGTCCCTTGATCTTGTACATATCAGCAATGCCTACTACTCTAGGGGCACTTTTAGCACAGCTTGATGACTATAGCAGAGAAAGAGCCATCTACTACATCAGTAGAACCCTAGTTGGTTATGAACTCAATTATACTCCTATGGAAAAAGCTTGTTTGGCAGTTGTTTTCTCAACTCAAAAGCTTCGCCATTACATGCTAAGTCATACCATCCAACTAGTCTCCAAGATTGACCCTCTCAAGTATATGCTCTCTAGAACAACACTTACAAGCTGTTTGGCCAAATGGGTTATGCTCCTTAGCGAATTTGACATCCAGTATGTGGATAGAAAGGCAATCAAAGGGCAAGCTATAGCAGATCACCTAGCTGATGCACCTCTAATAGATGCATATCCTTTGATCACAGAATTTCCAAATGAGCATATCTGTCTAATTGAAGAACAACCCTCATGGAAACTTTATTTTGATGGTTCATACACATCTCATGGATCAAGGGTAGGAATATTGTTGGTCACACCTCAAGGAGATTACATTTCAAAAGCTTTTAAGCTAAAATTCCCTAGCACCAACAATATAGCTGAATATGAGGCCCTCATAGCAGGATTAAAGATAGCTGCAGAATGGAACATCACTGAGTTAAAAATCTTTGGCGATTCTCAGCTCATCATCAAGCAAGCCCTAAATGAATATCAAACCAAAGATGAAAAGCTATTACCCTACAAAGAGCTAGTTGATCAGCTAACCCAACATTTTACAAAGCTTCAGTTTACACAAGTGCCTCGAATACAAAACAAAGCAGCAGATGCTATGCCTACTATAGGCTCACTCTTGGAAATTCCCCAAGCAGCTACATAGTATGAGTTTTTATTTGAGCAACTCCTCACACCTGCTTATGCGAATGAGGATTCAAATTGTGTTTGTATCTTGGTTGGTCCCCAATCCCCTTGGTACCATGAGATTCACGCTTACCTCAACAATGGTATCATATCCCCTCACCTCACACGTACCCAATGCCAAAACCTCATCCAAAAATCATCCCGCTATGTTATCATGGCCAATACCCTATATCGTCGGGGTTATCACGATACTCTCTCTCAATGTTTAGACAAAAATGAGGCCGTGATGGTGTTAAAAGAAGTACACTCCAGACTTTGCGGTGCCCACACGAGTGGTATTTTTCTAGTGCGAGAAATCCTTAGAGTAGGCTAATATTGGCCTACAATTGAAGAAGACTCCTGTGACTTTATTAGAAAGTGTCTTCCATGTCAGCACCATGCAAATCTTGTGCACGCTCCAGCACAGGATCTACAACCTATTGCACCACCTTGGCCATTCTCTTGTTGGGGCCTTGATCTAGTTGGAACTATCACACCCCTCTCATTTGATGGACATAAATGGATAATAATAGCTATTGACTATTTTACTAAGTGGGTGGAAGTTGTCCCCCTAGTCTTAGCTACAGGAGTTCAGGTCTCCAAGTTCATCTTGTACCACATTGTTTGCTGCTTCGACATCCCATCCACCATCTTCGCCGACCACAGAGGTAACTTTGAAAATATCAGCATGAAAGAATTATGCACTTCTCTCCACATCCATCATCGCTTTTCTAGCCCATATTTCCCACAAGTTAATGGCTAGGCAGAGGCAACTAACAAAACCCTCCTCAAAATCCTAAAGAAAGTTGTAAATGATTTCGGCCGTGATTGGCACCTACAAATAAATCCAGCCCTATGGGCCTATCGAACCTCCTTTCGTATATCTACAGGCACAACTCCATACTCCCTAGTCTATGGTGCCGAAGCGGTACTACCCATAGAGGTTGAACTTCCCTCCTTGTGCATATCTTTGCAAGGGCAAATATCAAATGAAGAATACAAAGTAGCTCGGCTCACCCAGCTAGATCTCTTAGATGAGAAGCAACAACAAGCCTATGATCATCTCATAGTCTATCAAACTCATCTCAAAAGGAATTTCAACAAGAAGGTGCTCCCACGACACTTTTAGCTAGGCGACATGGTCCTCAAAGAAAACATGAAAGTCCAAGCAGATCGAAAAAAGAAAGGCAAGTTTGAACCTACCTGGCTTGGTCCTTATGTTGTCATTGCATCCTTTGGCTCTGGAGCCTATCAGCTATCTACACCGGAAGGAGAACTCCTAAATGATCCTACTAACATCATTCATCTTAAGAAGTTCTATGCTTGAAGATACTTGGTATACCCAACTTTTGAAAAATACAAAAAAAAATAGTAAAGAAAAATAAGTGTCCAATGGTGAGAACTTGGCAATTCAAGCACCTTGGATAGGTACCTTGGTGAAAACCTATTAATTCGGGTGCCTTGTGTACTAAGACTAATCCATTATTTATCAGTATCCTATCCCTCATCCATTTACCCACTATCCCATAACACACCTGCTTGTTCCTTTGGTGTTCCAACCAAATATCCAAAATCTAATGGAGCTTTTAAATACCTCCTGTACAACTTGTAAATTTTGTACCAAAGCTTGTAAATCTTGTCCCCCAACTTGTAAATCTTGTATCCCTCCTTGTATCATAGCTTGTATATCCAAATATTATCCAAAGCTTGTAGCATATTCCAGCTTGTAAATAATTTTGTATCCTAGCTTGTATCCTATCACATGCACACAAAGAATCTCATTTTCACTTAAGCTTTTCACAAACCATCTACCTATCCACCTATCAACTATTACAGACATCCCATTCTTCACCAACATTTCCATCTCACAAAAACTAGACATGAACAACCTTGTACATTTGTAACATATTTTGGTCAGTCAGCTTGTACATCCTTTTAGCTTAGTACCATTGTATCTATCCAGCTTTCGTGTCAGTTCCTCCTTGATCAGCATCTTGCACACATCGCACAACCCTTGGTTAGCTATTCCAATGCATCCTTTAGCTAGATCTCCTATCACCAACGTGTTATCCTTCTTAGTTCAGCTTTCTAGATGCATCACTCATCCAGATCCATCAGCTTAGGTGCTCTCTGATAGATCCTTGCAGGATATAGCTTTCCTCATGTCTGATCTTGGTCCGTTAGTACTTTGTCCTACCCATCTTGTTGGCAAACTGTTCTCTTTTGGATTTTCACTTTCTTTTGATTTGGAATCTTTTGGTTTTGGGTCTTGAAGTATCTTTTCCAAGCAATCTCCTTGTTCCCTCCTTAAGGTTGCCACGATCTTCCATATCATGGTATACTACGAATAGGGCAATCTGAGTGTAAGGTCTTGATCATGTCTTTTTCTTGTTTTATTTTCTGCTTGTGGGTTACCCAATGTTGTTTCCACGCTACTTCCTCTGGGATTCATGTGTGATGCTGGGGCAATCCTTGCGTGTTTGTTTTAAGTCTGTCTGTCAGTCTTCTGGATGGTTGGTGAAAAGGCCTTGATGTTCTTGGTAACCTTGGCAATTAACCAACAATCCTATAGAAAATCTAGTGCTCAACTACATGGTGGTACTTCTCTCTAAAGTATCCCCCCGCTCAAAAAGCTTTAATGGATTCCCTTCCTCTCCATTATCCTCCATCCATATCCAGCATCTGTCACTCCTCCCCCAACTTATGCATCAATATCTCTTTTAATCACTTCCTCACGCTTAGCTTTAGGGATCCACAATCCTAGTCTTAGGGATCCACCAATCCAATCAATCCACCAAACCTCATCTTTCGAGATCCAAAATCCTAGTCCTAGGGATCTCGGAAACCCATCTTCCACCCATCTGACTCTTTGAAATCCTGTTGCATCAGCTTTATCATCCCATCATCCATCTCCCTATCCTGGATTCCTTTTTATAGTGCTCCACTCCTTCATCCTCCCCCCAATCCTGAAAGTCTTAAGCTTGCTTCCTCTTGTGCCTCTGATTCTCCCTTTATCGTTCTCCTGTGGTGAGAGTTTGAGCTAACTAAACCTCTTCTCTTAAGCCAATCTAAGTCTCCTTTCTCATCTCAAATTCTTGTACCTTTCAAGAAGCCATCGAGCCTCGCTTTCTCTTCTCGCTGCCTTCTTGAGGGGGCATCATCTAAGTCTAGTCTCTCCTCTTCTTATTCAAGACTGGGGCAACCTTGTTGCTAAAACATCTCCCTCATGTCGTCTTCATTCGAACTTCTTTGAAATAGTGTTGTCTCAACACTATGTCAAAGAGGGGCAAAATGTAGACACCTAAATTTTATTACAATGCTTTGGTAATCCTATTTAGTTATCTCTAAAGGCATCATTAATTAAATTCCTATTTAATTAATCCTTTGCCATCCCTAGCTGATTAATTTAATTAATCATCTATAGTCCTAATTGATAAATCAAATAACCTATTATTTATCAATTAAATCCTATTCTTCTATCTAATTCCAAAATCCTCATTTATTAAATAAATCTATTTGATAAATAAAGCCCTCAAATCTAATAACCCCTAACCTATCCTAAATCCCCCTTTTTAGCCTAATCCACCCCATCCACCCATACTAACCAAGCTTAGCCACTAACTCACCCACCCTCATGAATGCCATCCACTTGCAAATCTCTAACATCCCTAATCTAATCCTAAACCCAAGCCTAATCCACCCCCTAATGTTGTCACATTCCCTAAGCAAGTTTAAAACTTTCCTAAGCCAAGGAAAGTCAACAATCTCAACTCCCTCCAAAATATCCCAACCACCCAACAATTAATGCTCTTACAAAAGTCATAAAGACTCTTACAAGCTCTTACAAGCCATAATGAAGGGTATTTTATGAAGATATTATCCCTTGAGCCTCCTTTGTTGATTCATCCATCCCCTTTCCTCCATCCACTCACCCTGTGACATGTGTCACTCCCTGATTGGTGCTAAACAAGCACAATCCATGTGCTCCCCTTTGAGTGCATCCTAGCCCTCCTTAACCATTTCCCCATCCTTACATCTTAGCCCTCCATCCCTCAAGCCCTTAGCCTATAAATTGAATCCCCTCCCAAGCCATTTCATCACAACTTTTGAGCTAAAGTTATAATGCTAGTTTGAGAAACAAAGCCTTTAAACCATACCCTTATAATGCCAAATTGAGAGCTCTCAAGCTACCAATTTGCCATTCCATCTCCATTGAAGCTATTTTGAGAAGCCTTGAGCATACATACCAAATCCTATCAAATAGACTCATCCCTAAATCAAGTGACCATCCTCATTGGGAGAGCCATTCCATGGCTCATATTCTAATTTGAGGGCTTTCACTTTGTTTCTCATATATGTTATGGTTTTTATGCTAGTTAATGCTTTTTTTTTTGAATAGATTAGTATTTCTTGCTAACATATTTCTCATATACAGTAGGCACCTTATATCTTTGTATAGGTCATACTGTTCCTTCTACTTCAATTCTTAAAAAAAAAAAAGAATGTTCAGGAACAATTGTTGTAGTTGAGCAAGGAGAACAAACAATTGTTGTAGATTTTGATACAACACTATAGCACAATGAACTTGGGCACATGAGTGAGAAAAGTATGAAATTAATTCATTCAAAGAAAGTTTTACTAGGTTTGAAATGTGTTGATATGAATTTCTATGAAAGTTGTGTGTATGGAAAACAAAAGAGAGCAAGTTTTGTGAAGAGTGTGAAGGAAAAGAAAAATGAGAAATTAGAGCTTGTGCATACAGATGTATGGGGAGAAGCTTAGGTATCTTCCCTTGGTGGTTCTTGTTGTCACAAAATTTTGCACCCTTGTCCAAAGTTTTTACCTAAGGACAACCTTGTGAAACATGGAAACAACTTTCAAGCTATGGGACTTGAATTGTAAGGTTGAGTCTCCAAAGAAGGTCGGCTTCCTTTACTATCAAGGTGCACCTAACTACTCTTGGAGAGGAAAAGGGAGAAGGAATGCATAGAAGAAAATCTACCTATTCCAACCTAAGGGGGGTGATGCACCAAAAATAGAGTGTTCAAACCAATCTCTACCCATACATGCACTATTGAACCATCATGACACCAAAAGATATACACATCCAAACTTGCTTTAATCTAACAATCACATGTAGATTAGAAAAACCCAAATGAATGACACAAGGAAAGAGAGGATTCACTTATATACCATTCATAGGCCAAAATATATACAATCATGCAAGATTGCAGATATCTACAATACACCAATGAGAGGAAAATAGTTCTTGCACTTCACATCAATGGCTGAAGGAGATAAGAATGTCATACAATTTAGAGGCAAAGGGGATTTACAGTGAAATTTCAGAGCAATATCAAAGAAAATAGAGAAGAGTCAACCTCAACAAAATCTACAAAAATTGCCTTTATAGCTTAGGCATAACTAAGATGTTCTCTAACTGAAGTTACTCCACAACCACTGCCATTAAGTCTATTTAGAGATTTGGAGAAAATCTGATCTGGGCACAAATTCAGATACAATGAAATCTAATATTTTGTTGAAATAGGGCCCTGACAAAAATGACACCATTAAACCATTATGACCAAGTAGATGGATAAACTGGGGTGATGGAGTGTTCTCCTGCTATTTACTAGGTTCAACATTCATTTGAGAGTGGTTGGAATTGATCATAAGGATCAAATCATGTAAGAAAACTCGATTTCCTTCGTTTCTGGCTTATGAATTAGTAACGTCAGTAGGTCAACTGAGTCTTACAACCAAAATGGGCCATGTGGGCCAATGGCCTTTTATTTTTCTACCACCTCGTAAGGCCTTCCCGAGTTTGACCACAAAACCAACTAACTGTGATTACACATAACCATTAGCCTTAACTGTCAATACCTTAGCCAGGCCCATAATGTCACATTGTGCCACGTGTCACAAAGGGGCTTGCCCGCATTCCTTAAAACTTATGCACTTCCATATTGCAAGCAAGCACCAGCCCTTGATCTGTTTGCATCGGATGGTGGAAGGTACAAATTGAGAACATGTGGTAGCTTCAATGCCTAACTATAACTTTTATTCCTTTGGGCCCACGAGGACACGCGGTGATCTAGCACTTGCCCACATTGTCAAGAAATTTGACAAAACACAGAATGCAAGAATGTGACCGCCAATCAAATTGCCAGCTCACCTAGTAGCTTCCCAACTTGTAGCCCACAAGAAGAACATGGACCCACTTGCCATGTGTCTCGATGATGCTTCCCTGCATTATGTAAAGATTTCTTATTTTGAGAAAGTGGGAAAGCGTCCACCATAGATCTATGCAAGATCTGATGGCATGGAAAGTCACGAGCCAAGGGAAACAAATTTAGGAAAATAGGAAATACCATACAATCTTTATTTTTTTGTCTTTCATATTTCTAAGGCATTTAAATAATATTAAAGATGGTTAAAGACCGTTGGGTGGGTCAGCATTCAAATTCAAATTTTTTGTGGGAGGCAAAAATAGGTAACATTCTGGCAACTCAGAGGGGACGCAAGCTAGCTATGCATATGACCAATGACCTTATGCATCCATTGGGCCATAGAGTTGTAAAAACTATGGATCAGTGCACTGTGAAACCCTAACCCTACCTCTATGGTAGTAAAACACTAAAAGCTTTGTCTCTGCTCCTCTGCCAACTTAGCAAAACACATGTGCTTGTGCACTTCTTGGAAAGCCGAAAACCAACAAGAAGAAAACTAAGCTACCTATGTACATGAAACCTCAACCCTTGTCAGAATCATGGTTTGAGATAGATCCCATTGATTTGGAGAGGCAAAATTTCACCACGAGGCTTGCTTAATTGAAAAGCATTAGCCTACTTGCAACTGACAATCACATAGGGACCACTCCATAGTGCATCAAATTTTGAGTGTCTCCCTAGTTTTGCCCTGTCTACATCCCATTTCAAAACCAAATCACCTTCTCTGAAGATTTTGACCCTAGCCTTCTTGTCAAAGCTCCCTTAGACCTGCTGCTGATGTGTTTCTAGGTTTTGCATGGCCTCACTTCTTTTCTCTTCCAGCTCCATCAACTTTTCCATTCTCACTGTCATGGCATCATCTTTCATTAGCTCCAACTGATGAGCTAGTTCTAGGGATGGGAATTTCAATGAAATTTGAAAGCCTTGCTTCTCTACCATATACCAACATAAATGGTGAATTTCCTATTGACCTCTTAGGTGTTATTCTGTCAGCCCACAGTGCAGTCCTCAACTTTTGATGCCAACACCTCTGGTTATCCTCTATAGTTCTTTTCATAATCCTAGTCAAGTTTTTGTTGGATGACTCAGCCAAACCATTGCCTTGAGGATAGTAGTTTGAGGATGTGCTCAAGTAGATATTATGGTCAACTGTCCATGCACAAATATGAGCTCCTACAAAATATTTTGCATTATCTGAAATAATGGTTGAAGGGGCACCAAACCTGGTCACAATTTTGTTAAGGAACTCAACAACTGAAGATTCTGCGGCATCCTTCAATGCAACTACCTCTGTCCATCTGGTGAAGTAATCTATAGCAGCTAAAATCCATTTGTGACCAGAACTAGAAGACAAATTGATAGGGCCTATGAAATCCAATCCCCATTGAGAAAAAGGCTGGTCCACCTAAATGGGATGAAGAGGAAGAGCTACAAGCTTTTTCTTACTAGAGAAGAAGGCACATTTTTCACACTTCCTCACATACCTATGACAATCATAGAATAGGGATGGCCAGTAGTAACTAGCCCTCATGATCTTCATTGCAGTTGTCCTTGCTGAGAAGTGACCACTATTAGGACCATCATGAAGCTCTTTGATCATTCTTTCAGCTTGGTCTATGTCAATGCATCTTAATGGGGCTCCATTAAAATCTTTCTTGAAAAGGATACCATCAACTATGAAATAAGGAATTGACTGTAATCTATACTATCTCTTTTTAGTTCTGTCTAATCCTTAAGGATATCTGTTGTCTAATAAGAAATTCCTCATATCATCCATCCAATTCCTTGGGTCATCATTTCTTGTCTCTTGTTGTTCTGTTAGTATCATAGTGACTTCCTCATCCAATTCTTGATATGATATCATCTGTTTACACAACCCCCTCTCTCTTACCAGCTTGGTGATCTAGATGTCAACATCATATTCCATTACTTTAGTAATCCAACCAGCTCTCTTCCCACTAATATCTTTTCTCAAAAGGAAATCCTTCACACTCGCATGGGGTACTAACAAATGAATTTTATTATGAGACAGGAGGTGTCTAAATTTCTTTAAAGCTCTGATGATTGCAAGGGCTTGCTTCTCTACATAGTTGTATTTGTTTTCATACTCTTTAAGCCCTTCACTCAAGAAGGCTATGGGATGCTCTTCATCTTTATCATTTGTTTGAGTCAAGATAGTGGAAATGCTTGACTCACCACCTAGGGCATAAAGGATGAAATCATTTTCAAAATTTGGATTAATGAGAGTAGGGGTTGAGGCTATGGCTACCTTGATCTCTT
Organism: Cupressus sempervirens; assembly: GCA_028749045.1. Taxonomy (NCBI): domain Eukaryota; kingdom Viridiplantae; phylum Streptophyta; class Pinopsida; order Cupressales; family Cupressaceae; genus Cupressus; species Cupressus sempervirens. The sequence continues at coordinate 635,731,725 of CM053786.1, read as the reverse complement.
CAAAAATTTCCTTTCCTTCCTTGGTCCATGCAAAGACCATACTTTTCTTGAGCATATCCGTAAGGGGTTTTACCATGGTAGCAAGATTAGGGATAAATCTTCTCACAAAATTTATCCTACCAAGGAAACTTTGCAATCCTTTCTTATGTTTAGGAAGAGGGAGAGCAAGTATTTCTTTTGTTCTTTCTAGATCAATGGTTAAACCACCCTCAGATACAATGTGTCCTAATAATTTTCCTTGATTGGTAACAAAGACACACTTGATTGGGTTAAGGGATACCCCAAACTCTCTACACCTTAAGAACACCTGTCTCAAATGATCAAAATGATCTTCTACATTCTTTGAATACACTGTAATATCATCAAGCTAAATTAATACAAACTTTTCAATCACATTTTTTAAAGCCATCTCCATTGCCTTCTGAAATGTAGCACCTACATTGGTTAGTCCAAATGGAATCTTACGATAAGCATAGGTACCCCATTTGGTAGTAAATGCAGTCTTGTACCTATCAAAATCTTTGACCAACACTTGATTATAGCCAAAAAATCTAGCAAGAAATGAAAACCTCTTTGAACCATTGACCTTGGACAAAATCTGCTCCATGGAAGGGAGAGGATGGTGATCTTTAGGGGAAGCTTGGTTAAGGTCCCTAAAGTTCACACATAATCTAATTTCTCCATTCTTCTTCCTAACAGGGACAAGGTTTTCTACCCATGACAAGTGCTTGATGGGGAAAATTATATTGGCCTCAATCAATTTGGATAGCTCTTTCCTCATTAAGGGTTCAATTTTGGGATTCATTGGCCTTTGTTTTTGTCTTATTGGTTTGACATTATCAATTAAATCTATGGTATGCTGAAACAACCTTGGGTCAAAACCCTTTAAATCATCATATGTCTAGGAAAATACTTCATTAAATTCTTTACATAGATGAATAAAACTTTCTTGCTCAATCTCAGAACATACCTTCCCCATGTTTAAGGATTTTCCCTTAGCAACCATGACTGGGGTGTGATCGTCTTCGTCAGCAACTAGGTTCATGACTTTGCCTCTTGCTTGGTCATCAGGATTGAAAATACTCTCTAAGGTAATGAGACCCTTAGGAAATTTGTTGGAACTGAGATTAATGATTTGATCACCATATTGATCTTGTAGTCTCGACTGGTTTCTATCTGAAAATTCTACTTCATTCTGCAAGAAGCTTACAATTTGTTCATCAGATTCAAACACTTGCCAATGGATGTTGTTTTCAAGGATGGCAGTTCTTACTACCATTTTGATTTGTTGCTTCTTCTTCTCCTCAAGATTCCTTGGCACATCATGAGATGCACCTATTGCTGCAAGTCTATTAGCATATCTATTTTCTTTTCTAGGGATGCTTTGAATATTAAATGCATCAAAACCCTCAAGAAAATCTCATACCCTATGTTTATAAGACTTGAGAAAATCGTTCTTGGTGATATTCTAATTTCTCACTTGATTAACCACCAACTCACTATCTCCATATACACTTAAGGCTTGAATTCCTCTTTTTTGAGCAAGTTGGAGACCTTGAATCAAGGATTCATACTTGGCCACATTATTAGTCTAATTGAACTAGAGCCTAAAGGAGAAGTAGTAGCTTACTTGTGCAGGAGAAATCAACATCACACCAGCCCTTGATCCATTCTTATTCCTTGATCCATCAAAGTACATACTCCATATCTCACTCACATCTTCTTTAGTCTCCATAAGATTGGGAACTAGAGCATCCTTCTCTAATATACAATATGTATTGAGACCTATCTCAAGGGTTTCTGACATAGGATCAAATTGATATGCATTAGCCCATTCATCTAAGAGAAAATCAGGAATCTCTACTAGGAAAGTAGTAGGTTCATTCATTATGTCATTCTCATCCATTTCTAGGATAGTGCAATTCATGTCGATGAGATTAGGGGTGTAGGGTTCTATATGATGGAGGGCTAGAGGCTCTACTTTGATTGAAGCTTTGGTCTCATATATTTTTCTAAAAGACATATATGACCAATCAGAAGATATGTAACCACCTATTTGGGTAGTGAAGTGTCTTGACAGACAGATGGAAAAATGTGGCTTGACTTCAGCAACGGATATATCTTGAGTTACAGTACAACTAGGGCATGCATGTAGGGCCATTTCCACATTCCTAAGGATCCTTATAGTCTTGAAAATACTACCATCCAACTGTAATACATCTCTAACAATGGGCTCATATTTCATTTCTAAAACATCAGCAACACACCTAGGCATCACTGAACTACTAGCCCCTGAATCAATCATTCAATTGTGGACTCATTTACCCCCTATAATTAGAGAAACATAAAATGGAGGGGGTCTAACCTTTTTACTTGTTTCTACCTCCTTTGATGGCTGTACTAGGCTTGTGGCACTTTCCATGCTGGGTGGCTGACCCTTTGGTTCAATACTTTCCAATTCTTGCTACAACAACCTCTTTTGCATGGGTATAATAGCAACAACATTCCACATGGAAATATTCACATTTCTCTTCTTCATTTGTTCTACCACACTGAATGGCATAGTAGGTACTTTGGTAGAAGCCTTAGGAGCTACATTTGTAGGAGGTTGAGATGGAACAACCCGAGGATCACTTACATCCTTTCTGCCATTATTTTTCCTTTGCTACTGAAAGGTATTTAATTGATCATTTACTACTTGTTCATGAGGTATTAGATTTGAAGTTGAGGCATGATTGGGAGGAGGAGGGGTAGCATATTCAATAGCTCTTCTTTTTCTCCTAGTGTTGTGAGCAATGGAGTCCTGGTTTACATTACAATGTTCCTCCACTTGATGATTCATAAAGGAGCAATCACCTTGTCCTTGCATATATAAGACATCTTTAAATTGGTCCTCCTTGTATGATTGTCCTATTGCAGGCTCTTGGATGGTCAAATCCAAATAAGATTCAACCTTTTGATACATGCAATAGGCATATGAGTAGTTACAGGAGGGACAAAAATCCTGATCTTGGGCCATGTTTTTTTGAGGAACTATGGCCCTACTTTAGTTTACATTTGAGGTTGAAGCATGGCTATTCTACCTATTCTAATCAAAAGAATTATTCCCATGATTATGATTTGGAGGTCTACCACTATTCAGAGTTTGATATTGCAATTGATGAGCCTTACTACCTTGAGCTTGCTGTCTCTCTAAAGTCACCACCTTGTTGGTCACTTTTTCAATCACAGAGAAGCTATCCTCTAGCTTCTTCTCTTGGCTTTGCAATATTTTATCAATGTTCTCTATGTTTAGAATCATAGATTGCATCATCTCCTTGATTTCATGTATTCCATTTGAAGATGTGGAAGCTTGAGTGACTAGGGAAAGGGATTGTGATGTGGAAGTTGTGGGAATAGGAGCCATTGCTAGTTGGTGATTTGGAACGTCAGGGAAGAAAGGAATAGGAGGCCTTGGAGCTAGCTTACCTCCTTTTATTAGGATGTTTTCTAACTTTATTTCTATGTCATAAGCATTAGGCAAGGTATCTCCTCCCATAGTTTGGATTGTAGTGGCAATGTCACTGTTAAAAGCGCTGAGGTAATGCAAGAAGGCATGACCAGGGGTAGGCTTTACTGAAGTAGGTATTCTATCCCATGTCTTTTGAAATATATAGTTAAAATTAGTCATACATTCAATAGGGGCTCTTTTTATAGTAGTCAACTATTCTAAAAGTGGCAAATGGTCACTTTTATCCTCAAAGTGTTTGCACAATCCTACTCCTAATCCATCCCAATCTACTATAGAACCATGAGCCAAAACTCTATACCATTGTAGTGCTTTTCCTTTCAAGGATGAGGCTAGAAGCCTAACTGAAACATCATCTTCTATAATACCATGGATATTGTAGATATTTGCAACTTCTTAAATGTGTTTTAAGGGAGAGGTAGAAGTTTCACCAGTAAATTCTGGTATACTTTTGAGTGTAGCTATTGGTATGTCATGTCTTTGGGCCAATAAAAGAGGAATTCCACCATTAATGGTGGCAAAAGCATGAGCTCTAGGCTGCGCCATATAGACAAGTGACCTATTGATATGTGCTAATGGCAATTTAGGCTAAGATCTAACAGTAGGAGTAGAGATGGATCTTGCAGGTGTATTTGTTACTATTGCACTCCTAACTGGTGATAAAGATACTCTAGTCTTCCTTCTTCTAGGATTTGAAAATGAAAGCTCTTGGTACTAAAATTTACCTCTAAAAGATGCCCTTGTTTTAGCTTTGGGCATGAAATATTGCAACTTTGGTTTGAAACTAGATGTATTTGAAGCTTAGAGTTGCCAAGTACTTGAAGGCTTGAATACCGAAACTAGTACTATCTCCTCAATATTAATCTTGAAATCTTCCTTTTGTCACTAGTAGACTTGAAATTTTCTAAATATTATCCCACTGGGCATGCCAAAAATTGTTGTCACAAAATTTTGCACCCTTGTCCAAAGTTTTTATGTGAAACATGGAAACAACCTCCAAGCTATGGGATTTGAACTATGAGGTTGAGTCTCTAGAGAAGGCTGGCTTTCTTTACTATCAGGGTGCACCTAACTACTCTTGGAGAGGAAAAGGGAGAAGCAATGCATAGAAACAAATCTACCTATTCTAACCTAAGGGGGGTGATGCACCAAAAATAGAGTGTTCAAACCAATCTCTACCCATACATGCACTATTGAACCATCATGACACCAAAAGATATACACATCCAAACTCGCTTTAATCTAACAATCATGTCTAGATCAAAAAAACCCAAATGAATGACACAAGGAAAGAGAGGGTTCACTTATATACCATTCATAGGCGAAAAGAGATACAATCATGCAAGATTGAAGATATCTACAATACACCAATGAAAGGAAAATAGTTCTTGCACTTCACATCAATGGCTAAAGGAGATAAGAATGTCATACGATTCAGAGGCAAAGGGGATTTACAGTGAAATTGTAGAGCAATATCAAAGAAAACAGAGAAGAGTCGACCTCAAAAAAATCTACAAAAATGCCTTTATAGCTTAGGCATAATTGAGATGTTCTCTAACTGAAGTATCTCCACAACCACTACCATTAAGTCTCTTTAGAGATCTAGAGAAAATCTGATCTAGGCACAGATTCAAATACAATAAAATTTGATATTTTGTTGAAATAGGGCCCTAAAAGAAACGACACCATTAAACCAGTCTGACCTAGTAGATGGATAAACTGGGGTGGTGGAGTGTTCTCTTGCTATTTACTGGGTTCAACATTCATTCGAGAGTGGTTGGAATTGATCATAAGGATCAAATCATGTAAGAAAACTCAATTTTCTTCATTTTTGGCTTATGAATAAGCAATGTTAGTAGGTCAACTAATTCTTACAACCAAAATGGGCCTTGTGGGCTTGGTCTTTTATTTTTCTGCCACCTTACAAGGCCTTCCCAAGTTTGACCACCAAACCAACTAATTGTGATGTCACATAACGATCAACCTTAACTATTAATACCTTAGTCGAGCCCATAATGTCACACTGTGCCATGCGTCACAAAGGGGCTTGGCCACATTCCTTAAAACTCATGCACTTCCAGATTGCGGGCAAGCACCAGCCCTTGATCTATTTGCATCGAACGGTGGAAGGTACAAACTAAGAACATGTGGTGGCTTCAATGCCTAACTATAAATTTTATTCCTTTTGGCTTGTGAGGACATGTGGCAATCTAGCGCTTGCTCGCATTGTCAGGAAGTTTGACAAAACACAGAATGTGGGAAAGTGCCCACCAATCAAATTGCCAGCTCACCCAGTAGCTTCCCAACTTGTAGCCCACAAGAAGAACATGGAACCACTTGCCACACGTCATGACAATGCTTCCTCACATTATGTAAAGATCACTTGTTTTGAGAAAGCGAGAAAGCGGCCACCGTAGATCTATGCAAGATTTGACCACACAGAAAGTTGCGGGCCAGGAGATTTTTTTTTAGGAAAATAGGAAATACCATAAAATCTTTATTTGTTTATTTTTTGTATTTCCAGGGAATTTAAGTAATATTAAAGATGGTTAAAAACCATTGGGTGGGCCGACATTCAAATTCATATTTTTGATGGGAGGCAAAAATAGGTAACAGTTCTCATTACTATCTCACATTCATCGATGATGTAGAAAAGTTGGGGTTTATTTCCTTAGAAAAAATCTAATGTATTTCAAACATTTAAGAAATGGAAATGCTTAGTTGAAAATGAGACTGTTAAAAGATTAAAATTTCTTATATTTGATCATGGTGGTGAGTATTGTAGTAAAGAATTTGAAGATTTTTGTTCTTCTAATGGTATTCATAGACAAGAAATTGTTCCAAGGACTCCATAGGAAAATGGAGTGGCTAAACGCATGAATAGGACGATAATGGAGTGTGCAAGGAGTATGAAGTTGCATGTTGGGCTGCCTTTAAACATGTGGGTTGAGGCTTTTAATACTTCTATATATATTTGATAAATAGAGGTCATGTTGCAAGATTTATAAAAGCATGAATGCTAATGATATTCCTATGGGTGAGTATTGTAGATATGCTACTATGATGATATGTTACATTCATGACTAAGTTTGTCATTGATGTCAACATAGCAGTTTTTTGTTGTATCTAATAGAAGAATAGTGGAAAGATCAAGTTGGTATGGATGGCTAGTTGATTATTCTAACTATTCAAGATTATGGGAGATACTTTTGAGTATCTAGTATATACAGTCAATGTCAGAACAAGAAATGATAAGTCTAGAAGAAGTTATTTATGTTTTGGTGATGTATGTTCTAAGATAGAGTTTACAGAGGCATGTTCTGGTAAACTTGTTATTCTAAGAATTGAGGTTGAGGATGTGAAGAACAACACATGTTGGTGATGATATGGCTAAGTTTTCTCATCATAATATTGCATGTATAGAAAGTTATTCAAGTTGCAAGGCAAAAGATTAATGTTATTGCTAAGTGTAACATGTTCTTAATGTGGTCCTATAATAAATAATTGAGAAGGTCTAATAGTTGACTTATTTTTTTTCATGGACTTGCTATAAAGGAAGGAAATTTTCCTTTATCATTATATGGATTGGAATGATTTGAAATCATTAGTAAAAGTGAAATGTGAAGTTGAGAAGAACGGTGTGGAAGTGAAGGAAACTTTATTACTGAGGTTTTGCTGAGTGATCTAAGGTTTGATATTTGGATCCAAGGTTTGTGACTTGGTCTACAAGGTCTGACAGTGATTGGTTCAGTTGAAAAAATAAAGGAAAAAAGAGCATAATAGTAAATTACATGTTTGAGCAGTGAGCTCTTCTTGTAGTTGAAATTGCATGTTTTGGTAGTGGGCTCTTCTTGCATATATTGTATTACAACTCCTAACATGGTTGGAATCTCCTAATAGGGATTCAAAGTCTCCTAACAAGGACTCATATCTAGTGAATGTTGTAATAGATTCCTAATAGGGTCCACCCTCTAATAGGGAATATTTATATTAGTACATCATCTTGTGGGCATCATTCCCATTGGGGTTTTCCCTTTGATCAAGGGTTTCCTTGGTCAAGATATCTAGTGTAATTTTCTATGTGCATCTTTGTATGGTTGTTGTTTACTTTGGTTGAATAGTTAAGTTTATTTAAAGAATATAAATGTTTTAATTGTTGGATAACTGATTCACCCCCCCACCCACCCCCCCTCGTTATCTTGGTGGACTATAAGAGAAGAATGTGAAGTTGAGAAGAATAGTGTGGAAGTGAAGGAAACTTCATTACTAAGGTTTTTCTACATTTGATATTTGGATCCAAGGTTTGTGATCTGGTTTACAAGGTCTGACACTGATTGGTTCAGTTGATAGAATAAAGGAAAGAAGAGCATAATAGTAAATTACATGTTTGAGTAGTGAGCTCTTCTTGTAGTTGAAATTGCATGTTTAGGTAGTGAGCTCTTTGTGCATACATTGTACTACAATTCCTAACATGCTTGGAATCTCCTAATAGGGATTCAAAGTCTCTTAACAAGGACTCATATGTACTAAATGTTGTAATAGATTCCTAATTGGGTCCACCCTCTAACAAGGAATATTCATATTAGTACATCATCTTGTGGGCATCTTTCCCACTGGGGTTTTCCCTCTTATCAAGGGTTTTCCTGGTCAAGATATCTAGTGTAATTGTCTATTTGCATCTTTGTATGGTTGTTTTTTACTTTGGTTGAATGGTTAAGTTTATTTAAAGAAGATAAATGTTTTAATTTTTGGATAACTGATTCACCCCCACACACCCCCCCATCAACTTCCTTAGTTATCTTGGTGGACTATTGTTTCTAATAGGTCCCTTTACTCCTTTAGGTTGTGGTATTCCAGAGGAAGCCTGCATTGGTAAGAAGGTGAGTTATTCTTTTCTCAAAACATTTGGTTGTGAAGAATTCACACATATAGATTATAAAAATACAACAAAGTTGGAAGCTAAATCAAAGAAATGTTATTTGTTGGATATGGCATTGCCAAATTTGGTTATAGGCTTTAGGATTTTGGAAATCATAAAATTGTAAGAAGCAGAGATGTCATATTCAATGAGAAAGTGTTGTACAAAGATTTTTTGTAACAAGATGAGAAGAAATAAAATGATTATGTAGTGTTGGATGATAATCAAAAGCATGATTTTCTAGTAGCCCCTCATGGTCTATACCAATTGCAACAAAAAATAGCACACCCCAGTGAATGTTAGATAGTTAACAAGGCTAAGTAGACCTTCAAACAAATTCCCTCTTTGTATTCTATTTTATTAACATATGTTAGTGAACCAAAGTGTTATGATGAAGTTGTGCAAGTGGATAAAAAGATTCAGTGGGAGTTTGTAATGAAAGAAGAAATGGACTCCTTGCTAAAAAATTAGACATGAGATTTATGAAAGTTGCTATAGGTAAAAGGAATTTACAAAATAAATGTGTTTATAGGTTGAAAGAAGAGGATAAAGGTAAGAAAATATTTAAAGCCAGGTTAGTTGTAAAAGAATTTGCACATAAAAAGGGCATTGATTTTGATGAGATATTTTTTCTTGCTATCAAAATTACTTCTATTCACACTATTTTAAGTACTTTGGCTATTGAAAGATTTACATTTGGAGTAACTTGATCTTAAAATAGCCTTCCTTAATGGTGATTTGGATGAAGAAATATATATGGTATAACCAAAAGGATTTGAGGTCAAAGGTAAGGAGAATCTAATGTGCAGATTGAAGAAAAGTTTATATGGCTTAAAACAAGAACCTCAAAAATAGTATCTTAATTTTGACAATTTTATAAATGAGCATAATTATACCCAGTGTCATTTAGACTATTGTGTTTATTTTAAGAGGTTAGATGATGAAAACTACATTATTCAATGTTTATATGCTAATGATATGCTTATAGTTGGGTCTAACATGGATCACATTTAGGGGTTAAAAGAACAGTTAGCACATTCATTTGCTATGATGGATTTGGGGGAAGAAAAGAAAATCCTTGGTATGAAAATTTGTAGAGATAGAAAGAACAGAAAATTGACATTATCTCAGGCTAAGTATATTGAGAAGGTGTTACAATGTTTATTTATGGAGAATGCCAAAGTTGTAAGCACACATTTACCTGGTCATTTAAAATTGACTAAGGAGATGTGTCCAAAGACACAAAAAGAGGAGGCTAATATGTCCAAGGTACCTTATTCTTCAAGTGTAGGTAGTTTAATGTATGTTATTGTATGTACTAGGCCAAATATTGCACATGTAGTAGGAGTTGTTAGTAGGTATATGAGTCATCCAGGAATTGAGAATTGGAATGTAGTCAATGGATTCTCAGATATTTGAAAGGAACATCTAGTAAGTGTTTGCATTTTAAGAGCTCTACTATTGATTTATAAGGCTATGCTAAATTAGATTTGGCAAGGAATTTTGATACTAGATAGAGTAGTATAGTTTATGTATTTACTATTGGGTGGACAAAAGTAAGTTGGATTTCTCAGTTGCTCAAGTTTAATGCTTTATACACTACAGAGCCATAGTATGTTGTTTCTATAGAGACAACCAAAGAGATGATATGGCTTTAGTTCTTCATGGAAGAATTGGGACACCCATAGAGGAAATTAATTATTTGTTCACAAATAGCTAGAGTACCATTCATCTTTCAAAGAATTATGCTCTACACTCAAATATAAAGAACATATAGTTGTGGTACCATTTCATTCAGTCAGTTTTGTATGATGGATAGTTAAAGATGGAGAAGATACATAGAGATGATAATCCAAGAGATATGTTTACCAAGGTAGTAATAAGGGAGAAGCTAAATTCCTCTTTAGCTTTGATTGGTTTTCTAGATTGAACATATAAAAAAACAATAGAGTCTAGGGTATTTTTTTTTCCAGTGAGAGCTACATGTTCAACAATGTTATGATCAGTCTCCAAGTGAGAGGTTATTGGTGTGGACTCTGATCAGTCTCCAAGTGGGAGATTATTTTGATGTGGAGCCTAATCAGACTTGGAGGTTATTTTCTCTAACTTTATTCAGTGTAGTTTTCCCCCAGATTATTACTATGAGGGTTTGAGATTTACACCCCCAAGATAAGGTCAAGGGACAGTGCCTCAAGTGCATTCCCTATCACAGTAAAAGGTGGAGTTGAGGGGTGATGCCCCCATAGGGGTATTTGGGGGTAGCACCCTCAAAGCCAAAAATGAATTGACTATAATAAAGTCATCGACTATTTTTTTATTGGATTAGTTATTCTAGCCCTATTTTTATAAGAGACAAATATCTTGTATAAAATGGATTAGGGTGAGAGATTTCATAATGTATGATGAGATTGTAGCTTCTTGCGGTGGTATTGAGTTGTAAGGGATTGTAGATTGTAGTTACCAGATAATAATAATATTAGACTTGATGTTGGTGGACATTGCCTAGGGATTGGATGAACCGTGTTAAATCTTTGTGTCTTATATTCTCTTCTTTGTGATTTATTATTTTCTAATATTGGTTATATTTTCATGTAATTATTATTTTTGTCTATGGTCAATCCTAACACTATATGGTGAAAAGAATTGCAAAGAGATAGAGAAGAAGAAGGTGAAATGAAGATCACTAGGTGGAGATTAATGGTTACAAATTTGAAGGCTAAGTTCATTCTCGCTGATTATGGACTTGAGTTATTTAAGGAATTACATAATCTTAAGTAGAAGGATATGACTATGAAAGATTATACTGAGGAGCTTTACAAGATGACTATTTAGTCTAGACAGATAATTTTCTAATGAGAAGGTGGCTTAGTACATTGATGGCTTGAGATTTAATATCCAGGATGAGATTGGTATGCTAAATATTTCTTTGGTTGAGGATTCTTATCAGTATTCTTTGAGGGTAGAAGAGAAGTTGGGGAGAAGACATTAGGGTATTTGTAGAGGAAAGGAAAAGAAGGAATACTTTGAGAAGAATAAATGGATTGTTGAAGATGAACCAAAATTTGTTGAATAGAGGAAGATAAAAGGCATGGGTGAATTTAAGGGTACTTTCTATAGATGTGGTGAAGAAGGAGACATCTTTTGATTTTCCTAATATTGATAGGAAGGGTGGTGACATAAGAACTTCTATGGTGAATGAGGTTGATCACTTAGTGAATGAACTTGAGCAAGATGGGGAGAACTTGTTGATTTGAAGAGTCTTTCTTGGTAAGAAGATATTGGAACCTTGTTAGAGAAGGAATTTATTCAAGACTCGTTGCAAATATAAAGGTAAATTTGGAATGTGATTGTAAATGGAGGTAGTATTGATAACTTTGTTGCTGAGAAGATGGTTCAAAAACTTGGTTTGAAGAGAGTGAGATACCTCTCTCCTTATAGAATCAATTGGTTACAAGATGAGCATGCTAAAGAAGTAAGAGAATTTTTTTTATAATTTGAAGATTAGATAGTATGTTGATTAGGTGGTATGATATTGTGGTAATGAGTAGTTGTCACATATTACTTGGTAGACCTTGGCAATATGATTGTAGGGTTGTTCATGGTTGTATCAAGAATGTGTTTACTATTGAGAAGGGTGGCAAGAAGTATTACCTAATTCCTTTGCAAAATGCAGAACTTGGTAGAGGGAACCTAAGTTTTGGTAGACAAGTTGAGTTGAGGGATTTTGAAAGGGTTAGAAATCAACATGGAAAGAAAATCTATGACACACTAAAGACAATTACAAAAGAGGAACACAGAAAAATGTGTACAAGTTGGTGTTTTAGTAGATTCTTCCAACTGTTAAGAACATCTTTCTTTAGACCTAGGGTGTCTGATGCAGGAGCATCCTAGGGAAGTTAGCAATCCTGTATGTAGGGACTTCAAGCTTGAATTTGTGGAGTTAAGGTTTGAGAAGTTGGGGTTGTGTTTGAGACATATTAGGAAACCTCATCCTAAGTGTGCATGATGATTAGAGTAATCATCTTAGAGTTAGAGCCATTTTGGTGACTATTGGTCGCATGTTCCTAATTTACTAATAGACTTTGGAGATTGTATTTGTGATCTTTGATCCAATAAAATTGGTGTGTGTGCTCTTATATTTGGATAGTTGGATGTCATATGGAACTATGCCTAAGGAAAATTATTCTTATGTGGTATTTTGAGTTAGTTATGCATTGTAAACATAGGTCATGTACTAAGTATTTAATTATTTAATGTATTTAATGTTTGTAGTCATGCCAACTTGTGGCTTAAGGGTGTATTTAATGAGAGTGTTTATTTGATATCTACTATGTTAGGACTACTTGTGGCTTGGTTTATTATAATTAGAGGTTCTTGTGGAGTCTTTGGTCACTATTTATCTAGCATGGAGGAAGGAAGGAGTAGCTAAGAGAAGTGAAGTTTGTGAGTAGAGGTAGTAGCTGCAACTTGGAAAACAAGAAGGTTTCCTTGTGGCATACAAGAACAAGTTTATATTCTTCTTGGGGTTTTCTATTAGATTGTGGACCTAACTACCTTGAGTTTGGATCCTAAAAGGTCTTACAAAATTACTATTGTAATTGCTTATGTGTTTGGTCGTAATCTAGAAGGCCTTACAACTAGGCATGTTTGATGTAAATATTATGATTCTATTATGATAATTGGTATTATTTTGGACCTAAATGTCTGTATTATTGTTTATATTATGTTTTGTGGTCAATTTTTGGGGGTTAGGAAATATCCTATGGGTATTCTTTTACCTTGCACTACATCATCCTTTATGATGTCAAAGCCTTTTACTCAGCAAGCCTTGATCCCTAGTGGGCTCAATAAGAACTATTCAACTTCACTAGTAGATAAAGGGCCCATTAATAGCACAATTTTTTTTCTTGAACTTTAAATTTTGATTTGAAAATGTTGCAAGCATACAAAAAAAATTGAAACACAATGTCTTATACCAATTTGTATATTTACAATCATACCTTTTTACAATCTTCTTTTACAATAATAAAAAAGTTTATTATTTGTGTTTGTTGTGATGACTGATATTGATAGGAACAAGAATCACTTAAAGTTGATGGTTGTGTTGATCTCTCTATTTTTTTTTTGTCTATTAGTGTCAAACATTTAGTCATATACAAGGAAGAGTTGGTTGGTCATCATTGCGACCGAGTCACTCTATACAGGACAAGTCACGTATTTGTAAAGGCTTGTAAATAATCTCATATATGCCAAGCTCTATAGGAGCCAAGAAAGTCTTTGGTCACTGAGTACTTCCATAAAAGCTGAGTTCAATTATTGCTTAGCAAAAAGAGTATATGGACGTCAATTCATACAAAAGGAGCCAACTAAGTTAAGGTCGATCATCAACAGAAAGAATAGTTATCATCGAGCATCAAAGACACTATGTGTCGTGTAATAGAGTGTGAACAATAATATCTAAAATTGTACAAAATTTGAGGTAAACCATTTTGATTTGACATGTACATAACATTTAATGATCATATAGTTTGTTACATTGGTTGTTACACATTTTAATATGGATCATTGATCCCTATGAAGGAGGGCCAACCAATCAGATGAAGAGGCAAAAAGGAAGACATCTAGATCGTTGATCTTATTATAGAAGAATCTACAAATATCTTTATAAGGGAAGATCTAAACCCTATTTTCATATAGAGAGTGTGTATGCATAAGTCAAGCAAGGAAGAGAAGTATTATGCAAACGAGTTAAGTTTTGGAGGCTGCAAAAACTATGAAGTAATAGAGTTTAGTGACCTAGTGGAGTAGTGAAGGATAGATTAAAGATATATCAAATAGGAGATCATATCAAAAATCAGAAAGAGGAGATCTGTAATAAACATTGTAAGTGCAGACCAAAGTATCATGTACTAAATCATTTTTGACAAAGTGAATCAAGGTAAATCTCTTAATAAAGTGGTTCTAACAGGCCTATGTAAATATCTTAACAGATTGCTTACTTTATCATAAGTGTTAAATCCTTTAATCAAGGTAGACCTAATAGTATTTGTAAAGCCTTTAATAGGGTATACCCCTAATAGGGTAGATCATTAGAAATGACCAAATTCGTAGTCCCAATAGGATAACTTTGCTACTACAGTAGTGAAGATTTGTGGGTGTCATCCCCACCCTAGTTTTACCTTCACCTTGGAGGATTTCTAGGCAATCAAAATATTCATGTCAAGTGTTTACACTTTCATGTTGTTGTATGTGATAATTAGTTAGATCTATTGCAATATTTGCAATTATATGTTATAATATAGATATGAGATGTATAATGTGGTGAATGCAATCAATTTTTTTTGAAGGTTAAAGTTTTAGTGATCCTAATTCACCCCCCTTAGAGTATCTCATTTTCCCAATAAAATTCACATAGGTTGATTTTTTTTGAAAGTCAAGTGTTGTAGTTTTACTATAGGTGAGGTTGGCTTGGGTGTCAGTAGTTATAGGAAATGTCTAGTTGGGAATTGATTAATGATGGACACATGTATTTAGTGTTGGAACTACAATTGGAAAAAGTGTTATGGTGTCATTAATTCCAAACCTTATTGGTAAGACAATTCCTATATGAGTAGAGTGTCATATCAAGATGATTGATGAAGAGGATTTGAGAAGAAGAGATAACAAAAGGATCTAGAGCAAAGGTTGAGTTATGAGAAACTACAATGTGAACTTAATTAGTTAGACCTTGACATGATAATGTGATTGTTTAATCATAACCTAAGTGGAAAAGATAGTTGCATTGAAGCCTAGAAGGAATCATCAAAGAAAGACCAAATGTATAGACTTGACCGAGAAAAGAGTAAAAGATTAAGGAACTAGAAGTATATGCTGAGTGATTCTAGTGTTGACTGAGTGATAGTATAAGCCAAGAAGAATAAACTATAAGTTGAACATCAATCTCAACCCTGTATCAGAAAGTGTGCTAAGGAGAATAATAAGTATTGACTGAGTAATTAAGTGATGACCAAGTGTCAAAAGACAATGTTGACCCAGTGATAATAGATGATAGTTTGTGAGGAAATCTTGATTTCTAGCCAACATAATTGAATTCTTGGAGTATATAAAATGTGCTGAAGATAAGGATGGATGATCTAGAGCATTTAATACATAACAAATCATGTTTGAGCATTCCTAGGCATGGATTCAAAGATAAGTTTTTAGAAGTTTCTAGAAGAAGAGAAAGGAGGAAATGAAAATATGGAAGTATTCAATGAATCTAACCAAACCCTAAGATTAATGGTGGTGTTTAAGAATCAAGTCATTAGAACTACCTATTTAAGGAGGCATATTGGTAACCTTAATAAAAGTGAACATGTATATGTTGATTCTATTGGTTGGAAAACTTAAGTAGGAGGCTGAGAAGAATAATGAAGAAGTGTGATCACTTGAAGGATTGTCAAATAGATCAGAGACATAGATGGTAATGGTGGTTAGATAGTGGATTAGGATATGAGCTACATTGTGATCTATATTTGAAAAAGTGATTTGTATTTATTAGATCAACATATTGTTACTTTCTAACCATTGTATCAAAATTTAAATACCTTCATCAAGGTTGACCTAATAGTCATTTGTAAATATTTTGATCAAGGTGAAATTCCAATGGAATGTTCTAAATCCATCTAACTATACCACTCCTAATGAGGTGATTAAATCCCTTAACAAGGTCACATTTAATAGTGTGTTTTGTAACCTTTAATAGAGTTGGCTCCTCACAGAGCTCACTTCAAAAGAGTGAAAAATGGGTAGCATGTTACTAGTGGTTTTCCCAAATTGGGTTTCCACATTAAATCTTGGTGTTATACTTGTGTAAATGTTATTTGAGATGTTTTACTATTAATGTTTTAAATTCTACAAAGTTTTCTACTACTAGGATAGTGGAATGAAAGTTTTATGTTGCTAATAAGTTTCTATAGAGAGAGCTACCTAATGATTAGATCTAGAGTATTTGAAGTGATTAAAAGTTGAATTGGTACATTCTAAAAATGAGTATCAAGACATTGGTGCTTTTCAAGAAAATTTTGAAGGTGTTTGAAGCTAAAGATGAAGATGTTCAAAAAGGAAGTACCAAGGTTGAACAAGGAGAACTTCTCTACATGGTAGATTCTAATGAAGTTGCATCTAGTAGGAATTGGAGAAGGAGCAATACACTATGTGGAACATGTATATGTAGAGATACCAAGACCTCTAATGTTGAATACAATTGATTAATTATGTATTGTCTTTGATGTGACACAAAATATCATATAATTATCTGTCAGTATATGCTGAGCTCACTCAGGTAGTGAAGATAGTTTTATGTGTTTGTAGAGCATTCTAGAATTTGACTAGTTTAGAAGGCAATGTCTGCTGAGTTCATCGGGGCATCTAAGGAAAGTTTGTAGAAGATGAGTGTTAACCTAGCTCACTCAGTTGGTGAATAAAATGTTGGATGGAACCAATGCTAACTAAGCTCACTCGGTTACTAAAGGATCTATAAAATAATGTAGTGTTAATTGAGTTCACTTGGTTAACATAGGAAAATCAATTTTTAGTTAGTGTCTACCTAGCAGGGTCAACTAATGAAGGATTTTCTTGTTTTGGCATATTGAGTTCAATTGATTTGTTTGTTGGTGGTAGCTAATTGAGAAGATGAATATTAGTTATTGCAAGTTGTATATGAGATTACTTAACAATATGAAAGATATAAATAAAAGGTCAAGTTGATGACAAAAAGAGGAAGAAAATTAGAAGGATAAGAAGAATATCCTTATGGAGCTAGAAAAATATATTCAATCAGGAAGGATCAAGTATGTTGACATATCAATCAAGTTTGTTATTAGTGACACACATTTATTTAGATTCTATATAGCTACTGAGCTCGTTGAATAGTTTACAATGTTTGCCATGTAATTCAGTAGCCACCAAGTTCTATAGTTGCTACTAAGCCTTTTGGACTAATCTCAATGGTTATCAAGTAGATTCTGTTAGTGTGAAGTCTTGTAGTTCAAACCGAGCATTTTAATGTATACCAAGTTTATCAGTGGTTACCAAGTTCACAGTTCATGTGCTACAAAGCCTATTTTTACTAAGCATTTTAGTATCTATCGAGTTTGTAGTTCAAGTGATGTGAAGCCAGTGTTAAACAAGCTAATTCATGGTAACCAAGTGATTCAAAATTTTCTAAGTCGCACAATATCTACTGAGTTACCAGTACAGACCAAGTTTAAGAATACTTGAAAGTTATTAGTATGGACCAAGCTTCTACATCTACCAAGAGCATGATGATGCCAAGTAGTGATAGTTGATGTTGAGTATTAGAACCTCACCAAGTCAGTCTCCAGAACCCAAGTATCTTCATATGGGCCGACTTTGTAATATTTGTGTTAACTTGTGTCATGGCATGGGCGACTTTGTTATTTTGTAAATTGGATTGGTATATATATGTGATGTATTGTATCATATCCAATGGTATGAAAAAGGAAGCAAGAGCAAGAAAGTACAAGAATGAAAATGTGTAAGCATATGTATTGTGTATTGTGAATGTAGCAGATAAAGAATTATAAAGGACATATCAATACAAGGAGCAGCAGTGACAAATCTATCATAGAAAGTTGATCAGTACACTAAGGAATCTCTATCAAAAAACTCAGTTGCAAATTAGAGATCTACTACTTCATCCTAACAAGTGAACTAGTCAAAATGTTCTAATAAGGTAGACCTAACAGTCTTTTCTAAATCTCTTTACCGAGTGCATACTTCATTGTATGTTTGTAAATCCTCTCACAAAGTGGATCTAGTAGTCCTATTTGCGTCTAATAGGGAAGATCATCATAAGTGATCAATGTAAGCCTTACCAAGCCAACTTTATGTTGTAGTACTAAAGTTTGTGGGTATCATCCTCACCCCAGTTTTACTTTCTATTTGGAAGGTTCTGGGTCATCGAATCTTTGTGTTGAAGTGTTATGGATGCTTTCATGTTTTCAATTTCTCATGCATGCAATTAGATTAGATGTGATGAATTAAGTGCTAATTGACTTATTGGTTTAATAATCAAAATTGTTAAAGTTTTAGAAGTTACTGATTCACCCCTCCCCTCTTAATAACTTAACATAGTCTTGAATATTTCCAACAATTGGTATCAAAGCATTGTGGTTCTTAGGAGAAAGTATAACAACTTGAGAAAAGATCAAGGATATGGAGATATTTAGACTTGACAAAGCTATTGACAATGAAAAGTTGTATCTAGAAATGGCCATTGCCCAACTCAAGAAAGCTAAGGAGAAACTTTCCCAATCCCTAAAAAGAAGAAAGGAACTTGCAAATCAAATGAATGATCATCTCTACATTGAAGAAAGAATTGAAGATTTTCACCCTTCAAGCAGTTTATATGAAGAAAATGGTGCAATCAAATAAATCCTAGAGAAGAATGGTTCTTTACAAGAAAAAGTAAGAAAGTTGAAAAGAGAACAAGAAATTTAGTCGGTAAGGTTATGTGAAGTCTTGGAACAAAGAAACAAGATAAAAGAAGAGATGGATGGAAGGAACAATGAGATCCAGAACCAATCCCTTTAGCAAGCAGACCTTATTGATCAACTCTCTAATGCAAATGAGGAAATCATGAGCCTAAGACTTGAAAATGAAAGAATAAAGAATGATCTAAATTTTTAAAAACAAATCAATGAAAGAATAAAAAATGAGATGAGATCTGAAAAAAAAAATTAGTGAAAGATTGAGAAATGACCTAAACATTAAGAAGAAAATCAATTAAAAATTGATGAAATCTCAAGCAGACATGGATCAACTAAATAAGAAAAACCTATTTAGGAAAAAATGGAAAAGCAAGAATTGTATACAAAGAAGAAGGTGAATCCTCCAAACAAGGTGCTCAAAAGAATCAAAGACCTACTTGCAATCATTGTAGTAAGATAGGTCATACATCAAAAAAATGTTGGAGTAATGGAAAAGCAGAATTCAATGGAAAATGCTATAATTGCAATCAGCATGGTCATAAGGCTAATGAATGTAAAGAGAAACCAAAATTTGAAGGCAATTATCATAAATGTAAGAAACATGGACACAAGGCATCATAATGCAAAACAATGATATTGAATCCTGCAGAACAAATTGTGAAAGCAATATTTGGTTGGGACTACAATACCTGGTGTAGATGTCATTACTATGGATAATTTCAACACATTGGTATGAATTGTGTTAAACATCATATGAGGAAAAGAGATACCACTAAAAGATGTTTTATTTGTACAAAACTTGGTCATCTTGCAAAGAATTGTATGAATACTAGTAAAATTGAAGATGAGAAGAAGGCAAAGTTTGATAACATTCAAAAGCAGATGAGATGGTAATGGATTCCTAAGTCTACCAAGGATATTGGTCCAAGTAGTGATGGTCAAGTCACTCAAGAATTGGGTGACTCTACCATTTCTAATTAAGTTCTCAAGAAAGAACTAGAACTAGGCTATCAAAGAAGACATTAGAATCAGTTCTAGTTGAAAGGTAACAAAGATCCAAATCCGTATGCAAGATACAAAGGGATCACTAAGAAAAATCTATATCTATAATTACCAAGTTACCTTCTCTACTGAGTAAGGTCAGATCATAGACTCTACCTAGCAAGGTTGGGAGTAACAAAGGCACTTATGGTTACTAAGTCACGAAGACTTTGCCAAGTGATCAATAAAAAATAATGGATGAGAAAATGTCAAGCATAATGTCAATTCATCTACCACCATACCAAGCATTAATGGAAATTTTTTAACAAAAGGCATGGAAGCAAATTCATTTCTTACCGTGAATTTTTGAATGCTATTGTGAAGAACTATTTTCAGTGCAATTAGGTAACTTGAGAAAATTTGCTACAAAAGTTTTTGAAGTTCTCTCAAGCTATCAAGTGAAAATGTCATCTAGCAGCAATGAGGTCAAGAAAGGTTCTAACATGTTAGTTTGAGGTGTTGAATGGAAGGCACCAGATTTCAAGCTTATTCCTGCAGTTGTTGAAACCCTAGACACAAGCCGAGCTCAATCTTAAATCAGTCCCAAGGTACTTCTTGTTAATGGCATTCAAACTCATTTTAAATGTGCAATTCAATAAATTGGTACTTTGGAGATGGATGATTCCCTAGGTTAGTTATGTGTTGATGGAACCCTAAAACCCTACCATCAACATTTGGAAGCAAAAGGATTAACTCACATTCCCCATATGCCCTGAGAGTTTCAAATTAAATGGGTTAGGTATATCCTCAACTAGGTGCATAATAGAAAACTATGGTTAGAGCAGCCAATATTGATAACCAAGAAAATGATTCATTGAATCACTAGCCTCCCCATGCTTGCCAAAGTCAAAACAACTAAAACCCTAGGTCGAGTAGAGTGTGAGAAGAAAACCCTAGTTGAGTGGGATGGTAGAGGTATGAAAATAAGTAGTGTTACTAATGCAGAGTTGAAGTTTGGAATTCATGTTATAGCTCATAAGATATACAATTCAAGCCATCTTAACAGTGTATCATGTGAAGTGGTGGATTTGACATATAAAGTGGTGAAGAAGAACTTATCTTATGACCTTGCTGAGTTATTATTGAGGAAATTCAACAAGAATATGGAAAGTATTAGAACTTCCAAGAACAACCTATGCAAATTTGGTTCTATATTAACTTGTTTATTCTTTTATGTCTAGAAGTTCTTCCCTTCCAAAGGCACTATAGTCTAGAGAAAAGATGTGCCTGTACTATACCAAATAAATGTATATATTGCAAAAATGGGTGAGAACTATGGCAACATCATGGACAACTACTTTGATTTGTTCAAAGATAAAATAAATAATAGGTTCAAGATACCTAAGAAGTTAGTTGAAGACTACAAGGATGATTTATGCTTCATGGTGGACTATGACAAGGTATACATCTAGGTAGTTAAGCCTAGAGTTGCGTGGGTCAAGCCTCTTGGCTATGAGGAAAACATTGATGAGACCAAGGATATCATTGAAGCCCTTTTTAATGAACCTATTGATCCCAAGGCCCCTTATTTTGGTACTTATGAAGAGGTTAAGGCAATAATAGAGCTAGAGATAAAGCTCCCTTAGGTGGTTAACAAAGGGAAGAGGAGGATAGCCAAACTGAAATCTAGTGCACCTCTCATGTTAACCAAGGATAAAGGTGAAGATGAGGAACATGTAGAGGATGAAGAAGAATCAAAGAAAGAAGAAGAACCTTTGACAAAAAAGGGAAAGGTGATCATCACCAAGCTTGCAAAATCATCCATTATAGTCTTCACAAGGAGGTCAAAGAAGAAAGGAAGTGACATTGTTTTCAACAAACCTCCACCCACCTTTTAGGAAAAATTGAAACAAATGGAAGAAGCAGTTGGAATTTTTTTTTTTTTTTTTAACTTTAAAATATGAGACTAGGACAAAGGCAAAGTAGAAACAAGTTGAAGAATTGATGCTAAGCAAAATGGGTAAATGGAAGTACTCACCAGACCAGATCACCTCTCAAGTCTCTAATGAATTGATGGAAAAGTTAGAGCCAAGATGGGATTTTTCCATGAAAATAATAAAAGACATTTATGCATAAACTGTGAGGTAGTTACTACCGAGCATATTAGATGCTGAGGTTAAAGAGTCTTTAAAGAAAAATGAAGAAAAACTAACTCTAAGGTTTAATACTTGTTTAGTTTTGATCAAGGATATAGAGCATGTTGTTAAGAATGATACAAAAACTTGGAAGAACATTTATCATCTTCATAAACCAAGTGAATATCCAATTGAAGTAAAGGATGTTGATGAAGAAGAGGATAAGGAGAAAGATGAGGAGGAAAATGTTGAAGAAGTGACTCATTTTGATAATGAGGAAGATGAAGAGGATCAAGGTGAAGAAGCTATTGAGGAAGATAACCAAGATGATGAGGATACTAACCCAATCAAGATAGCTACTATAGTCATTGCCTCACTTCCTCACTCCTTGAGAAAACTTTTGATTACATCAATTATGGAGACAACTTTAGCAAGTTTGGTTGTGACTACTACAGATAGATCAAATGTCCAATCACTCTTTGCCCCAAATCAGCTTAGCATATCATTGATAGAAGTGACTTCCACTTCATCAACTGAGTTGCAGACTCCCTCTTCATCTATTGAGTTGAGTTCTTCAGTCATCACCTCTCTAATTTTAACTTCTTTAGTTTTAAGTGCATCCATGGTAAGCTCTCTAGTTTTGTCTACTTCAGTTTTGGATTCTACAATTTTGACTTCATCAATTTTGGATTCTTCTAGCATCTCTATAAGTATTCCATTAGTTAGTACTATATCAATTTTTACTACAAACCCAAGTATGTCCACTATTGTTTCCATTCTAGGCACAAGAGCAATAAGTGCAAGGACAGTTGAACCTAGGGTTCAACTGAGTACACAATTTTTGAAAGAAAAGGAGATAGAAGAAGATATAGATTTGGATGAGGAAATAGAAATTCCCAAATGGGATATCTACAATCTTTTTGCAGACCAAATTCACATATTTAGTGAACTCCTCCAAAAAAAGGCCAAACAACAAAGATTGAGAGAGGAGAGAGATAGAGAATATAAGATTATAGATGATGCCAAGAAAATCTTGACCGAGGCTATTGGAATTAAGGTTGATTCTTCTCAACCTATTTTGTTTCTTCTTGGAGACATAGTCCAAAAGTTCAATGAGGACACTAAAGGTTAAGAAAAACTAGATGAAAAGGCTAAAAAGAAATTCAATAATGAAGTGCTAGAGCACATTGCTCAGCAAATAGCCATTCATCAAGTTTAGCTTTCAACAATTTTGGTCAATCTTGAGGCATCTTGTTCAAATGTGTCATCACTTTTTGCAAAACTATTTGATGTCACTGAGTATACTAAGGAAGTCAAGGACAAATTATCCAAAATTGATATAGATCTTAAAGCAAGTGCTCAGCAACTGCAACTTGATCCTAGTTCAAGTTCTACACATTTTAAGAAGATCAGATTTTTGATAGACATGTAAGTTGAATTGTTAAGAGAAGAAGCAAGGACCCATTCAACGTTGATTGATATACAAAATATGATCCTTCTATTCATGGATGGTATGCAAAAATAGATTGTATATTCAAAGACTCTGATTCATGATAACAACTTCTCTGTTGCTGACCACATGATTGAATTATCAGTAAAAGTGCAAATTTCCATGCATACATTCACGATATTGCAAGAAAACTAGCATAAAAATTTGGCAATTACCCTCAAGGTACACTCTAAATTCTTATCTAATTTTGGCATCTCCATGTAAATATGTTAGAATGAATCTTTGGCATTATTGTCAAAAAGGGGGAGATGAGATAAAGGAGATATGTTATTATATAAGAGAAAAGTTACATGTAAATAGAAGAACACATAGTATGGGGGAGAAATATGCTACGGTGCAAAACCACTTTGTATATACCTTATAAAGATCAATTTTGAAAAATCTCAAAAATAGACCAAGCTAGTATCACATGGTGATGAATGCAAGGTATTTAATTTTGGGCTAATGAGTGTTTTTGTCACTAATGCCTAAGGGGGAGATTGTTGACATATCAATCAAGTTTGTTATTAGTGACACACACTTAATTTAGATTTTGTATAGCTATTGAGCTTATTGAACACTTTATAGTGTTTTCCATGTAATTCAATAGCCACCAAGTTCTATAGTTGCTACCAAGCCTTTTGGACTAATCTTAGTGGTTACTAAGAAGATTTAGTTAGTGTGAAGTACTGCAGTTCAAATCGAGCATTTTAGTGTATACCAAGTTTATCAGTGGTTACCAAGTTCACAGTTCATGTGATGCAAAGCCTATGTTTACCAAGCATTGCAGTATCTATCAAGTTTGTAGTTCAGGTGATGCAAAGCTAGTGTTAACTGAGCTACTTCATGGTAACCAAGTGATTTAGTATTTTTTAAGTTGCACAATATCTAACGAGTCACCAGTGCAGACCAAGTTCAAGACTACTTGAAAGTGATCAGTATGGACCGAGCTTCTATATCTACCAAGAGCATGACGATGCCAAGAAATGACAGTGGATGTTGAGTATCAGAACCTCACCAAGTCTATCTTTAGAACTTGAGTATCTTTATATGGACTGACTTTGTAATATTTGTGTTAACTAGTGTCATGGTCGACTTTGTTATTTTGTAAATTGGATTGGTATATATATGTGATGTATTGTATCATATCCAATGGTATGAAAAAGGAAGAAAGAGCAAGAAAGTGCAAGAATACAAATGTGTAAGCATATGTATTGTGTATTGTGAATGCAATAGATAAAGAATTATAAAGGCCATATCAATACAAGGAGCAACAATGACAAATCTATCACAAAAAGGTGATCAGTACATTAATGAATCTCTATTAGAAAACTCAATTAAAATTAGAGATCTACTACTTTATCCTAATAGGTGAACTAGTCAAAATCCTCTAACAAGGTAGACCGAACAATCTTTTCTAAATCTCTTTACCGACTGCATACTTCATTATATGTTTGTAAATCCTCTCACAAGGTGGATCTAGCAGTCCTATTTTCTCCTAATTGGGAAGATCATCAGAAGTGATCAATGTAAGCCTTAATAGGCCAACTTCATGTTGTAGTACTAAATTTGTGGGTATCATCCCTACCCCAGTTTTATTTTCTATTTGGAAGGTTTTTGGGGCACCAAATCTTTGTGTTCAAGTGTTATGCATGCTTTCATGTTTTTAGTTTCTCATGCATCCATTTAGATTAGATGTGATGAATTAAGTGCTAATTGATTTATTGGTTTAAGAATTCAAATTGTTAAAGTTTTAGAAGTCACTAACTCACCCTCCCCTCTCAGTAACTTATCATAGTCTTGAATATTTCCAACACAAGTATACAAGCTAGAATTGAGATCTATAATTAATAAATTCAATTACATCAAAATCAAGTCATTTTTACTCTCTAACATTAAAGCAGTGATCTAAATCTTTGAATAGAGTTGGCTTAGCTACTATTTGTAAATCCTTTAACAAGGTGGCAGTTCTGTTGAATTGTCTAAAGACCTTTAACAAAGCCAATCCTAATAGGGTGATTAGATCCTCTAACAAGGTCACACCTAATAGTGTGTTATGTAACCTTTAATAGGGGTGGCTCCTAGTAGGGCTCACTTCAGAAGAGTGAAAATAGTAACTAGTCACAATTAGTGGTTTTTCACAAATTGGATTTCCATGTTGAATCTTGGTGTCTATGTTGATAATATTGTCCTTCATGTCACACAAATGTCATATCAATAATTAGTCTCAAATTCACCAAGCTCAGATAGTCTGCAATGTAATCTACAGTGTCAACCAAGCTCACTCGGTCATCAAGAGAAATGTGGAAGACAGTGTTAATCGAGCTAACTTGGTCAACAAAGGAAAGGTGAAAGACAGTGATAACCGAGCTCACTCAGTCAACGAAGGAAATGAAGAAGTCAGTGTTAACCAAGCTTCACTTGGTCTCCAAAGGGAAGTTTCCACCGAGCTCACTCGGTCATCAAAGGAATTATGGAGAAGTCAGTGTTAACCGAGCTTCACTCGATCTCCAAAGAATAGTTTTCACTGAGCTCACTCGGTTTTCTCAGGAAACTCAGTACTTACCGAGTTCTCCCGATGATTGAAGGATTGTCACGAAGTTCACTGTATTAACCAAGCTTAGTCAGTTAACACAGGAATTATTTTCTGAACAAAGTTTACCGTGTAGGGTCAACCAGTATAAGATTTGCAAATTAATTACTTCTAGCCAACTATTGTAATTGTTTGTTTAGTCAGTGATTCAAGCCGACTAAGATAATCTGAAAGGTATATATGGTCATTCAAGTTATGAATTAAAGTGTGAGATTGTGAAAAAGAAGTTATGAATGCGAATTATAGTATGAAATGATAAGGCAAATGTTGAGCAAAGTCTGATGAAGGATCAGATGTGTTAAAGGAGTGTAAAGTTGCATTTGATCAGTGAGGATCCAGCCAAGCATAACAAAGTTCTATAATCAGCAAAGATAAGTTGTACTTTATATCAGGTCACTTCATTGTTTCTTTCTAACCATTGTAATAGTGAATTCAAAATCTCTTAACAGAGTTAGTTTAACAGCCATTCAATAAATCCTCTAACAAGGTGATAGTTCAGTTGAATTGTTCTAAAGACCTCTAGCAAGGCCACTCCTAACAGGGTGATTAAATCCTTTAATAGGGTCACACCTAACAGTGTGTTTTTGTAACCTTAAACAGGGTTGGCTCCTAACAGGGTTCACTTCAGAAGAGTGAAAAATAATATCTAGTTACATTGGTGGTTTTTCCCATATTGGGTTTCCACATTAAATCTAGTGTCTCTTGTATTCTTAATTGCTAAATCGCTTTGTGCATGGTAACATATCAGTTCTTAATATTTGTCATTTGCTGCATTATCAAGTTTCACCATTTCATATTAATCAAATCAAGGAGATATTTAGACATCTTAGGGACTGTGAAATTTTTTTGGAGTAACTAATTCACCCCCTCCCCCTCTCAGTTGCTCTATTCTCATTTCCAACAACTGGTATCAGAGCATTTGGTGCAAGACAAGGAGATCAGGCTGGAATATGTCCATACAAAGGAACAAATTGCTGACATATTCACAAAGCCTTTACCTGAGGATGCATTTTTGTATCTCAGAGGTAAGTTAGGGGTCATTCCCCTATCTGAAGTCCACTAAAATAAGTTCTAGTGATGCATCAACACATATAAGATTGAAGATCCATCTGTTGATGCAGTTCAATCAGAAATCATTGCATATGAATCAGTACTAAAGGTACACTACAATTCACTTAACTTCTATTATCTTTGGCATGTGTTGTCAAAGAGGGAGAGATTTACTGTAATATCTTTCTAAAATTTGTGAGATTTGAAAAGTTTTCCATGAAGTCCCTTAACAGAGGGAGATTATTGAAAGAGGGAGAAGTCTGTTATCTTGTTGGACTTGTTTTCAAAATTTCATTATGTTATGACATGTTGTGTTGCCATCAATGCCAAAGAGGGAGATTGTTGATAATATTGTCCTTGATGTCACACAAATGTCATATCAATCATTAGTCTCAAATTCACCAAGCTCAGATAGTCTGCAATGCAATCTACAGTGTCAACCGAGCTCACTTGGTCATCGAAAAAAATGTGGAAGACAGTGTTAACCGAGCTAACTCGATCAACAAAGGAAAGGTGAAAGACAGTGATAACCGAGCTCACTCGGTCAACAAAGGAAATGAGGAAGTCAATGTTAACCGAGCTTCACTCGGTCTCCAAAGGGAAGTTTCCACCGAGCTCACTCGATCATCAAAGGAATTATGGAGAAGTCAGTGTTAACCAAGCTTGACTCGATCTCCAAAGAATAGTTTTCACTGAGCTCACTCAATTTTCTCAGGAAACTCAGTACTTACCGAGTTCTCCTAGTGATTGAAGGATAGTCACAAAGTTCGTTGTATTAACCGAGCTCAGTCGGTTAACACATGAATTATTTTTTGAACAAAGTTTACCGTGCAGGGTCGGCCAATATAATATTTGCAAATTAATTACTTCTAGCCAATTGTTGTAATTGTTTGTTTAGTCAGTGATTCGAGCCGACTAAGATAATCTGAAAGGTATATATGGTCATTCAAGTTATGAATTAAAGTGTGAGATTGTGAAAAAGAAGTTATGAATGCGAATTATAGTATGAAATGATAAGGCAAATGTTGAGCAAAGTTTGATGAAGGATCAAATGTGTTAAAGGAGCTGTAAAGTTGCATTTGATCAGTGAGGATCCAGCCAAGCATAACAGAGATCTGTAATCAGCAAAGATAAGTTGTACTTTATATCAGGTCACTTCATTGTTTCTTTCTAACCATTGTAACAATGAATTCAAAATCTCTTAACAAAGTTGGTTTAACAGCCATTCGATAAATCCTCTAACAAGGTGACAGTTCAGTTGAATTGTTCTAAAGACCTCTAGCAAGGCCACTCCTAATAGGGTGATTAAATCCTTTAATAGGGTCACACCTAATAGTGTGTTTTTGTAACCTTTAATAGGGTTGGCTCCTAATAGGGTTCACTTCAGAAGAGTGAAAAATAGTATCTAGTTGCATTGGTGGTTTTTCCCATATTGGGTTTCCACGTTAAATCTGGTGTCTCCTGTGTTCTTAATTGCTAAATCGCTTTGTGCATGATAACATATCAGTTCTTAATATTTTTCATTTGCTGCATTATCAAATTTTAGCATTTCATATTAATAAGATCAAGGAGATATTCAAACATCTTAGGGACTATGAAATTTTTTTGGAGTAACTGATTCACCCCCTCCCCCTCTCAGTTACTCTATTCTCATTTCCAACAATCTAATGTGTTCACACTATTTCTTTTATGTCTTTGAAACTAAGTTAAAGTAATGGTAATCACAAATAAAATCTTAATATTTTCATGCTAAGTAATTACCAAGAAATTATAGTGTTTACCAAGTTACAACATTTCTTTGTTTGTCGAGCATCAGCAGAATCAAGTTTTGACAAAATTATTTTGTACTGACATCTAAGGGATCTAGGATTTATTTTTGTAGTAATTGATTCACCCCTCCCCTCTTAGTTAGTCCTCTTATATTTCCAACAATTGATATCAGAGCTTTTGGTGCTTGCAGAGAAGGTTTCAATAGCCTAAGCTAAAGATCAGGATGTCTTACAAAAGAGAGATTCCCAAGTTGAATAGAGACAATTTTGCATCATGGCAAGTACTTATAAGGTTACATTTGGCTAGTATCAATGATTCAGGTTGTAAATATCTTGATACTTAATATAGAACTCCCATTGGAACATTATTAGTAGAAGATATTGTTGAAAAGAAGAATGATAACATCATGATGATTGATATTGCATCTGCTCTCAGTTATGTTGAATTTGATGAAGTAAAAGACTGCAAAACAATGCATGAAATGTGGACCAAACTAAAAGACATCTATGGAGGGGATGACAATGTAAGAAGAGCTAAAGTAGAAAGTCTCATAGGTCATTTTGATCAGATGAAAATGAGAGAAGATGAAAACATTACAAAATATGTGGAAAGAATCAAATAAAGTGTAAACACAATGAAAGCATCTGGAGGAGACATTGATGAAAAAATAGTTGTAAGAAAGGTAGTTAGAACTCTTCTTACCATTTATGCAATTAGAGTATTAGCTATTCAAGAGATGAGATGTGATCCAAACAAAAAAATAACTTTGGATGCTCTAGCTGGAAGAATAACAACTTTTGAGTTAGATAACTATGATAACTATGTTCCTAGTTCCAAAGGTATTGAGTCTGTAATTGAAGCTAAACTCTCACATAAGAAAAGGAGTAAAAAATCAAAGGTCATTCAATCAGGAAGTGAAGAAGAAGAAATAGAAGAAAGTTTAGACAATGATCTTGAAGTTGTTGAAACCCTACTTGAAAGAAAGTATTCCAAAGGCAGAGGAAAGTACAAAGGTATGGTTCCTTTGATTTGTTTTTCTTCTAAAACATTGTTGCAAGGTGTCCAAACAAAGAAAACAAGGATGAAAAGAAAATAAATAAGCACAAAGGTAAGAAGGAATTCAAGAACTACAAGCACTACAAGGACAAAGGTAAGAAATCTAGTTTTATGGCTAAAGATTCTAATAACAGTGAAGATGAAATGATATATATTGCTATAAAAGATGAATCTAATGATGAAGGAGATAAAATGACACTTATCTCTCATGTTATCAAAAATGATACATGGATTATTGAAAGTGGCTATTCACATCATATGACTAGAGGTAAAACAAAATTTGAGCACATGGAATATTATGATGGTGGTAGTGTGAGATTCAAAAATAATGAACCTTGTAATATAAAAGGAAAAGGATATATTTCTTTGACTAAAGAATTTGTATGTGATAATGCTTATTGGGTTGAAGGATTAAAGAATAATCTATTAAGTGTGGCATAGTTGAATAACATTGGATTTAAGGTAGAATTCATGGATGGAAAGGCCAAAATACTGGATGGAAAAGGAAATCTGGTTGGATCTAGCAAGCAAACAAAAGATAATTTATTTTATCTTGATCTCAGTGAAAATTCATGTTTTATTGCTCAAGTAGAAGAAAGTTAGTTATGGCACAAAATATTATGTCATGTAAACTTTGATAATTTGATTAAGATAAGAAAACATAAAAGAGTAAGAGGTGTTCCTAGTTTGAAGAAACTTGATACAGGTCTATGCAAAAATTGCCAAATTGGTAAGATAGGAAAGACTAGTTTCAAAAGAAAGAACTATCATTCAGAAGAAGTTTTAGAGCTTGTGCACACAAACTTATGTGGACCTATTGGAATAGAAAGTTATAGTGGAGAAATTTTTTTCATTCTTTTTGTTGATGATTATTCTAGAATGATGACCGTAATGTATCTAAAAGAAAAATATGAAGCTTTTCAAAAATTCAAGTGGTACTTGGCAAGAGTAGAGAAAGAAACTGGAAAGAATTGAAATGTTTGAGATCAAACAAAGGTGGTGAATTTGTTTCCAATGAATTCAATTAATTCTACATTTAAAAAGAAATTAAAATACAAGTATTAGCCACTAGTACACCTTAGCAGAATGGCATAGCTGAAAGAAGAAACAAATCCATCATGGATTGTGCAAGAACATTGATGATAGAAACAAGTATTGCAATCAAATACTGGAAGGAAGCTATTAGTACTGTATTTTATACCTTATATAAAGTATAGCTAAAGAAAGACTCATAACAAACTCCTTATGAACTATGGTATGCCTACATACCTAATGCAAGTTACTTGAAAGTATTTGGTAGCAAATGTTATATCTTGAAAGAATCTAGAAAAGGAAAATTTGATGTCAAAGGTGATGAAGGCATATTTCTAGGATACTTTTATAGAAGTAAAGCATACAAATTTTTGAATTTTTCTACTCATAATATCATAGATAGTGCAAATGTGAGAATTGATGAGTTTGTAGACAAGAGTGAAGAAGAAAGCAACAAAAATCTAGAAGATTATAGGAGATTTGTTTACAATGAACTTGATACCCTACCAAATCTATCTAAAAGAAAAGAAACTTCACCTCCAAAGTCCCCAAAATCTCCAATAGTTATTGAGTTGTAGGTAGTGCAACCCAAGTCATAGTCTGAAGGACCTAAGTTAGAAGGTACTGAGCTAGAGCATACTGAGTCTAAAGGACCCAATTCATAGATAGTGGGACCCGAGCTTGATACTGAAGATCATGATGAAATCAATGAAACTCATTCCAAATCCAAAGAACTTATGTTAGTAGGATATGTTAAAAGGAGTCATGCAATTGATCAAATCAT